>JAOTQW010000036.1:15616746-15633724 GCA_026260075.1 Sisor rabdophorus | reverse complement strand
AATATGTTCTCTATAGAACTTATCAGCCAATGTCCCTGAAAAAAGCATGACTGTACACAAGAGTCACAAGTGATGCAGTTTTATAGGCAAAGGTTCCAAAAGAGGTTAACCAAATATCTGTTTTTTTCTGAACTGGTATTTATCATTATTTACTTATTCATATAATAAGAAAAAAAGGCCTTGGGAAATGTCATTAAACAGCATTAAATGTTCTCAGTTTCTGGATGTTCATACAAAAGGAATGAACAATCAGGAACCTTGAAGTACTTGAAGCCTTAAAGCCTTACTGTGTGGAGTTTCCCCATGCTAGCATGGAATTACCCTGGGTACTAAAATCAAAAAATGTGTATTTGGTTGACTGGTCATATTATATTGCCCATAGGAGAAAGTGTGGATGGTTGTTTGTCTGTACGTGACCCTGCCATAGACTGGCGACCTGTTTGGGGTGTAACCCTGCCCAGTGATAGACTTAAGCAGATCCCAGTGACCCTGATTCAGAATAAGTGGGTATAGAGAATAGATGGATGGATAAACATCTGTCTGACTATACGTGTTGCTATATTTTATTTTAATTACTCAAAGTAACACAAATTCCTCCTGGTGTTATCCATAGGAGGTGAACATTTTAGGCCTTTGCTTTTAATTGTTGTTAGAAAGAAAAGCAACAAGCCACATACCAGCATTTTTTTTCATAATATAGCTAGTTACCACTTTATTGCACACTCATCTACAACTATTTCATTGTAATCATATTCATAAGGCTGACCTGGTCTATTTGTAGGGGAGATGATTGTCTCATTTATCATGTAAATATTGTATATATTGTATGCTTATACATCTATGTATATGTAACACTGTCATTAAACTGACCTGCAAATTATTAGTAGACACAAACACAAATTTTGGCCCCTTTTATCTACTGTTTATAGTAAGGTTTGTAAATAAAATGCAGAAACCTAATTGTTATTGCTCATTGTTTTTTTTTTTCATTACAGACTGTTATAAGGTATAATATCATCAAATCCACTTTGAGTGAGCCTGTTCAAGAACAAGAAGGATATACATTCTAAAAGAAGAACAAAAAAGAACAAAAGCTTACAAAGAGGAATACTACAACAAAAGATGAGATCACTCAAGAAACAGAGAGGACGCTCTCCTTTGTCAACACGGGCAAAGAGTGTGAGAAAAAAAGGGGATAAACATGACAGACAATCACAAATTACACCTGCATCAGTGTCATCCCAAAAAAATACTACGTCCAAGTTGGACAGTTCGGAAGGAAAGACAGTCAAAAAGAGCAGCACTACAAACAAAGAAGGGCTAAAAGGACAGACAAAAGGACTGTCTGTGGAAGTAGATCAAGCTGAGCAAATTGTGGTGAGGGTCAATAAAATGTCGACTCCTGAAAACACAGGCTCAAAAACGCATAACATTAATATGACAAACAGTATAACCAGCAACCCACTAAGCACAAACATAGCAGCTAATAGCTCAAACAAAACTATTACCAATCATATTCCTATCACATTATCCAGTAGAAAAACAGCTACTTTTAAAGCTAGAGTGCCCAAGAAAAAGTATATGTATGAACATAGAATTGTCAGCACCGATTCAGTTAGTCCTTCACTTGCACTTAATAGCAATGACCTCAGTAAACTTTGTAACCCGGTTACTTCTAATAGCCACCTTGTAGCTAATAATGTTTTAGTAATATCAGACAATCTTATGTCTGGCAACAAAAACAACAAAGTTTTAGCAGAAAACAAAACAAGCACAGAAGCCTTAACGCTTAATTGTCTGGGCATGGAAGGAGTCAAAGGTGTCAAAGACAAAGTTCCCTGCATGAGAAAAAGCATGTCGGAACAAGTAAAAGTAGACCTATTTGGGGAAGTTGCCTTAAGCTCAGCTTGCTCATCATCCACAGAAACAGCCAATGAGAACCCTCTATTTGTGCACAAAAATATAGGAACCACATTAAACAGGCCAAAAAGCCCACTAACTAGAGCACTATCTCTGCCTTCAAACCTTACCCAAAACCACTATCAAGTTGAGAGAGAAAGTTTTTTAGGAATAGCTGAGGCACTGGCTAAAGGCCTCAAAAATCAGAGAGTGCTAGCTCGTCATCAGAGAACAAAGGAGCAAGATGGTGACAAGTCAAGCAATGAATGTGTCTTCATCCGTGGTGTGGTACGTGGGGCTACTAAAGAGCAGCTCAATGTTGGATTGCAGATGGATAGAGAGGAGGTGCAACTTTTGCTTCCATTCCATACATTAGTAAATTGCCCAGACAAAACTATTGACCTAATCTTAGATGCCCCTCCACCGGGCAATGATCCAGTGAAAGTCGGGACACGTGTTTGTGTGCCTTATGGAGATGATAAAGGGAAAGATTGGTACAGAGAAGGAATAGTGTCTCAGGTGGATACTCATCCAGCAGTTGCTTGTCCTTACAGAGTTTTACTACATGAAGAGTATAATCACAGGGAAGCAGGACACAAGCAAGATGAGGGGCAACAGAAAACTGGCATCCAGGCTGTGTGGGTCTCCCGACAGAACCTGCGTCTTCTTGTTCCACCATGGGAAGGAGAAATGCAAGACAGAGAAGAAAGAAAAACAAGGGAAGATTTTGATGTAGAAAAAGAGATGTGCCAGCTTAGTAGCGAAATGACTATGGGAGCTACAATTTCACCTCAAGAGGGCTGTGATGTTGGTGGTCAACAATATAAAAGCACACCCACATGTTCATCTACATCCTCTCCCCCAGTTATTATGTCAAACAGTGCACTAATCATAGTTACTGGAAAAGACAATCAGGTAGATAAAGACACAGATAGAGCGAAAGCAAGAGAAAGAGAAAGAAAACAGCTACAGACACCAGAGGTTGATTTGGAGGTTTTAAGACTTAACCTTGCACCTCTTCAAGATGCAGTAGGCACCTTGGTTTCAGGAATACCGAAAACATTTAGACCCAGCCACCACAGACAGATTATTTCTAAACCTTCGGGATATACAAGTCCTATCTCAGTTCAAGTCCATGGTCTTGCTGGCACATCTTTGGGAACTCACCTGAGTGGCCCAATATCAGGTAGCCCTCAGCCACCTGCTTCATCAGCATATGTTGCCACAGATGGTGTTCATTTGCATCCCCACTCTTTAACTGTGCTTCAGTCATCTAGCCCAAAAACTTCTCTGTCAGTCTTGGGCAAGAATTCCACTCCTTCACAGACTTCTATTTCCGGGGGTTCTGCTTCATCCTCAGCTTCTTCCTCACGATCACGTACTCCACTTTCCGTCGCTCAGCAAATATATAAGAAGGGTGATGTGGTGTGTACTCCTAATGGTATACGCAAGAAATTTAATGGAAAGCAGTGGCGCCGTTTGTGTTCAAAGGATAGTTGCATGAAAGAGTCGCAACGCCGGGGCTACTGCTCTCGCCATCTTTCTATGCGAACTAAAGAGATTGAAGGAACAGGTGGAGAAAGAGAGTTAAAGAGAGGAGGAGGAGGAAGCAGTTCAGGAACTGTAACCCCTTCGGAATTGCGTGGCCGAGCCAGCAGTGAGTTTGACTGGGAAGAGACATCACGGGACAGTAGTGAGACCAGCAGTCGTGGAACTGACTCAAGGCCACGTCTTGTTCTTCCATCACTTCTGCCACAGGATTTTTCACGCTTTGACTTTGATGAATGTGAGGCTGCAACTATGCTTGTGTCTTTGGGGAGCTCACGATCGGGGACACCATCCTTTTCTCCAATATCAAATCAGTCACCTTTCTCTCCAGCTCCCTCTCCCTCCCCTTCTCCACTTTTTGGTTTTCGCCCTGCCAATTTTAGTCCTATTACTACTTTAACAGTCTTACCCCCTCGTCGCCACCGACAAGCAAGTGGTACTAGCAACTCCAAGCTTAGTACATTAGTTGCAGAGAAGGATAGAGAAAGACTTGCACCCAGTATTGTACCATCTTTTCAAACCAGCTTAACATTTACTGTACCTGTTAGTCCTAACAAGCATAAATCAGATACCTCACAACCTACTGCTCTTCTTATGCAGGACTGTACTAAACTTGAACTGGATCAGAGTACTGTAGATCTTACAGTAGGAACATCTTTTCATTTAGTTTCTTCCCAGACAACCACTTTTTCACCCTGCAAAAGGCCCACCTCATCAACAGCTTCTTCATTACCACCTTCTCCTTTAACCTTAGAATCTGGGTCACAACGTGTAGTCCAAAAAGGGACACTACATGACCCCCCTGTAATTGTACGAAATCCTGAGGCTCCTCTAGCAAAATTTGCAGAATGCCCGCTGGTAAAGGTTGCAGGTAAGGAGGGAGCAAACTCAAAGCATGACAACTCGACCAGTGTTGTCACTGGCACGGGATTACAGATGCCTGTTCCAATTAATGCCACAACCCCTACGAGTGGGGCAGTCTTATTACATAGCCCCTCATCCACTCTGGTTTTGGTGTCTTCCATCTCTTCCCTTCCGAACCCCAACCCTACAAGCCTCACCACACAGTCCAGCCCTACCTTATCCTGCATATCAGTACCAAGTCCTGGCCCTGATTCTGCTTCCTTTGGTTCAGGAGGGGGAGATCAGGGAAAGGGAGGAATAACAAAATTACAGCAACCAGTTCCATGTCATCCTGCCCCAACAGCTTTGTTGCCACTTTTACTTCCTGCAGAGACTTTACACCCTGTGCCATGCAAGGACATCATCATGGGACGACCAGGAACAGGTAAGAAATTTTATCATTTGTTAATGATGAACCAACATTTGGCTTGCAAGGCCCTTTTATCATCAATGGGATACTAAGGGTAAAACCATATATGTGATATATTTTGTTTATCAGTGATTTGCCTTTAAATTGTAATTGTAATTGTAACCTAAAGACTTCCCATTTTGCAGATCTCTTTAGCAAGACGAGTTCAAATTTGAATATAGAATCACGCAACCAAAATTGTTATTTTTGTGAGGTGGAATTAGCTTAAATTGTGGAGCATATTGTTTATGCAGTATTATTTAAATGTGAGCATGTTTTTATTATGAGTTGTCGGCTTATAAAAATGTCCAGTATTACTATCACTTTTTTACTCTATACCGGACTCGTTTCAATATTTTTCACCTAGTGGTTTGAAGTTGTGCCAATTGCGTCATCAGGATTGCTGCTATTTTTTGCCTCACAACAAGAAGGTCCTGGGTTTGATTCCCGGGCACAGAGTCTTTCTGTGCGGAGTTTGCATGTTCTCCTTGCGTGGGTTTTCTCTAGGTAATCTGGTTTCCTCCGACAGTCCAAAAACATGTGTATTAGGTTGATTGTATGAAGGTACTGAGTTGTCCTTTTTTGCACCAATCTTTCCTCTCTCTTTAATTATGTCTAAAATATTTTTTTAACATAGTTTGGCATAATTGTATGTCTATGTGTGTTTACGGCATATATACCCCATATCCAGAGCAATTGGCAGTAACCAGTGCTTGCCAGTTCCAGAGCTTCTTGTTGCTTCCCGCTGGGTCACCAGGAGACTGTCAGTATATTACATGGCTATGGGTAAAAATTCCAGGATGTTTAGACATATAGTAAAAAAATGTTTAAGATTTTAACCTAGCTACTGAAAGAAAAGTAAGAATCTGCAAGATGTATCAGTAGAAGGTAGGAAAATAAGTGTTGTGGGCAGATAGTTGTCATGAATAAGTCAAAAAGACAAAATATATGCAACCCCAGCAAGTGTGTCATTGACCTAGGGAGACCCTGAATAAGGTGGGGAGTCTTATAGTATATAGATGCTTAGAAAATTAATATTAAGCATTTATATACTGTAAGTCTCTCCACCTTGGTATATAGATGTATATACCAAGGTTAGCTGTAATACTTAGGTTAGCAGTGAACCCTGACCTTTTTTGAAGTAAGGGTTATCTACTCTATCTCACCCTAAAGTTTCACTTATATGGATTATTTGATTAAAGATACAAATACTTTACCATACTACATTACTATTACTTACTACTAGAACACTGCATGCACATAATCAAATAATCATAATTATTAAGCATCTATAAACTGTATATACTGTATATACTGTATATACATATAAGGTTTCACTGTTCACTGGGTTAAGTATTAAGTATTACAGCTAACTTATGGCTCAAAATGGGAAGACTAGAGGGTGGCATTTAAACTGTCATTGTCAGCCTAGAAGTACCTTCCAGATGCAGGACATCTACAAAACATGTGATTTATCAGCACTTATCATGTTTGGTTCAAATCTGCCGACTAAGTGCACTAGGTTGACATGGGCAATGCGGTGCAGTTAGCGCAGTGGAGTCTGAGTCAGGCCTGGTTAAGCGCCAGGTTATTTGTGAACACTCGGGGGCATCATGCACAGAGAGCTGCATATGTGTCTGCTTTCGTGATTGCAAGGGGGCAGAAATGAAAAAAGGACAGAACAATTATGCTTTTTTTAAAATAACCATTATACTTTAATGGATCAATCCTGCATTCTACCAGACATTGTTGCAAACACTTGTGTTATTAATAGTTTTTAATCATAATTTTCTCATGGGTAGTGTGCAGTAAAAAAAATCCACAGAGCTGGAGAATTTGTCTGCATATTACAGACAGCATGTGACTAGCTAAATGCAGAGCAGAACTGCTAATGAGGGAGAATCGTCTATTATACAAATAATGCTTATAATACATAACAAATACGCTGAAGGAAAAAGAGCTAAAAATTAGCTGCTTCCCAGTGCAGTGCTGTTAAATATACATACAGGGAAGATGGGGGAAAAAGAGGAAGGGCTCATACATGGCAAAAGTGTTTATAGTGAAAATACAACCTTGTAATGCACACTGTGACCTTGTGGTGATATTTAGGTGGTTTACATCTATATATCAAAACATCAATTTTACAAAATATAGTTGACAAAATCTAAAGCGAAGTAGCCCCATGGTTAAAACATGTACGAGAAATCGAGCTTGCGACAGGTTATATGTACGTCCGAAATCCTTGGTATGCAAATTACAGTAAGTGAAAGGTTCCAGAATGATTTACTACTCCCACCCAGATTATTCTCATGATGCAAATATTCACATGATGCAAACTTTATTATACCAAAAGACCATGGGAGAAAGTGGGAATAATATCACAGTCGCATTAATTTGCATATTGCCAAATCTACTGCTGCTAATATTTACTATTTACAGCTGCTATTTCACTTCAAATTTTGCACATATTATAAAATTGATTTTGCCGATAACTAATATTGTTCTTCCCCCACCATTGTGAAGTCTACTTTTACTTTATTTATACTTTATTCAGAGTGGCGGGGTGGCGTAGTGGTTAGCATGGTGGCCTCACAACAAGAAGATCCCGGGCTTGGGGTCTTTCTGTGCGGAGTTTGCATGTTCTCCCCTTGCTTGCATGGGTTTCCTTCTGGTACTCCGGTTTCCTCCCACAGTCCAAAAACATTAGGTTGATTGATGACTCTAAATTTAACATAGAAGTGAATGTGGGTGTGTGTGGTTGTGTGTCTGTGGCCCTGCGATGGATTGGCGACCTGTCCAAGATGTAAGCGGGTATAGAAGATGAATGAATGAATGAATACTTTATTGAATACACGGGGGTCTGCTGAAGCCAATCCCAGCGCAGAGGCAGGGCAAGAGGCAGGGGTAAACCCTGGACAGGTCCCAGTCCCTTTCAGGGCTACACATAGACAAACAACCATACACACCCACACTCACTCCTAGGGGCAGTTTAGAATTATCTGTCAACTTAATGTACATGCTTTTTGACTGTAAGAGGACTGGAGAGCCCAGAGTATACCCACACAAGCATGGGGAGAACATGAAAACTCTGCACAGAAAGACCTCTTGCCCACAAATCGAACCTAGGACCTTCTTGCTGTGAGGCGACTGTACTAATCAATATGTCACCACGCCGCCTGTGTGTGTTCTTATTTAATAAATGCTACACAGAACCATACAACAACATTATACATATTTATTATATATATAAAATTAATATAAAATTAAATTAGTTAAAAGAAGAACAGAACAGATTCATTAAATGTCCGCACAATTAGTCGATTTCTCTAAAGCATAAATTATGTAGGAGTTTGTAAGTCACCGTGCTGCAGTATTACTAATGTTGTATAATAATAATAACTAGTAATAACTAGTTGTATTAGTATTAATACTACTACTACTAATAAAGACAATGGTAACTTTTAAATGATTGTTTTTGAATATAATTTTTTCTCTGCTACATTTGAGCAATCTGTTTATATCCCTTACAGTGAATTGAATACCATTGCCATAACAGTTTCCTGAATATGATTTCAGTTTGCGTTCACAGGGAGAGGAGAAATTTCAAACAAGATGCTGCTTTTAGTTACAGTGTAAATCTCTCATAACAATGACTAGAAGAACAGTAGGATGTTCTGTACACAGAGGCTTAAATGTTGGCATCAAAGTCAGGTTAATGAGCTTAAGTTATAAGGAATTTTTGTATCTAAACTAGAATGGCAAGAAAATTCCAACAATTTCGATATTTTTTTTCAACACTGAAATATTTTTAGTTTTGGAAAAGTCATGTCTCTTAGCAGATCATGTTTAGATAGTTAGTTAGTGTAACCTGATTTTTTTATTGTGTCCTTGCGGGCAAGAGCATGCCTATCTTATTGTCTTCTTTTTCCTCTGTGTTTCATTATCTAACTCAATCTTTGAAGTTCCATCTCCTCTTCCTTCTCCTTTTATTTCCTTTAATGTCTCTAACCATATTTCAATCATCCTATTTGGAAGATTATCAGCTAAATGGCGGGCAGTTTGATCTATTTCTTACATTATATCTACTTTTTTTCCTGGAAGGTAGGCTATATGTAATAAACCATATACAAATGTAGAATGTAGAATAAAATAGAACTTTCATTTATTCATTCATCTTCTATACCCTCTAATTCCCGAACTCAGGGTCACGCGGGTCTGCTGGAGCCAATTCCAGCGCATATAGGGCGAGAGGCAGGGGGTACACCCTGGATAGGTCGCCAATCCACACACACTTACACTTGAAATAGAACTTCTTTATGTTTATTAAAGTGAAGATTATGGTGGAAAATAAGTATTTGGTTAATAACAAAAGTTCATCTCAATACTTTGTTATATCCCCTTTGTTGGCAATGACAGAGGTTTTCTGTAAGTCTTCACAAGGTTTTCACACACTGTTGCTGGTATTTTGGCCCATTCCTCTATGCAGATCTCTTCTAGAGTTGTCATGTTTTGGGGCTGTCACTGGGCAACCAGTGACAAAGATTTTTTATAGGGTTGAGATCTGGAGACTGGCTAGGCCATCCAGAAAATGCTTGAAATGCTTTTTACGAAGCCATGCCTTCGTTACCCGGGTGGTGTGTTTGGAATCATTGTCACGCTGAAAGACCCAGCCATGTTTCATCTACAATGCCTATGCTGCTGGAAGGAGGTTTTTACTCAAAATTTGACGATACATGACCACATTCATTCTTTCTTTCATATGGATCAGTCTTTCTGGTCCCTTTGCAAAAAAACAGCCTCAAAGCATAATGTTTTCACCCCTATGCTTCACAGTTAGTATGGTGTCCTTTAAATGCAACTCAGCATTCTTTCTTCTCCAAACACTATGAGTAGAGTTTTTACCCATTAGTTCTACTTTGGTTTTATATGACCATATGGCATTCTCTCAATCTTCTTCTAGCCTTTGTTACTTTGGTCCCAGCTCTCTGCAAGTCATTCATTCGGTCCCCATTAGATCATTTTCATCCCACACAGTGAGATCTTGCATGGACCCCTAGATGAAGGGGAAATTATCAGTGGTCTTGTATGTCTTTCGGTTTCTAATAATTGCTCCCACAGTTGTCTCTGATAGTTGAGGTATGTTTATGATGAAAATTTACCTTTTTAAGTGGAAAAACTTACACAATTTTTTAAAATGAAAGATTAAGCTGCATAGTTAAAAGAAAGTAAAGTAAGGTCTAAAATATTTAGTATTCAAGATTATCCACAGTTTATGGACAAACATGCGATATTGATCTTCTTTGTCTATTTGTCCATAGGAAATACATGTTTTCAATTAAATATGTAAAACAGTTTTTAAACACACACATATACACAGACTTTTATATATAGCCTTAATTACATAAGAAATAGCATTTATAGTTAATTAACAAATTATATCTGATTTTCTAATTTTACATTTCTTTTTAATATAAAATAAATTCCATTTTATAACACTTATTTGTAACACAAAACCATAACGGATGCAATTAGAACATCAAATATCATCTGTTAAACTTTCTTTGTAAAGTACGAGCAAAAAAGGCGAAAATGGCTTTAAATTAGGGCTTTGAATTACAGCTGACTACTATATTTTTTCACGATAGTGTATCATTATTCTCTAGTAATAATATTGATTTATGTTTATGCTTATATTTATTTAAAACCTTAAGTTTGTGTCAAACGACTTCCTTTTCTGATGCAGCTTTAATTGTTGCTGACATATACTGCCATTGTCTCAAAAGCAACATGGCGCAAAAAATTTATCATTATATATAAAACTGTTAGGCCCTTTACTTACTTACTTTATTAAAGCATTATGTTCATAGAGACTTATGCAACATTAACATTAATTTTTTTTTGTTTTTAGATAAACACTAAATGGCCAATAGTTTGTGGACTCTCACATAATTTTCTTAACTCTTGTCATAAAGTCAGAAGGATGCAGTTTCGAATTAATGAAATTAAGAAACCCAATCAGCATGAGAATGCTGGAGTCCTAACTCTTAACCCTATTTAACACTATTGGGACCCCAGACCTCCTCACTTGACATTAGTGTCTGATCTCATTTATGCTATTTAAATTCAATGAGCAATCTAGTAAAAAGCCTCTTTAAAGGTTTGGAGGTTCTTATAGAAGTTAAAGTATATAATGGTCAGATGTTTATATCTCTGTCTATATGGTGAGGCAATTATATTTTAAAAAATTATAAATTTTTGGTTGTAATATATTCAAAAATTCAATATTACATTAATGTTAATAAATGTGTTTTATTGAACAGATTATCTGCTTTATATAAAAGATTAGATTATCCTCTACAGAAGCAAGCGTTTAGACGATACTGTTGGATCTGGTTTATCAGTGAATAATTTTTTTTATAGGATTCGTACAAATTTGTGGAGAACGTGTTAGCTAGCAAGTGTAAATTGTGGAACAAATTTCTTTATGTTGGTATTATATATATTTCATGTAATTTAACAGTAGGGCTTTTTAAACACTTGTTTAAAATGTTTTCACATTTTATTTCTTCGGGATATGATTATTCTATCATAATATTAAATGCCAGTGTCTTTTCATAAATTGTACACAGTTTCGTGGTTATAAAGTCTAATCCTGCAGCAGTTTGTGTTCATTCGACTCAGTGTGAGCTCACCACTGTTCCGGACCTTCAATGGAATTCATTAGAAATTGCATGTGTGTCCTTCATGTGCGGTCCCTGCATTATAGAAAATAAAAAAACCAACAAGGGGAACAGCTTTAATACCTTACAATTTAACAAGGCTGTGTATTCCCAGGCATCTAACAGATCACAAAAGGTTATACTTATATTATTTTTGTATTTATATTATTTTTATATTATTTTATTATTTTAATATTAATGGCCAAAATGAGACAAACATTTATTTGAAAATTTAATGAAAAAAAAATATTTTTTTAGATTTACAGGCTTTTAGAATTTATTGTTATATAGTGAGATGAACAAGCTCCGAAATGTACTACAGCTGGAGCCTCTGGCTCAGTATGTGTGTGTGTGTGTGTGTGTGTGTGTAAGAGAGAGAGAGAGAGAGAGAGAGAGAGAGAGAGAGGATGAGAGTAAACGATATCCTCTGTTGGCAACACATTTCCTCGCCCTTACTCCTCATTGATGACACATTATTTAGCGAGCATCTATGTGTATGTGTGTGTGTGTGTGTGTGTGTGTGTGTGTGGAGGTATGCTTGTGTGTGGGTGTGTTGTGAGATTTTGCTAGAGGATTTGCAAGTTTTTTATTTATTTTTTACATGTGTATGTTTGTGTGTGTAAAAGACTTCAAAAACACTCACTATTGTAAATAGCCATTTGTTTATTTTAGTAGCATTAGTTTAGTTTGTAATTTTGTTGTGCGTGTCTTGGGGTGTGTGTTTGTGTGTGTAAGAGAGAGAGAGAGAGAGAGCATATTTTTTAAATACAGGTCTGTTTAGGGACTGCATGTTTCCACAAGATTAGGGATCTCTGATAGTTTTGACCTTGTGGGAAAATTTTGCTGATCTCCCTGAGAAAATCTTTAGCTTTTAATTAAAACCAACTAAACAAGAGAAAATTGTTTCCATTTGTTATCACGGTTAGGGTTAGTGTAAGGTTTAGGTAAAGGCAAAAACAGTGGTCAGTGGACATTTCTCACAGTGACTACAGCATGTGCTTGTGTTTGTGTGTGTGTGTATTGTCCTTCAATAAATAACTCATAAGTAAACAAGTACGACTATCAAAAACAAACAATAAAGACACATTTTCATAAAACATTTTTATTTACTAGTTATTTATTTAAATTTTTTAAATTTTGTTTTATACCCGCTTATTAGGAAATTCAGTGTCACGTGGGTCAGCTGGAGCCTATCCCAGCACACATAGGGCGAGAGTCAGGGGTACACCCTGTGCCACACATAGAAAAAACAACCACATGCACTTACACTCATTCTGAAGCTGATCATATTCTATGTAGTCTATAACAAAATTATATCTTTTAATATGCATTTTTGGAACACAGGTCAGGCTGGTGGAGGTGGTAAAATGATGTGAGGAAATGTTTTTTGGCTGTGTTTTGTTGTTGATCGTTTGCCTCCACAATCAACTTGAATCTAATTGTAGCTTTTTTTTAGCATGATAATGCTAAAATGTGACAAAGGAAACTGGTTTGAGTTCCTGCCCAGGACCTTCTTGCTGTGTGGCGACAGTGCTAACCACTACTGTGTCGCCAATTTTCTTTTTTATTTATTTATTTATTTATTTTTTATTTCTTTTAAATGTTCACATTACATATTGCAATATATCGTGATTTATTGTATCATGACCCACGTAAGGTCCCTGCCAATGCACAGCCACAGTACAAAAATGTACATAGATAATTTGCTGTATCCTAGCAGGATCGACAAAGCAAATGTACTTTTTTACATTTACATTTGCAGCATTTGGCAGGAGCTCTCAATCCAGTGTGACTTGCATTTCTTTTTATTATACAACAGAGCAAGTTAAAGTTTTGGGCCCTGCTCAAGGGCCAAGCAGGCTTGGTGGTACTGGGAATCTAACAAACAATCTGTGTAACTGCTGGGCCACCAAGTAAGGCCTTTAACCCTCAGCTGATCATTTGTATTAATCAGATACATATGATGTGTGATGATTTCAATAAAAGCTCATGCCAAATGCAGTTTTTTGTAAATGTTGTGGTAGAATGGTAAATTCTCAGCATAAAATTGGAAGGAATAGGTGCTCAGTGTTGCATGTGTGTTTACAAATGTAGTTTTAAGGCATGTAAACTTGCGAGCTAAGAACTTACAAGCTGTTTACCTATGTCAGATTCAATAAGTGATTAAGGGCAGGAGTCACGGCATCACTGCACATTTATTTGAAAACATCTTTCAGTAGACGTATATCTAGTTTTCAGGACTTCTGAGGAAATGTTGAGGTTGTGTGTCATACAGTAGGCGTGTGGGTGTGTGCGCTGTAGCAGAGATAACGCAAAACCTTGGGGGAAACTAAGGTAATCGTAATTACTGATCACGTTAGTGCTGTAGACGTTTTCTTCAATGTCTTTGACGGCTAGTATGACACAGTAACAGTTTATTATTACACCAGCGCATGGGGATCGGCTTGTCATGACAGTTCCAGTGCAGAGAGCAAGACAGGTTTTAGGTCAGTGTACTATAAAGCTACCGAATAGAAGTGTCATGTGTGCATTCTGTTACCAAGGCAGCAATGCAAAGTTAAGTCTTCCACCCTGAAAAAAATTACAAACGTATGTAAAGAAAACTATGTCACGAACTGCACTGCACAGCATACAAAAATTACTGTATGTTGCTCAGGGAGGAAAAATAACAGGGTTATTATACGGCTTAAAAAGACAAAAGTGTTTCCCTGAATCACCCAGAGCAGACATTTTGTGTATTCAGCACTGCTGAGTAATTAAAGTCAAATTGTGAAGCACCGTCAGACGTAGCTACTACAAACCTGTAACCATACCTGCCGTCTCACAATTCCATTTTGTTTCATGACTAATTGTAGCGAACAAAATGATACACGTTCTAACCCCTTAGGATTTTTAACTGTAGAAAAAAGTTCACTATTATGAAAAGCATCGCTTGTCATTTTAAATGGAAAAAAAGTCTATTTTAAACTTTTCAAATCTCTGCCCGTTTACATTATTCAGTTCATTCATTCATCTCGCTGTCATTCGCCGTCTGCTTGATCTTTGTTTCTCACCCAGCCACCTCTTCCTCTCTCTAGCTCTCTCTCTCTCTTTTTCTCAATGCTGCAGTGCAGAAGCCTTTGTTTTTTTATTACGATAGTTCTGGAGAATCCTGCCATCCTTGCCCCTTTCACTGCCACATTCTTGCCCCTTCCCATTAAATCCTATCCTACCACCTGACCTTAGAAAACCAAAAAAAGACTAAATAAGCAGAAATGTCTATACTCACCACACACTTTTTGCTTTTTGGTCCATAACAGATAAACAATGTCTTCGCTAGTCATCTTTAAAACATTAACTTGGATTTATCATTTGCATTAAAGTTATGCCGGAGACACTTAACCTGCGTGTTTAATAAAACACGCTCCTGACTTTGAATAGATGTATTTTTTCCTATTTATTTTCGATGCCCAGTCCTGCTTTCAGCTGTTCATATGAGGTGTCCTTGTAGATTTCACACATGCCAGTGCTGCCTCCAGGTGGACACCATGTGACATTACACACGTCATCAACTTCTTTTTTGTTATTCATTTTGATTTATTTATTGAATGAATCCTTGTTCAGCTCATGATTTTTACATTGACTTACAATTAGGGGATGCACCTGAGCACTTACGACTTATGAGCCTTACTGAACCAACAGGCTTGGTAAATAAAGGTGGGAGCATAAAATTAATACAGTAAATCATAATATTTATATATGTATGTATGTATGTATGTGTATATATTGTATACATTTGGCGCCCTTATCCGGAGCAACTTACAACTGAGCAATTGGGGCTTCGTGGTACTGGGAATTGAACCCTGGTCTTTCTGGTATCAGAAACAACACCTCAACCACTAGACCACCACTTCCCACATATACACATCACATGTGTACACACACACACACACACACACACATATATATATATGTGTGTGTGTGTGTGTGTAGTCTTTTCCCACAGGATCTGGCATGCCTGTGCATTATCTAACATCTCTGTATTATCCAATCTCCTCTTAACATATACTAGAGACAGGATAGTTCCAGGAATGTGAAAGCTTTGTTAATTATATTAGAGATATATTATATAATTAAATATATCTTCCTATCTATTTTACCATCCTTTTAGTGTTAGATGTTAGAGCTGTTACATAAATCTCGGATAAGAGGCCGCATGCAGGCTTTACTGAGGAAATTATTAGGATTATTGCATTAAAGAGCTTTCAGTTTGATTTCTAATATTAGGGGTACTATGTTTCTAAATCAGTATGCCCATGTTGGTGATGACCAATCAAAAAAATATATATAATCATTATCATCGCCTGTATAACTATTGCCATGGCAACAATTAATGACAAGCTGTGAATGAGTTCTAATAAAAAAAAAAGAATAAGAAAAGGGGCGGCGCGGTGGCGTAGTGGTTAGCACGGTCGCCTCACAACAAAAGGTCCTGGGTTTGAATCCCGGGCTCAGGGTCTTTCTATGCGGAGTTTGCGTTTCTCCCCGCACTTGCGTGGATTTCCTCCAGGTACTCCTCTGGGTTTTCTCCCACAGTCCAAAAACATGTTCATTAGGTTGATTGCCCATATATAGGTATAGGTATATTGCCCATAGGAGGGAATGTTAGTGTGTGTGGTTGTGTGTGTGTGGCCCTGCGATGGATTGGCGACCTGTCCGGGGTGTACCTCCTGCCTCTCGCCCTATGTGCGCTGGGATAGGCTCTAGCAGACCCCCGTGACCCTGGAAAGTTCAGAAATAAGCGGGTGTAGAAGATGAATGAATGAATAAGAAAACGACTTGCAAAAAGGAGAGCAAGAATAACGGTTTTAACTCACTTATACTAACAATACTTACACCTCTGCTCGGGATTGAGGTTTTCCAAAATGCACTACATTTTGAAACGTTGTAATGTTATGTGACTATTTACATTTTTAATGACACACAATCATATAATCAACTGAGGTGTCGCAATAAAGTTGTGGTTAGCACAGGCAAATGCACATGGTCAAATAACAGCAAGAAGGTCCAGGGTTCGATTACCAGGCAAGGGGTCTTTCTGAGTTAGCATGTTCTTTACATGCTTAGATGAATGAATTAATCATATAACCTATTTTAAATGACTCAGGACCCATTTAAAGTGAGGATCGAGTTCCTTCCAGCATTGAAAGAGTTAAGAGCTTGTTCCCTACACTCAGCTTTAGCTGGAGGAAGTTCATTCCGTTTTGATTGGCTGCAACTGAGTACTTCATACCAGCTCATTGGTCAGGAATTCAAAATCATTTATGCATGTCTGTTTTAAGGATCTTTAGAGTTTAATGTTCTATGTTAATTATATGTATACAGTACGTCACAGAAGTGAGTACACACCTTACATTTGTTGTAAATATTTATTTTATCTTTTTATATGTAAACACTAAAGAAATAAAACTCTGCTACAATGTAAAGTAGTAAATGTACAGCTTGTGTAACAGTGTAAATT
>JAOTQW010000036.1:15602229-15613353 GCA_026260075.1 Sisor rabdophorus | reverse complement strand
CCAGGACCTTCTTGTTGTGAGGTGACGGTGCTAACCACTGCGCCACCGCGCCGCCATTTGGAATCACCAATCAACCTAATTACATGTTTCTGGACTGCGAGAGGAAACTGCGGAGTAAATACATGCAAGTTTGGGGAGAACATGCAAATTCCACACAGAAAGGCCCTTTTTTGCTGTGAGGCGACAATGCTAACCACCATTCAACTGCACCAGCCAAAATAATTATGGCTCATTAATTATTAATGATCTAGCATTAGATTAAATATCTAGCATTAGTATTTTAATGATCTAGCATTAAAATACTAGCTAATACTCTGTTACAGTTGTCATACCAGTTGTTGTTAAAGAAAGGAAAAATTATGTAGCCCTCATGTATAGTCAAGTCTTGTGAAGGCTATTGTTAGGTTAATGGGAATGAAATTATTTGAGTGATATCATTTAATTTGTATGGGTATTTCTTTAATAAAAAGTTAGTCAAATTTTCTTAAAGTCCCTAAATAGGATGAGAGGATTCATTTTGAGGGCAGATTCATTACAAAATTTAGCTCAGTTTTGCCCCGTGTTCAGATTGTGCCTTTTTTGTTGCCTTTTTTTCAGATTGTGCCTTTTTTTTTGATCCAATGAAAATATATTTTTTCTTTGCGTCACTGAATATTCATAAGCTGTTCTTCAAACTAACTTACAGTAAATTACTGAAAGGGCAATCTTATTTGCATATCACTGACATTCCAGAGCATTGTGAACCAATTAGCGGCTGAGGCGGCCTCGTGACGGCGCGCGGCGTGGACCAATCCCAGAGCACAGTTAAAATGTACAAGGCGGGTCACGGGCTGGGCGAGGTTCACATCACACGAACACACACACACACACACACACAACATACACACTTAGAACCGAAAGGGGGCAGTCTACTGTACAAGAGGAAGAGGGAGTGAAAAGAGAGAAAAGAAAGAAAGGGTTTGCGAGGGTGAGCGGAGAGAAAACCGAGGGAACGGAAGAGACACGAGGCTAAAATGAATGATTTTCCGCCTTTTTTGTTTACGTATACGAGAGCGTATAAGTAAGCGCGTGGGGAGAAGAGGCTGCGTCCGAACTTGCACACGAGCGGCCCTTTTATAATACTGCAGACTCGGACTTGGCAACGGGGCTCGTGCTGTGTTTTACATCCGCGATCTTTTCTCAGCATCGCGGTGGAGCATCTTTTCCCTTTCGACTCGGAGCTGTTTAGACGAGTGTGTGTGTGTGTGTGTCATGCGCGCGTGATATTGCGTGATCCGTTTTGAGAGAAAGAGAGACAGAGAGTTGAGTGGCGAGTATCTAAACCTTCCGGATGACCAGAGCTTCAACTAAAGATTTGTGTGTGTGCGCGTACGCGTGCGTGTGTGTAAGGGAGGGCGCGGCAAATAAGGGTATTTAAAAATGAGGGTTTGTTTCTACATCCTGCCCGGGTGTCGGTGAGGTGTGTTCGGGCGATCGGGGTCGTGATCGGAGCTATTCACCGCAGTGATTGAGAGGACAGGATGATTTGTCCGTCACGCCGCTTACTGTGAGGAGTGAAAGGATGTTTTAGGAGTACGGGGCTGGTGTTTAGAACGAATTGCTTCTTTCGTGATTTCCGTTAGTAACGTGACACGGCTTCCAATTTGTCAAAGCATGTTGTAAGTCATTTTCAGTGAGTCACGTTATTTGGGGAGGGGGGGAGAAAACAGGTTGCGCTGGCCAGGGTGGGTGGATCTACTTTAATCGACTTATCGCACGCTGAAGGTTTCTCTGCCGTAATCAGACATAACGCTGCCGCTAGTTTAGAACTTTGGGTTCTCCAGGTTGCTGTAAAATGAGGGTGAGCTCGGATAGCCCGGTTGCGGGTAGCGGCTCAGGGGCGTTCCCGAGGGGATGGACACAACCGGAGCACCAACGCCGCCGACGCCACCACCACTACTATCACCGCTACTACTGAACCCGCGGCAAATCCCCCCCCCCACCACCACACGCACACACGCGCGCTTCAGAACTGTTTTCCAGAATCAGAGTTAAAAAGCAGCGCTGTTTTGCACTAGTTAGCCCGATTTCCCCCGTTGTCCCATTAGATTTTATCCAATCAACCTCTTTTCTAACGTTGATAAGTGTTCGTCTCATTCATGGGCCCGTTGATGTTTTTCCGCAGTGTTTTTGTTGAGCGTTTGGTACTGTCTCCGGTGTGGCTCTGCTCATAGGTTGTTGGTTGATGATATTAGCATGCTAAGATCGCGCCGTCGTGGAGGAGAAAGCCTGCTTTCACAGTTCCTTTTCTTATTTCACAGAGTTGATCTGTCCCTGCTGTTATTCGTCAAGTCATTTCTTTAATCAATCTGCCCGAATGGCTCCAGGGTTTGCTAAAGGGTTGTGTTGGAAGGGGAATCTAAATTGATGTTTCGGTTTACGGTTGTTGTCAGTACGCGAGACCGTGGATGAGAGAGGGAGGCCTAGTTTAACCCTTTCTTAGCCGCGCCGATCTCTGGATGTAAACAAACAAGCGAAGAAGAGGGGGTGTTGTTTAGGGGAACTGGGACCAAAGCAGATCTTCCAAACATTAAGTCATTCTTTACAATACTTTGTCTACATTTCGGTGGCGTTTTCTACGTATAGATTTGTTTTTGCGGACCGCCAGCGGATTGTTTTTTTTTTTTTTTTTAAAGGTGGACGTCCTCCTTACCTGAGCCATTAACTTTACAGAAAAATTAACCAAAGATTCTTTTTTTTATCCGTCGTGTGTAAGAGGGACCAGAGTCGGTGTGGTCGGTTATGGCCGCTTATTTTCATTCGTACACTGACCATCACCTGCCAAGGACAACGACCACGAAGATGCTGCCTTTTTACTAGCAAGGATTCCTACATTTCTTCTTCTTTTTTTTAAAAATTCTAATATATACCAAATGGAATTTTAACCAACTTCGTTTCCAATCGACTTTTTTTTATTACATGTTAATGAAGTTTCTATAAATAGAATAAAAAGACTTTGATGAACCCACCATGTTTTCCTCTGAAACACCGCAATATCTACGCCAAGGACTTAGCATGTTCGGTCAGTTACCACCATTTCAATCTTTTTTTTTTACATTCCTGTTACTAAGTTTTCCCTTTTTTTATAGCTAGTACTATGCGATTTTTGCCCCACTGACAGCTTTGATTAAGGATGTGTGTAACGTTAGCTTCGATTGCCAGTGCACAGTGTTTATTTGTACAGTTGTATAAGAGACCCCTACCTGCTTAGTCACACACCTTTGGGCATTTTATTGATTCCATCTGGGTGGCTTTGTAGGACACAGGATTCCAGCCCTGGGTCTGGAGTACACAATGTCCTGCACAGATGATGATGATGATGATTTTACTGAAAGCACCTGCTAAGTGTTTGTGAACCTGCAATAGTTTGGCTTTTATAATTTGCTAACCTTTTTTGGAGGAAAAATTGACTGAGTGTATCAGATTTATTATATTTTATTAAATCCCTATGGTATTTGTATAAAGAGCATCAGCAGTGTCTAATTAAGAAAAAAAAAACCACCCAAATAGTATCTGGTAGTTGCTTTTCACTGGCTTGTGTTGCAAAGTGAAGCTCAGATTTTGCATAGCAACAGACCAAACAGTAATTTTAAACCAGTGCGGTAGAATATGGACATTTATTTACTGACGCTACAAAATCAGGTATGTGATAACAGCTAAATAAAAGCTTTGGGTTATGAAATTATCAAGTATCAAATAATGCATGAACAAAAATAATTTGATTTGTTTCTACTTTTTTTTATCTTTAGAGTATACAGGTTAACCAGATACATTTTTTTGTTGGTATAATATTCCATTATTACTATTGCTGTTATTATTTCATTGCATGGTAGACCATTATGGCCATTTGTGGTTTTATTGCCAGATAATTTAACAGAATAAGAGTTTATTGTGCAAACTAATAATTTCATTCTTCTGGAATGATCTGAAATGTGAAAAGCACAGCATCTAAAGCTATAAATACATTTTGCATTTCTAGGTCTGTGATAATGGCAACAATAGTTATTTTGTTTAAATTCTAATTATTATTGGTTTTCCAGGTCACATTACTTCTTCTAGTCTCATGAATTAAACCAATTAAACTAGATGATTGCACAGGATTGGATAAGTTGCAGCAGCCAATCTGGTACAGAGGCCTGTTCATGTTTAGAAAATAGATTAGGTTTTTCATTTCTTTAATCAGCTATGTCGGGCTATATTTATTTTAAAAACAGCAAGGGGCATTGATTCATTGATTCATTCATCTTCTATACCAGCTTATTCCCTTAATAATTAATTTTAATTGTATTTTTGGTGCCGATCGTGTAATTTAATTTAGGAAAAATTAGCAACAACAATATGTTTTCCAATAGGCCTTAAAGCTGTATAGATTATATTATGTATCAGCTACCAGCAGGGGGCGTGATAATGAACTAAGTTTGCTACCTAATGTCAGGTTTACACTGTGCAATTTTTAATTGTGATTTTACGTTTCCGCATTCGGAAAATGGCCCTATCCACAGCTACTTATATTTATCTTTCGTTTTTAATAATTTTACAACAAAGTGATTGGGGGGTTAAGGGCCTAACCTGCCCAACAGCAGTAACTTGGTGGTAATGGAAATCAAACCCTAATCTTCCAACTATTCCATTCTCTGTGCTACTATTTAGTTTCATTGATCCAGAAAGTGTTAAGCAACCCATGTTCACTTGCTAAACAGTAGCTAGCAGCAATGGCATGCCATAAAAGGGATCCTTTTCCCACTACAGCAAGTATCTTTTCTTGCTGTTCCATCCACCGGACTTGCTTCACATTTTCCCCCAGTATGAAGGTGACATGCTAATTGCATCATCAGGTTTTTTGTTTGTTTGATGATCGTAGTACAAAATGTCTGGAACTTTTAAAGTAAACAAATCGAGAGCAATGCGAAGAGTGATATGGGATTATTTTAAGCTAAATACGAACAAGGTTTATTGTAAAGATTGCTTTTACCCACGTTGCAAAAACCATCATGATGATGTACAAGGTGCAGCTGACCCTACGTGTATTTGAACATGTATTGGTTTAACTAGGCACATTTTACTTGCATTTTACGTGAAATGAGCAGTTATGTGTAGAAAAATGTTATAAGATGTAATAAAGGGTTCATGACAAGTTTTAGCTTTTTTTGCTGTGTGAAAGTCATAGTTTAAATTGTACTATGATCCCTAACTGAAAAAACTTTCTCGTATTTCTATCTCAAGTGTTGTGCTAAGTACTTTGCTGGGTCTGCATATGGCCTGCAGACTACCAGGGTTCTAAAAATCTGGTTTTTGTTAAGAGGAACTGCTGCAATGCACTAAATGACTGTTATTTTCTTTCCTCAATATAGTGTGGACTAATGTGGAGCCTCGCTCGGTTCCAGTGTTTCCCTGGCACTCGTTGGTGCCATTCCTGGCACCCACCCAATCAGATCCACCGACACAGCCTGGCGATGGCCAGCAGCCTGTCAATCATTGTCAGACTGGCGCTCTTAAGAAAGGTACTTCATGTTTTTTTAGACATGTGGTTTATCTGTCAAATTTGCCAGAAATCAGCATTTATTCACAATTTGTTAAAAAAGACTCTGCATAAACCGCATACTCGCATACTATGTAGTGTTTAAAACTGAGTATGCAAAGCAAATAGTATGCCCGAATCCTTAGTATCTTTAAATTCAGTACACAAAAACGGTTGATCTACCACTTGTTAGATTTTGAAGTATGCATACTATTTGCTATCCCATGAGCCCGCGGGAAGAATGACTCGTCATATGCGGATGTGACTGAAAACGGCAATGCGTCATTATTGAAGAGCTTCACATAGCTTTAAAAACATTGTTCCTTGTGGGTAAGTGGTGGGTAAATTGCACTCAATTACCATTGAATCAATAATCATTATCCAACTTTAAATTTGCGTTGGCGGCACAGTGGCGTAGTGATTAGCATGGTCGCATCACAACACAAAAGTCCCTAGCGGGTTTAGAAAATGAATGAATGAATGAATGAAATACACAAGGCTGTTACGTCCTATGTCGTGTGACAGTATTAGCATGGCGGATGTAGTACATCCAGATTTCATTCATACTACCTGTAACGATAGTATTCTGTTGGTTGGGAAGTACATACATATTTAAAAGTAGTTCACACTTACACACTTATGTGATCTCAGATGGTGCCATTGTCTCAGCAGCATAAATTTACAGCGTATATTTAGTGTCGTGCTATTTTTGTATTTCTTACTAGAGCTGCATGATATTGGAAGAACTGACATTGCAATATCTTATTTTTGCTTTGCAAGATACATGTTGCAATATGAATACATTTATAGCAGATGACTTGAAAAGCTCAATTTATAAAGAGTTCATTATTTTAGAATTATAAATAGCAAATAGCACAAAATGGATTGAATGTAAATGGATGAAACTGTGATACATGTTTTCTGGATATTCAGGTACAGAAATCACATAATAAAATGTAGAAATTACCTGTAATAAACCTTTGCCAAAGCCACTAAAATGATAGTTTCTTGTGCCTAAATGTGTTAAACTTGTTTAAAATGTTGACACAGTGATGTGCAAACTTTTGCTTTTGCAATTAATTCACAAATTATTTGTGATCCAGTTAAATAAAATCCCCATTTAATCTTTCACGTCCTGTAGCATGACTATTGCGAATGTAAACATTGCGATGTCTATGCTGAAACAATCAATTGTGCAGCTCCAGTTGAGAGACTCTATCTGTAAAAGTATGTTAGTTAACCTTTACCTAATGTTGCCACTGACCTTAGGATGATACCAAATTGGAACATTTCAGGTGAGATAAAGTGTGATAAATGTTGTCAGGTTACCGACGTTATCGGTTTTCTGTCCTACAGAGTCCCTGGCTGGATCGGTGGTCAAGGACGTCAGCGAGGGAGCGTTAAACCCAGCTTTGCGCCCTGCTCTCTGTATCGATGATCTCCCTCCTGAGAGAGAAAGAGATAGGGAGATGGAAAAAGAGAGACCAGACAGTGAGACAGAGAGTGATGTTGATGATCCGTAAGTGCCTCAGACTGCTGAATGCTTGTGGTGAACTCTAATGTTTGTTTTTTTTCAGTTAATTATTTTTAGGAACTAAGAATTTACACTAATATCAAAGTTTACTGAACTACTAAAAAGACATCATGTATGTCTAAAATGAGTACAAAAAGAAGAAACATTAGAGACTTTTTTTCATTAGAGACAAAAATAATAATAAAATATATATATATAAAAAAATATATATATATATGGCCCAAAATCTTTAAGAGCTGATAATTACACTGTAACAACGCAGTAGATGTTTTAATGTTTTAAGACTTTTTCTACCAAAGTCATCATACTCTGTGCTTATATGTTGTACTGCGTGTCTTTTGTTAATTTTAGCAGAGACTTTTTTTTTTACTGTCCAGCACCCATGAGGCAGAACCGAGTTCTTTAATCCTTACTAATACTACATGGTATGCAAAGCCGAGTATGCAAGGCAAGTCCTTAGTACGAGTGATGCAGTACCCAAAAAGTTTTCTGAATGATTTCCTTCTGCCTGTATTGTAAAATGTACATACAAGTCACACTTTACTATCCCATAAACCCACATTAGACGTGATATACACTTTCTTAACAATGGCAGAACGTGTTTACAGTAGCTTTAAATACTTAAGTAAAAAACAAATTGTGTTCAAATTACACAAACAAAACACGTTAAAAAGCATTAGCCTTCTTTACACTTTCATGACAACATTTATGTGGCCATCTCTACATGGTGGATGTAGTATTTTTGACTTTTATTTATACTATGCATAAACATACCATACAGAATGTTTCAGGTTGTTTTCTTTCTTTCTTTCCTTTTTTTCCCTTTTCTTTCCTTTTCTTTTTTTAACCACAGACGGTAACATCAATGTAGTAGGTGCTGCTTCGGTGCACTTCCAAGCCACCACTGTGGGCCCTTTGAGCAAGGCCTTTAACCCCCAATTGCTCAGTTGTATAAATAGGAGATAAATGTAAATCGCTCTGGATAAGAGCATCTGCCAAATGCCGTAAATGTAAATGTACTCCAGTATTATGAGGTTCTCCATTCATTTTAGTCAGTAGCATTAAACCACTGCACTGTATTGCTTCCCTCTCGCTAGTTTTATTGCTTTTATTGTAACAGTTTTTTTAAAGTGTGTGTGTGTGTATGTGTGTGCGCGCAGATGAGCAGGATGGTGACTCCAGGAGAGAAAAGCAATCCACTCCGTGTGTGCGTGGGGTGGGGGGGCAATTTAGGCAATGGGTTGTCATTTGAATATACACTTGCTCTTTTGATGAAGGGACAGGCAATTTCTAGATCGAAAATATAACACAAGATTAGTGACTTTGTAGTTGCTAGTTGTTGTTTTTGTTTTTTTTTTTTTGCGAAGTGCTCAGTACAGAACATCGAGATACAGTCATCAGTTTAGACACACTCATGTTCTGAGGGCTTTTTGTACTGAAAATAGTCAGAGTAAATGCTCAGTAAACGAATTTGTGAATCTTTTTTCCACATTTTCCACAACCTCTGACACTTTTTTGGCTTTAAAAGAAATTTTTTAATCTAACAATTAATGCTTCATTTTCTAACAACTTTGTAAGCTTTTTATGTTCCTCACATGGTTGCCCAGGTCCTTCCTTGATCTGTCACTTCTGCAAATCTTCCAGTATTTCCCCTTTGTTACGCTGCACACGTCCGTGCAGAAGTTAGAGTTTTTTAAATTTCTATTCTCTGCTTGTTGGAAAACCAGCTGTGAAACTGTAGGTGTAGGCAAGTAAAAAGAGTTCACTCTACTAGCAGGGGTCACTTAGATGGTAACAGAATTTAAGTGCGTGGTGGAAGGTGTAGTTTTTGAACAATGTGCCCTTTAAATAAATTGGGACCTAATTTGAGACAATCTTGTGCATTTGAATAAGACCAGCCGGATTTGGCCTGCGAGCCTTGAGTTTCTCACCTGTGTTTCAAGATGTAAATTTATTGGACACTTTTGGCTCACATTGTGGTGGTACTCAAAGTAAAAAATTGGAGCTAACTCCAAATTGGAGCTAACTCCATCTGACTCCTGTTCAAAACATGGTGACTGACTCATCCGTTCTTTTGTGTTTTTGAATTATAGTCCATAGCCAGCTAAAAGTTAAGGATTGGATGTTTCGGAAGTCCAGAGTATAATTCAACGGTGCTGGTTTATCTAAATTGAAGAAAAACAAGGTTAAAGACAGTATCAGCTAATTGGAGCTAACTACGGTATCAGTGTTTCCGGGATTAAAATAGCAACTCAGTATTTTAGATTCAAATACATAGTTATCGCCGTTATGATATGCGGTTTGTCTCTTGAACTGGTATAGTCACTTTTTTAGCAGTAAGTTAATATTTTTTTCAAAACTGCTAAATTCGCACCTGATATTAGAAACATGATCAGAAATAATAAGTTACTATGCCAGACTGTTCGCGAAAAACTTAAGCTTTAAAACCTAAGTGTGTTCTTCACATTTGGATTCTAGATATTTTTTGCAAACCCTGTCTTTACATTTCCATCCTTTTTTTTCAGTTAGGTACATGTAAAGATGATGTTTTCGATGTGTGCAGGTTTTTACCAGGCGTCCTCCCAGACCCGCCAGTCTCGGCATCACCTGGGAAACGTCGTTCCCAGTCTCTCAGTGCGCTGCCCAAAGATGACAAGAACAGCCCTGGCAAGGTTAGATATTTATACCTACACACACACAAACATGAACAACATTTTAATACATTCCAATTTTTTTTCCTGGCCTCTGTTCTGATGCTTTTTAATCCTAGCGAGAAAAGGATCATATCCGAAGACCCATGAATGCCTTCATGATCTTCAGCAAGCGCCACCGTGCTCTTGTTCACCAGAGGCACCCAAATCAGGACAACCGCACCGTTAGCAAGATCCTGGGAGAGTGGTGGTACGCGTTGGGACCCAAAGAGAAACAGAAATATCATGATCTAGCATTCCAGGTACAGAAAATATGTTAGCAATTTTCTGCTTATTTGTTAATTTAAAACTAATTTTTAGGATAAGGTAATAATTAGCAACTTCAAGTATAGATTCAGCAGATTTGAATCTGGGACCTTCTGACCTTCGTGCTAACCACTACGCCACTGCGCCGCCCCACATGTAAATCAAACAAATGTACATAAATCTGCAGTAAAACAGTTTTCATTAAAAAAAAAAAATCAAAATAAATTATTAAGCACATTAGCAGCCAGTGATTAAAACAATTGCCTTACCTCAGCTTGATTGACCACAGTGATCTTGTAATAATGTTCAATAAATTGAGTGGTATGTGTAGGTTTATATCAAAAATAGGAGATATATTTATTAGTTCGTCTCTATTAAAAAATGTATACATTTTACAAGCATGCAGTCTAAACGTCCATATATCTAATGGCCGACAAGCTAAATGAGCTCAGTCTGTGTTCTTTTTAAAGCATTGTGAGCCACTTCACATTCTTTCTGTCCTTGCAACTCACAGGTAAAGGAAGCACACTTTAAAGCCCACCCAGACTGGAAGTGGTGTAATAAAGACAGAAAGAAATCGAGCAGCGAGAACCGGAATGCGGCAGGTGGAAAAGATGTCAGAGAAAGAAGCATGTCAGAGACAACAGGTAGCAAGAATCTAGACTTTTATTTTAAGCTTCTAAAAAGCTGAGCCCAAGTCGTTTTTTTAACGGCGTAGTTTCTGAAACCTTTTTTTTGTTCTGATTAATTGTATAATTCAGAGCCTCCATCTGTTTCCATGGGTGCTGAGCTTAAAGGGGTTGTGTCTAGTGTTGTGGGCGTGTCGGAACGTGCCGGAGGGGAGAGGCTTGCACGCCCTCGTGCCTTCTCACAGAGCGCTATGCATAGCTTGGAAAGAAGCGAGAGAGGCAACCCTCAGGTGCTAGCAGAGCTTGCACAGGTAACACACATGCTTACATTCCAATGTTTTCATCTGTGTTAACTAAATTAGCTAAACTGATTACTAAGAAAGCACACTTTCATAACTTTCTCTCAAGATATGTGGTGAAGGAGGCCAGTTTTCTGGTCGAGGGTCA
>JAOTQW010000036.1:15583867-15594464 GCA_026260075.1 Sisor rabdophorus | reverse complement strand
CCAGGACCTTCTTGTTGTGAGGCGACGGTGCTAACCACTGCACCACCGCGCCGCCTTATATAAAGGCATAATTCTGAAAATGTAAAAATGTAATGCCTTCAACCAGTACATAGAGCCGCCCCAAAGCATAATCAAACTAGGTGGCTACCACCATGGGTCCCCAGAGTGCATGAAATGAAAGATTTTTAAAAATATACAATACTGATATATTTAATATAATTTGTCGATTGACAATAATAATTCTTCAAAAATGGAGTACTAAATACAAACATTAAAGCAGCACAATATTTTCATACATTGAAATGGGTATTTTCGTTTTAGAGCGCAGATTGGTGGCTCTGAGGAGCTGTTATAGAAAAATGCTTTATTGGTTCTCCTGAAGGTTTGGCCAGTTATTAAGTTGCATGTTGTTTATGGTGCAAATCATTAAGGTGTAATTAGAAATATAGTGACTGTTTTTTTGTTTAGAAGTTTTGTTTTATTGCTTTGTTGTTATGATCTTAAAGTTATTCACTAAAATGAACATAATGATTGTGTCACAAATCTGGGCTTGTGGTATAAGAGAAGGGAAACATTGTTAGTCATGCTGTTGATATTAAATCGCAACCCATTATTGATTAATCATTTAGTCCTCTATCTGTGTACCCATTTTATTCCTTTGTCCCGTCAATAAGGGCAATAGATGCCCGAAAAATATCTTTATGCAATTATGCAACCACCTGAGCATTGGGAAATTTATAGGAAGTTTCCATTATTTATTTTCAGAAACAATAATCATGTTACCAAGATGATAATTATAAAATCAGCCAACGATTTCCGTGCCTTATCCTGAGACAGTGGACACAGCTGGTCAAGCCGGTCAGGAATGCATGAGAATGCTCAGAAATGTTCCTGTTTTAATCTTTCATTTATGTTTCCTCCTCAGCCCAGGCCACTGCTGCGTTTCAGGCCCGATATTCCGATATCTTCCCTACCAAGGTGTGTCTGCAGTTGAAAATTCGTGAGGTGCGCCAAAAGATCATGCAAACGGCAGCACCTGCTGAAAACGCAGGGACCTCCGACACTTCTACTTTACCCGGCCCATCTGGTCTCGCGTTTAACGAGGCAGGAGGTGGATCAGAGTCTGCAGAAAAAGAGGCGGAGCGAGATGAGGAGCCAAACAACTCAAAGGAGCCCAGAAACGCAGGCGATTCAGTGGACTCTGCCAGATGAGTTTAACGGACCATTAGAGCAACAACTGATGAGCAGATCCTTCTTCCTGCATCTACAGAAGACACGTTTCTCATTAGAGAGTGATTGTGGAATAGATGTTTAGAGGTGAAAGGCCCAACAAGAACTGGGGTTTTCCAACTAAATTCAACAGTATTTCATGTTTTAAAAAAACTTCTTTAAAAGGTCAAATTTAAACGACTTTAAAGGTCAAATTTACAGACACACACACCACTGCTCATTGTTTTAAAATATCCACACTTGAACTTAAAGCATTATTTTAGTGCGAAGGCTTCCTTTGGTCCCTTGAGACTTGAAGATACAGAATTGTTCTGTAAGCATTGAAGGCAACTCTGTAACTTTACAGAGGTAGGAAGTTAAAAGGAGATCCAATTCCTTAATAGATTAAAACTGATTTTTAGAAAACGTTAAGAACACATGAAAGTATCAGTCGGGGCAGAGATGGGTCGTCATAGGCTTATGGTTTACCACCAGTCATTGTGAGGCCGGCCTCCTCTGACTAGGTTCTCATGATGATGAAGGCTTAATGGACTCCTGTTTTGAGATTTACTTCCCCTTTCTCTTTGTTTCACTTGTTTTCAGCAAGCTTCATTAAGGCACTGAATAGCTCTAGAGAGGGACTAGCTTAGCTTTCACAAGCTCCTTCTTCCTATGATTGGTTGTAGTAGATGCCAGTCCCAGCCGAAGCTACCGATTGGCCAGCCATGAAGGAAGACGTTCATAAAAAGGGAAGTCAGTGGGCACATTATGGCCATTGATTGGACATGTTTTTTTATTATTATTATATATTGAGAAACATATTTAAATTTTTTCTGCCATTTCATTCAATGTGAGAAAGAGGTAGAAAAGGTGGTGAAATATATTGTTAGGAATTTACTATAAGACAACTTTTTAAAAAAAAAAAAAAAAGAAAGGAAAAAAAACCAACAACCTGACTTTAATTTAACTCAAATGTAAAGGTCGATATATTATTACATTTGTCATTACTGTTCAAATTAATACCGTTCTTGTGCAAAATTCTTGTGCATCTGATCCGTATAACCGAAATACTGCATTGTTTTGTCTCGCTTCCAAGGACCAGGGAGTTGGGGGTGGTGAGTAGGAGGCGGGGGAGGAAGCAACTTTGCTTTTAAACTTCAAAGTTTTTCTTTTATTGATTTTTATCTTGATGCTCACCGATAAGTAATAAATATTTTTCCTTCTTTAATAAACCTAAATATTTGACATGCTTTTTAATCTATCCAGAATCCTAATAGCAACTATACTTCTAGTTCAACCTTTTCCATTAACATTCCTTCCTGTTCCTCCCTCTTTTTCTGACACTTTATTAATCTTTCTACATCTCAGCCACTTTAGGTTGATCTCAGAGATAGAGTGAGGTGAAAGAAGACCAGATGAAGGCAGGGCGTCCGTAATGATTGTGCTGTGTGAGGTTTGTTCGTGCTGTACATAGTTGTGGCAGAGTCTCTGGGCTCTGTACCACAGTAAGGAGCATCATTAAACGTTAAGCAATGCCATTACAGGAGCTGAAACTAAAACGAATAAGAGTATTAACATTTTGCGAAATTATGTGAAAAGATTTATACAAATAAGCTCTACATTTGTATCTACTTCTCTATATGAATAAATAGATGTTCAAAAAAAACCCGCAACACCTCTGTTTTGTGCAATCCATTTACTGTGTCTCTACAGAAACCGTTTTTTAGTAAGCTATAGATCTTGGTAGAACAGAAAGCGTCGCAGTGCTGCACTACCCACAAACCCGAGGTAGATGGGCTTCAGCAGAAGAATACTACATAAGCTTCTAGTGCTGCAAAGACTGCAGCACAGATGAAGGTTAGAATTTGTCACCAACAGCAAAAAACATCATGGGTCCAACTTACCTGGTGTCAACAGACCAAACTGTCGTTCAATGATTGGTTTGACGGTGTTTTTTATTTTTTTAGTAACGAGTAAACAGGTTAATTACTGGTTAAACGCTTTAACTGAAAATAAAAATGCTGCATTACTACAACATTTACAGCATTCGGCAGAGGCTCCTGTCCAGAGCAAAGTGCTTCACGTCGCATCTTCAAACAGCTTAATACTTGTAGAAAATAGCATGAATATTGCCAAATGCTGTAAGGAGTGCTTGGAGGTAGGATAATGTGTCTAGCTACTGGGAGCCAGTGAAAGTGGTGTGGTGTAAAAACCGTGTTAGGTTGAAAACACGTGCAGCTGAATTCTGAATCATCTGTAGAGGAAAAACTGCACTCAGAGGTAGACCTGCCAGGAAAGAGTTCCAGTAATCTAGTTTGAAAATGACGAGACTGCGCAAGCAACTAAGAGGCCCGAGTGGATACGGATGGTCGAATCAGCTTGATGTTATGGAGGATAACTCTGCAGAATCAGGCTATACTACTACTTCACAATTCTTGCATCCATGGAAGTTGTCAGTGTTTGGATGGTTTCTGCTGGAATTCCTTTTCAGGATTCAGAAGAGCCTCCCACAGATGCTGTTTTGATGTGAATTGCCTTCTACCCTTATAGATCTTTTGCTTCATGATGCTTCAAAGGTTCTCAATAGGGTTAAGATCAGAGGAGGATAGGAGCCTCATCTTGAGGGATGTCCTGTTTTATACCTGTAGCGGTCAATGATGTACAGGTATTTTCTTGCCTTGGTGCATTGTCATACATGAAGATGATCTTGCTACAAAATGCATGGTTCTTTTTTTGTACCACAGAAAAAAGTTAGTCAGTTTTTACACCTTCAGGGACCTTGAAGGGGCCGACCATCTCTCGTCCCATGAGTCCAGTCCAAAACATAAGGCCACCACCTCCTTGCTGACGTTGCAGCCTTGTCGGGACCAACCATCCACAACTACATCCATCTGGAGCATCTAGGGTTGCACAGCACTCATTACAGTTTGGAAATTAGTCTTCATGTACATCTAGGGCCACTGCAGGTGTTGCATTAAGTCTTGTCACTCCAGAGACACCAGCAGCTTTGAATACCCGTTTGCTTTGCAGTGACATTTTAGCAGTTGCTCTCTAAACCTAAAGCATTTGTCTAGCATTGTGACTTTATCTGCTCTAACCCACGAGTATTCTGGATCAGCTAAAAAAAATCTCTTTATTGTACGCTGATCACGGTGAAGGTGTTTTGAAATATCCAAAAGTGGTCATACCTGTTTTGGATTTTCAGCAGCAGAGAGATCCTCCTTGTTCCCCATATTGCTGGAAAATGGTGGTCTGCTTATTAATGTGGAGCATCCATTCTTAAGTAGTTTTCCCTTTAATTAGACTTACCTGCAAACGAATTGGCACAGGTGTCTGAGATTGATTGAAGAGATTTCCATCCATGTGTTTAAAGTGACGGACAAAAAAAAAGACCTTAATGACCTTTAAACAAAATTTGCATTATAATGTCAGAAGCAGTGTAGCAGTGTATTTAATTCGCAACTAAACAATTTTATTTCATTACCTGATTTAAAGAAGCACCCGACATCCTCACATGACCCCACAGCAATAAAATAGTAATATTTTATAATTATTTGTCATATTAATTGTCCATTTAATTTGTTTTACCTTTTATTTTTGGGGTATCCCAAAACATTTAAACAAAAGTAATGCAATAGTCACTTTCCCTGGTAATAAGTCACTTTTATAATTATGTAACTTGGCTACTATTTGTTATCTAATAATTACGTACAGTAACTACCAGTAGAATAACTATGACTAATTACTTATTTATGAACATTTATTTTTGCTACTGCATGTACACGATTCCAGATGCAGTTCCTAAATATAAAATATATAAACAAAATGTTCCACCCTATGTGCGCTGGGATAGGCTCCAGCAGACCCCCGTGACCCCGGATTCGGGAATAAGCGGGTTAAGAAGATGAAATGTAAACATTTCAATGTTACAAGCTAGAATCTTTCCCTTAGAGTATAGTACACCGTGTGCTTTTTATCTAGAGTCACGATACACACGGTATGACCAAAGGGTTTTAGACCTTTGAGGTATGGCTTAGTCCATTTTGACACATCAGCTTTGAAAGAAGTAATCATTTTTCCCCTCACATAGACATTACTGCACATAAAAGCCTTTTCGTTACAGGAATCCGGTGCCAGAGAGAAAGGACAGCCATTACAAAGCACCCTCTGGAGCAAAAAACAAAAAAAAGGCAGTTGCAGCTTAGATGTACTGAGGCCTGAACCCTAATCCTTTGATTAACAAGCCAAAGCTTATAACTATTCAGGACCCCCCCCCCCAAACAGTGCTGGCTATAGTTTAATGGGGTCTGACCGTTTCATGTTTGTGAACAAAGTTACATTCTTCCAATCCAGCTTCAAACAGCATGTGCTGAGGGGCATCATCAGGGTGAAACTTATTGTGATGTTCGTTTTTAGCAGCCTTGGTGCGCTTTTTGGGTTCAGATGGCAGCAATCATGCTTACTCGAATAAAAAAAACAAAAAACATGCTGCTTGAACTAAGCAATCGCACCAGTCTTGTTTAATTCAACCAAACATGACAAGTGTGAATACACCCTTAATTGCACTGACTCTCACTTCTGGAGCCACAAGAACATGATTACGAGACAAACTGCATTTTTTTTATTTACAACAATCTGCCATTCCAGATTGTAGAGTTAAAAAACATTTATAATAGAATATTCAGAAACCTTATCATGGGAAGTTGACTTAAAATTTGCTTAAGCAGCATGAATACACTTTAACTGCCTTTAGTATGCATCACTTCATCACAGTGCTTGCATCGACAAAGACATTTCTTGTTTCCTTGTGCTTTCCTGTTTATATCCATGTTTGCAAAGTAAAAATTCCTTTCAAGAAACAAGCCCAATTTCTATACTGTCTTGGGAAAAAATCCGTCAACCGTCTCCATTTTATCCTGCAGCGATACGTCACTAGCATAACACTTTTATTCACAGTTCCACTCATCTTTAGCTTGGTTATTTGCAGTCTCTCAACAACTGAGGAAAAATGTCAATCTTTATCACAAAATGGAATTTAAAAGAAATTTAGACTGACTCTTCTTGTCAAAGACACCCGGTCATTCGCACATTTACTTAGAAGTATGGCAGTTTCCCCACTATAACCATTCTCAGTTTGCCCTTAATCTTAGGCACCTCACAACAGGGGCATCAGTAAAAATTTTGGCCCATAAGAAAGATGAGTTTGGGACATATTCTGCACTACTGCCACTGATAAGACTATAGAACTCTGGAAGCTTCCAAATTCCTTAGACCCTTAGAACCATCCTAACTATACTCGCCCCCCCACCACTGTCACTGCCCTACGGCATTCTCTCATGCTAATGAACTGCTCTGGCTCATTTACACGAGCTGCAGGTTGTCCAGAGAGATGGTGTCCATGGTAATCCCACCTTCCAGCGCAGTGTGGTAAAGCTCTATAGCCTCTGCTAGATCTCCGCTTGTCTCAATGATTGCTATTGCTTCCCCAAATTCGTTACACATAATGGTGGGAGTGCCATGTGTCTGAAAAAGCAAGAAAAGCAAGACGTGTGAGTATTACTAGACTCAAAAATCTGTCATTTAACATACTATAGAGTATTAAATTAGAACATAAACCCAGATGGTTACTGACCTGCTCCAGGTCAGAAGTCTGGATCTGTATAACTTGAGGCTGTCCAAGCTGAACACTCTGTTGGCAAAGGCTCATGTCTGAGGCGTTGACAACAGCAAGTGTTGCAAGGTCACTTTCCAAAATGGTTGCATCTTTGCCTTGTTCTGGTTCTTGTGCCTTGTTGTGGGTTTTGCGATGGTTCCTAAGATTTGAAAAGGTCTTGAAGGTCTTTCCGCATTCTGCACATGTATGAGGCCTCTCTCCAGTGTGTGTTCGTTTGTGCTCAACAAGGTGCATACTTTGCACGAAACCCTTGTTGCAGAACTCACACCGAAAAGGCCGCTCTCCCGAGTGAGTGCGCAAGTGCTCACGCAGATGGGTGTTCTGCCGGAAGCGCTTGCCACAGACAGCACAAGGATACGGCCTCTCGCCTGTGTGAACGCGCTGGTGCAGTGTGACACTCGATGCTGAAGCAAAGACCTTTCCACACACAGGGCATGGGTGTGATCTTCCAGAAACTGAGCTTGAGCCTCGTGGGCGCCCCGGTCCAAGTCCATGGCTCAACTGATGGAGGCGCAGGTTAGCAACAGAGTTTAGGCGCTTTCCACAAATAGTGCAGTCCAGGTTTGGCTTTGGAGCGGTCCGCTCTACACAATCAGCAGATGCCTTTTGTCCTTTAATTGCTGATTCATTAGTAGTATCAGTAAACGGTTGTGCCAAGTTGGGGTGTTCCTCAAGGCAATGCAAATCCCTTTGCTTTTTGCGTAAAAACCCTTCTGGGCAATGAGGGCAGGGATATGGCGCCGGTGCTCCTGGATGGTGAAGAAATCTATGTGCTACAAGTTTTGCTGGCCGAATAAATGTGGCTGAGCAATCTGGGCAAGCTGAGGGTGGGGTGTTATTGTGGAGCAGACGGTGCTGCCGCAGGTTGGAAGACTGTGTGAAAGCCCTGTGGCATATGTCACAGCGGTATGGCCTCACCCCTGTGTGAGTCAGGCCATGTCGAGTAAGGTTGGCCAGCGAAGAGAAGGTCTTGCCGCACACACTGCACTGAAATGGACGCTCACCGGTATGCGTGCGCAGGTGGTTTCGAAGATGGATCTGCTTCTTAAAAGGCTTTCCGCATATGTTGCATTTGAAGCGCCGCTCACTGGAGTGTGCTGTTCGGCGGTGACTTAACAAACGGATTTGGGAAGTGAAGGTTTTCTTGCAGGTAGAGCAAGAGAATTTTAGATCATCTTCCGTAATTGGAGCCTGCCATTTGTCGGAATCTTCTATAAAGTCCATGCTGAAATTGTGGTCTATATTTGTTTGGTACTTTTGAGTTTGTTCTTTGGAAGGATCCTTAGAATCCACTCCATTTACTGTTGGCACAGCAGCCTGAGAAATAGAAGCTGCGGCCTCTAGGACGCTTTCACCGGCGTCTATTTCGGCACTTACAGGAGCTTCAAGTGCTGCCTGTTTCTGTTTTCTCCACACAGCCTCTCGTTCTCTTGCCCTCTGCATGATAGACAGAGGCATTTGCTGAGGCAGTATAACCTGTAAAGTAGATAGCAAAGTTTAAGTTGTGGGTTTTTTTTTTTTTTACAAGCTTTAAATGATCAGAATTTCTAAGTAAAATTTTCTGGGTATGATAAGAGAATTACTGTAGAGGTAGAGCTGACTGGTTCACGGTTAGTATGAGTTCGACGATGGTAAAGAAACTTTGTCATATTTGTGAAGGTTTTGGCACAGAAAGAGCACCTATGGAGAGGCTCAGATGTATGGGACTTCCTAAGAAATAAAAACAAACAGTTTACCAGAAACCATTAAGGTCACTGATGTTATCCAAAATAACTTTATTTAGTTAGTGGACATTCCTGTCTTTATACCTGTGTATAACAAGGGTCATTTCTGTAGTGAAGCTGTGCCCACAGTCCACACAGAGAAAACGGGCTTCCCCAGAGTGTGTGCGCATGTGTGTTTGCAGCGATCCCACCTTCTTGAACACCTTGTCACATTCAGGGCATTCGTGAGTTCCTTGCTCATGCACGCGTAGATGTGCTGCCAACCGATTGGCTGTGGTGAAAGTTCTCTGGCACTCCTCACACCGCAGGTTGGTTGATGAAAAAGATGAATTCACACCGAGACTTGCTAACCGTGCTGTGTAAGTACGCCTTGCTCCCTGACTTGTCTCATGCTCTGCCTTCCCCCTCTCCTCTCTTATGTCTTTTCTTCCTTCGTCTTCTTTTGCTCTAGCACCGTCTTCGTAGCCTAACATGACCCCAGCACCTCCAGCCTCTTTGTCCTGAGCTAGAAAGTGCTCTCCCTGGTGTTGAAGAAAATCCTCTGGCGTGCTGAAAAGCAAGTTGCATTCTGAGCACTCGTAAGGATGGATGATCAACACCTCTTCCTCTGTATGATTTCCCAGGTCTGCATGCTCGACAGTGGGAATAAGACTAAGCGTAGTAATGCCGTTCTCAAGCCTGATTGGCTCGGAGGGGAGAAGTGGGGGAAGTAGTTTGGTTTTGCGAATAGTCGTCGAGGCAGAGCCATCTGCAATAGCTTGGGCGGAGCAAAATTGAAGGCGGAGCATGGCAGATGAGGAGCCAGCCAGGGATTTGGTGCTTTGAAAGAGAGTAGTAGGCTTGGACTGAGACTGCTGCTCTCGAAGGGCCTGATAAAAAAAAAACCAAAACAAGCTTAGCACCAACCTTATCGTATCATACAACGGTTAACTAGATCCTAGTAAAACAAATGTTACAGGGAAGTAGTACTGCAACGATTAAGATATTAGACTGTTGACTGGAAGATTTTGCACCACCAAGTTACCACGGCTGGGCCCCTGAATAATGCCCTTCACACCCAATTGTCTAGTTTTATGCCTAGCATAAATGTAAGTTGCCAATAAGATGAATAAGGGCATCTGCTAAGGCTGGGTGATATACAATATACTGTGTAAATCTTTTTAGGTTGTAGTGTGTGCAAATAAATAAAATTCAAATTTGAGGAAATTAGAGGGTTAATTAAGATTACAGAAACAAGTGCACTATGAGAGACCTTAACTATAAGAGACAAAATGAGAAAAAAAATCTAGGAAATCAGTGTCTGATTTTTCAAGAATTTATTTGAGAATTATAGTGGAAAGTAAATATTTGGCCACCTACAAACAAGCAAGATTTTAGGCTCCCACAGACCTGTAACTTCTGTAAGAGCCTCCTCTGTCCTCCACTCGTTACCTGTATTAATGGCACCTGTTTGAACTTCTAGTCAGTATAAAAGACACCAGTCCAAAACCTCAGTCACACTCCAAACACCACTATGGCCAAGACCAGAGAGCTGTCAAAGGACTAGAAACAAAATTGTAGACCTGCACCAGGCTGGGAAGACTGAATCTACATTAGGTAAGCAGCTTGGTGTAAAGAAATCAACTATGGAAGCAGTTATTAGAAAATGGAGCACTGATACAAGACTACTGATAATCTCCCTCGATCTGGGGCTCCACGCAAGATCTTACACAGTGGGGTCAAAATGATCACAGGAACGGTAAGTAAAAATTCCAGAACCACATCGGGAGACCTAGTGAATGACCTGCAGAGCGCTGGGACCAAATTAACAAAGGCTACCATTAGTAACACACTACACGGCCCCCTGCTTAATCCAGTACTTGTTGAGGCTCGTCTCAAGTTTGCTAGAGAGCGTTTGGATGAGCCAGAAGAGGATTCGGAGAATGTCATATGGTCAACCAAAATAGAATTTTTTTGGTAAAGCTCTACTCGTCATGTTTGGGGAAGGAAA
>JAOTQW010000036.1:15506910-15517164 GCA_026260075.1 Sisor rabdophorus | reverse complement strand
TATATATATAGTTTGTGTATAAAAGTTTGGATTCTTTATTGCATTTATTTCAGAAAATCTTCCAATGTAGACTGTAAATCTTTCTATTGCCGTTAATTATGGCGCAATGTAAAGCTGCTAACTTGCAGTTTGTGATTATTAAGCATGTGTGAATGTCGATAGTAATTGTGGTGAAAAAAGGTTTCCTCAGGAGATTAAACCCAGGGGCTCTTTAATGCCAGTGCCAGTGTACACGCGGTAATGGGAGAACATTTACATGCAGAGGTTCCACTGTATTAAGTATTCATTTGTTTATTCATTTTCTATACCTGCTTATTTTAGGTCACAGAGCCTATCCCAGTGCACATAGGGAGAAAGGCAGAGGTACACACTGGACAGGTCACCAGTCCATCGCAGTAATGTCAGTTGAGGACGTCTGAGATGCAGTCGGTGATTCATTAGTAGAGTCAGGGTTCGGTACTTGTCCTCCTCTACATGTTTTCATGGAGTTTAGGAGTTTTGTGCACAGGGTTTTTGTCATGCATGAACAGTGTGTGTGTGTGTGTGTGTTAATGTAGTTAATGTACATACAATTGTTCCAAACAATTGAATGTTTTTATTTTGGAAAGGATATACTGTATGAGGGTGTGTTGTTAAAGTGTTTACAAAAATTTGATCATAAAATATACATTAGAAATAAATTCTGGAATCTTCTTAAAGCCTTTCACCTTTTTGCCTTTTGAGGAAAGTATCTACATTTAACATTCTGAACATTCAAAATCAGGCTTTTCTTTAACACTCAAAGCGTGAAAATTAACGCCATTTGGGACAATTCAGCTTCTTCTATTACCTGACAATTAGTGTGGACATGCCCTTAACCGGTTCAGCGAGCTGTGAAGAGCATCTTCTTTCTATCCACTTCTTCAATAATTACACAGAGCCTGAGAATCTTTCGAAAATTCTGTCTCTCATCTTTAATGTCTAGACGGGAGGAAAAATCCTCTATTTGTGTTTTCCCTTTAGTTTTCCAAACCAAACTCACTCAGGGTTTAATTGCAGATTAAAGAATTGTAGGTCTCTACCTATTCGGTTTTGGTAGGGATTTAGAAGAAGTGCTTAAAAAGGTAAACTGTATTTTTTTTTTCTTTTAGACATTTGACATTTAAGTAATCTGGGGATGTAGGGTTAGGTGTGTAAATATACTTTTAGTGTAGAAAGAGGAGCACTGAGGCTAATGTGATTTAAGTTCAGAATGCTCACTGGGTGCATACATGTAGTTATGTGCTGTTGCTGACATAACTGCTTCTGATGCTTAGAAGGCTCTTGTCTGCACCCTGTATGAGGTCTAAGTGTGCTTGCGAATTATTGCTGCATTTACACACCTCTGTGATGCTCGCCTGTACTGTTGCCATGGCACCGGGCCATAGCTGTTTACCGGGAGGTTGAGAGCAAGCAATAGAAGTAGCGGATGTGTCAGAGACCATAAACAAAAAAGACACAGGTAATAAATAAAATGCGTTAATTAGGAAACACACACACACTCACACGTTTATCTCATAAGAATTAAATGAACTAACTATTCTGATTTGAGAACTCCTTCTTTATCCTTTATTCAAGCACCAGTTTGACACAAACATACACTCTCAGAAAATATGATTTTACATCTGAGATAATAGGCTGCATCTTTTTGTTTACAAACAGCCCAATAAAAAAATTATTGTAATCAGCAAGCTATAAATAATGCACTTTCTGAATAGGCATGCTAATTTGATAAGTTTGCCAGTAAAGATTAAAAAACAGCTTCTCCAAAGTCACACCAGAGACTATGGCGATAGTGAGAAGCTCACTGGATCATCTGTGAAAGACGCTCAGTGAGCCAGTGCTGATATTTCTCTTATTCACAAGCCTAATTAAGCCTTATTTTATTTTTTCCTAATGTTTTTCTCCAAATTTGGTGACTGGCAGTTTTCACCCATTAGCAAATCGTCCTCAATGCTTTGTGACAGCTATCAGCTGGGGGTAGGTGAGGACCGGCACATGCATGTGCTGCTCTGCCTCCAAATCTTTTCTCTCTGTTCCTCACGAGAACCTCTTAGGCACAAATTACATTTATTTTCGGCTTTATTGATGTATACTTGTTTAGATTGAGACCCAAAATATATTTATTGATATCCCTCCTTCCCTTCTTTCTTTCTTCCTTTCCATCTATACCTAGGATTTCCTTCCTTCCTTCCTTCCTTCCTTTTTTTCTTCCTTCTTTCCCTCCTTCCTTCCTTCCTTCCTTCCTTCTGCTTATAGGTATGTTGCTCGGGGTACCTTTTTGGTAAGCTGTTTATCCTCTGTTTAAACTGATTAATAACATTTTACTAGTTTTAACTTAGTTTTTGTTACATTTCAAAAATTTTAGAAGAGTTTGCTGAAAAGACCTATTGCTACAATTTATTGTAAAGCAGATACGCACTGCTTCCTTTGATTAAAAATGCATGTCATTAAAAAACTCAAGGAATATTTTATTCTGCTGCTATTAAGGATGAAAAACAGTGCCTTAAGAACAACGAGGAATGTGCAGTAATTATTAATTGAATAGATATGTGTGGAAACAGGCAGAACGTTTATAATAATAAAATAATATAATAATATATTGCTACAACATATGAAGACATTGTGTGCTTCCATATTTGTAGCAGCACAGGAACCACATATGGATCTGATGGTCAGGCCAGCACAAATCTTTGGCAATATAGTGTATGATTTTGCTTAGTACACATCTATTTTAAATAGACTATATGTTGGTGTAGTGGTTAGCATGGTCGCCTCACAGCAACAAGATCCCAGGTCCGATTCCCGGGCATGGGGTCTTTCTGTTCTCTTTTTTTTTCATGTTCTCTTGTGTGGGATTTCTCCGGGTACTCCGGTTTTCCTCACACAGTCCAAAAACATGTTAGTTAGGCTGGTTAGTGACTTTAAATTGTCCAAAAAGTGTGTGTGGTTGTTCGTTTATGTGTAGCCCTGGGATGGACTGGTGATGCGTTTACCCCTGCCTTTTGAAGAATGTGCACTGGGATAGGCTCCAGCAGACCCCCATGATCCAGAGTTAGGGAATAAGCGGGAATAGAAGACAAATAAACGAATATTTACATTTAGATATATCCCGACAATGCATAGTAGAAATTCAATACCTCCTGCTTTACTGATTGACAACGGGAAACCGAGAGATAATGCTAAATAATAATAGATAATATAAGCAAACCTCCTCGGGCTTAACGTCCCTCTAGACCATTACTGCCTTTCCATCATCATGCCATAATGAAGCTTCTCTGATTAAGTTATATGTGTTAATGGTGCAGTTTATGCAGCCTAAACTTTTTTTCAGGGCAATGAAATCACTAGTGCTTTTTAGCACTGAAGATGAGATTTTATGGTGCAGCACTTGTGCTGGTCTCACACTCTGTACCTAGATCAGCAAAGATGCTTGAGTATGGTACAAATGCATCGTACAGAGGATGGGAATAAGATTGCTTTAGATTGAATGCCCTATGGAACATTGTGCATTGTGAGATTCTCATTTAAGCTTTGCAATAAAATCAAGTTAATGTGTGTTTGTAAAGCCGCTCTCCTTCTTTAATGGGAAATGTTGATAACCTCATATTGCTGAAAATGTGCAGGTCTATCCATAACATCTATTTGTGGTACTAGCCTAGAAGCTTTTCCCCCATTTCTCATTTTTTATGCCTGAATAAGAGCCTAGTGATCTGATACTCATACTATTGTGGATTGGGGTCAAAGGGAAGATGTAATATTTGCACCTGGAGAACAGTAAAAAATGTGATTGTCTGAGCTACTGCTTGTACAACATAAATTTATCTTTAATATATGTCAATGTTAACATGTGCTGAATCCCATTCTGACTCTATCCTGGGGTTAATGGATACTGCTTCTGCTGACGAAATTGTGGGGATTTTACTTTGGTCGAAATGTCAGTGTGTCATTTTCTGTGTAGGAAAAGCTGGTTCTAGTGACTCATGATTACGTATCCTGATTTTGTGTAAGACAGAGATAAAGGGAGAAAGAATGAAAGAGAGAGAGAGAGTGCGGGACAGAGAGAGAGCTTAGATCCAGGCTCATTGTGGTCCCCAAGGTAGAAATTTTTCCAATAAACTAGGATGCAAAATAATTACCTCATATTAATTCTTGTTCTCATATAAGATGCTTCGGCGGTCTTGCAGCCTTTATTATTGTCATTGTTTGTGATGGCCAATCAAATTAGAGTAGGCGGGGGTTTATGTTTAGCTCCACGCCTCAGACAGTTACAAAGTACAAGATTTAGGAAGCTAAATTAAAATATTCTTTATGAAGCTGCTGTTTTTAAGAAAGAAGCGTTAAACAACCGTCATTAAATTAAACAAACGATGTAAATTAAAACCTTTGTCAAATTTTGCTATTTAGAGTCAAGTGCATGATGAAAATTATGTAACCTACTTTGTAATTAAGGCAAGAGACATTAAAGACATCAAAGTTTTATATAAACTAGTCATATTATTGTTTTTGATATTTCTGAATTATTTCTCCCCTGTGACCCCGAGCTGAGGAATATGCGGGTATAGAAGATGAATGAAGAAGATGAATGAATGAATTATTTCTCTAGTTAAATTAATTTGTTAACATAATTGATTGATTTGTGTTTTTCACTGACTGAAACATACAGTACAGTCATTTGGTCCAGTTTCATGTCAGGTTAAGTTTATAGAAGTGTTAGTTTGTCCAATTAGGTTGATTCTAAGATTCAATTAGGATCCAGAGAACTGGATCCAGAGAACTGTTTTATTAGTAGTAACAGACTGTTAGGGTACTGTAGTGAAGCCCAACCTCATATTCTTCCATAAGAACCTTTCTATGATCCTTTATCCACTAAAATAGATGTGAATGGGATTTTATGTCATTTAGAAATGAAGTGGTAAAAAACCCTGTTGTAAATAATGTTTGAGTCTGCCATTTAATGAAAAATATACATCCATTCAGAATAATTCTTAAAATATTTCCTGATTTACATATCACATGCCATACCTGTTTCTCTTTTTTCTGTTTGTAGCGTGGATTATTTATTGCAACATTTAATCTGGTTCTCATGTCTATGAAGAGTCTAAAAATAATTTATGCTTCTACTGCCCACTGACTTGCTTTTAAATCAGTGGTGTGCAGTCAGGGCCAGCAAGTCCTTCTTTGCTGGCCTAAACACTATTATAAGACGACCTACATTCTAAACCTAAATTCTTAAATTTGTTTTATTAAATTGTGTTCATTTATTTCCAACAGTTTATTTTCTTTTCACTTCTCTCGGCTGCAAAAAAGGTTGAGCTAACCCAAAAGATAACAAGCTTGTCTCTGAACGGGAAAGAACAGGTTTATTTATCACTTCCATACCCAGTACAGCCGAGCGGTTATGCGGATGTCTTATATGTCTTATATATTTTATTACATTTTTAAATAATTTGTGATGTTATTAGATAAATATGGATTCTAAACTGCTCTGATTCTAATCTGATGTAAGTGGTACAGTTGTAGTTCTATCTGTGAAGGTTAGTAATCCTAACAGGGTTTCCTACTTTGATGGTTTTCATTTTCATGCAAAATGACTCTGTAATTCTACACAGTGTTATAATGTGTTTTGCATAGTATTGATTGTTTTTAGAATTGCCATGTGATAGTGGTATTAAGAGGTGCCCGTCACTAAGCACCACCCATCACTCTTTTAAACATATATTGTTAAAAACAAGAAAAGTAACATTTTCACCTGGGGACCATGCCATCTTCATTTTGGGACCTGTGTATTTATAAAAATCTGCATCTGGCCATGCCCGTATCCTCTGTGTTTATGTCTCCCCTATGCAGATCTTTGCAAATTTGGCAAGCATTCTGTTTCTTTTCACAATCAAATTCCCAGCTAGATTTGTTTTATTCAATCTGTTCTTTTGAAAGTCAGTCACAGTCAGAAGCCTGACTATCGGGTACAGTGTGGTGTTTAAAATCAGTGTTCAAACAATGAGCTCTGTCGGTGTGATGTGTTTCAGCCCAGTCACACATATAGAGCTATTGACTTGTTTTGTTAGCGCATCAGTAGCCCTCGTTGAGTCAGAAGCATAATAAGTGACCATCTCTGTGAGCGGTTTGATCCGGTTCAGACAGGGCTGTGAGCGCTGCCAGTGAGCTATAAGGACCCAAGCTAACATTCTGGTTCATTTCACTCGCTTATTTATAATCAATTAGATATTTAGTCTAGCAGAATCATGACGCTAGTGCCTTTTATATGTAAAGGTTATAAAAAACAACTATAAAAGCAGCAGCTATTATTTCAGACCCGAATGAATTTCTGAATGACTGCTGCCTTTTACTTGCTGAAGGAGATCATTAAAAAATGTATTCGTGATTGTCTGTGATGTTTTTTGTTAGTCCTTGATTGCTTGTTTTAAATGCTTAGTTTCACATGCAGGTTTCTGCCCTTTCTACTTTTCTCTCTTCTACAATTTTATGCTTTTGAAACCGGGCCAATTGTGTGCGGTTTCAATTAAGATCAATCTCCTATTATAGGCCAACGACTGGCTCTGTCTCAGGCAGCTGCTACCTGTAGGCTCCCATTTCAGTGCATAGTGTAGGAAACATCCATCTCCATTAGAGGTGCATACGGCAAAATGAGTATAGGGCCTTGTTCAGGGGAGAGCAATGGATCGCACAGGCCACCTTTTTCAACAGTGTGAGACCTGGCTGAACTCGACTGCTAAGAAGTACAGCTCACATTTCCGAGGCCCCGGAGGTTACAAGTTTTCTAAAAAAAAGGCGATTTGAACTAGGAAATTCTGGCAATGCGTTCAATCTTAGGTCGTATCCAAGGAGAAAATGCAAAGTTTTTAAGCAGGAGGAGTGTGTTGGGGAGCTCATGGGACTGGCAGCTAAGAGGCTGGATTACAAACGTCAGGTTCTCAGTCGAGTAAATCTTGAGAGGTCTGTATTGGTTCATCCGGGTCTCCTGGCTGTCTTGGGGCACTCACCGTCATTGATTTGCCGTCTCATGAAAAGTCTTGAGGTTAACTCCCTGCTGAGAGCGAAGAATAATCTTCACACACCATAATAGGAAACAAGGCCCATTTACAACTAGAGTAAAAAAAGAGACAATTACCGATCATTTTGGCCTTTTCTTAATGAGGTTTTTCTTTTAATTCTGCATTTGCCATTTCAATCTTTGGCTGTGACACAAGTAATTAATGGCAATATAACAGTCTCAGCGTGATCGTTTGAACTTGGTCTGGGCAACAGACAATTACAAGCTCTTTCCTCTGTTTCAGCAGCTTGTAGTGACTATGAATCAGAAAGTTCTTTGCAGTAAACCACACTAAAGTCTAATAAAAATGTAAAAGACAGGGTACAATGTTCTGTCAAGGTACGGTAGTAAAAGAAAAGAGTCAAAACTTGTTACGCAGTTTGTGCTTTCAACATCGGCATATGACTTGCTGGTTTTTGGTCACTACTGCATTTAAAAGCAATAAATGCACATAAAAAGTGAATAATTTAAAAGCAATTAAATGGATATAAAAAGTTATTTATTATTACTTTATCTCCTTTTTATTAGATAGATTTTCTCTATTTTATTATTAGATAAATGTTTCTCTAATTTATTTTTGCAGTGTGTATTATTTATTGCAGACAATCTGGTTCTTGTGTCTTTTTAAACATTTCATGATTTTATGGAAAGATGTGAGATCACTGAAAGGATGGTTGTGAGTTCCAGTTTCAGGAGGCTCCGTTAATCAGTTAAATAAATAATATAAATACATAAATTGATCTGGATAATAAAAGCTTCAGTGTTGTGTTAATCCAGAGCAGTTTTCTGAAAACTATTTTCTGAAAGTAGAATTTTTCACTTTAAAATGCCTTTATTTATTAATTTATATATAAAGGGAGGGGGTACACCCTGGACAGATTACCAGGCCATCGCAGGGCCACAGACACACAACCACACCTATAGGCAATTTAGAGTCACCGATTAACCTAATGCACATATTTTTGGCCTGTGGGAGGAAACCGGAGTACCTGGAGGAAACTCATGCAAGACCCCAAGCCCGGGATTTGAACCCAGGACCTTCTTGTTGTGAGGTGGGTATAGAAGATAAATGAATGAATGAATATTATTAGTCCACATATAACATTATAAAGATTTTTTTCCATTCATCTTATATGCCCGGGCGGCGTAGTGGCGTAGTGGTTAGCACTAACACTGTGTGTGGTTGTGTGTGTGTGGCCCTGCAATGGACTGGTGACCTTTTCAGGGTCTACCCCTGCCTCTCGCCCTATGTGGTTCCAGCAGACCCCCATGACCCTGAGTTTAGGAATAAGCGGGTATAGAAGATGAATGAATAAATAAATTCCCTTATTTCCTTACTTTGAGTTACAGGAGTCCGCTGGAGCCTATTCCAGAGCACATAGTGCGAGAGGCAAGGGTAAACCCCAGGGAGGTCACCAGTCCATCACAGAGCCACACTTAGATGAACAACCGCACACACTCTTACTCACTCCAATGGGCAATTTTGAGTCACCAATCAATCTAATGTATTTGTTTTTGAACCGTGGGGTGACACCTGAGAACCCAGAGTAAACCAGTGCAAGAGTCTTTGCACAGAAAGACTCCTTGCTCAGGAATTGAACCTAGGACCTTCTTGTTGTGAGGTGACCATGCTAACCACTACGCCACCGCGCTACTTATAAAAATGTTGACATCAGAAAAAACATCATAATCTAGTAGTTAAAAGGTTTTTTTTGTCCTGTTCTTGACCATGCTCATGAGAACACTCTGTGTAAATAGGAATGGTGGATTATTTTCTCAGAAGTAAACACCCACCGCTATGATTGACACACAAAGCAGTAGTTCCGACATAACATTAACAAGACATTGCTGTTGGATTCAGTATTGTGGTAAGACCCCTCACAGCATTCTCCGCTAATTTTAGTCTTCCAGAAAATCCAGCGTTGATTTGTGTCTTGTTTGAAAATAAAACGTCATTAAAAAATGCAGCGAACAAATGATCACGTTTTACTGACATGCTCTGAAACCTTAGAAATTAGTATATGTATCGCTGTTTCATAATGTTGGGATCTGGCTAAAGATTATGTAAAGACTATGTTTGTTCACAATTTAGAACCGGGCAGGACCATCCTATCACATGCATAAACAAATTGGTGGGCGGGGCTAAACAGAGAGTGACATAGAAGTAGGCAAGTTGATATTTGCTTAATTGACGTGTCAGTTAGAAACCCTATCTACCTCAAAAAACTGTTATGTAGTCCAGTTCTTCTGTTGGTAATATAAAGGTCTAGCTACATGGGACTACACTGACAATTACGGACTGGATAGATATTAATAAGATATTTAATTGCCTCCTGTGTCTGTGCATCTGCCAAAACAGACTTTTCTGTTTCACTGCTTTTCAAAATTATGCATGGTCCTAATATTACACTTTACACGTTTCAAATAACAACTTATTATTAAGCTGTACATAAGGAAACAATTGGGTAATGCATTTATTTGATACAAAATTTTTATTTATATTAATACTTTCCTCACCCAACCATGTACTTCATTTGCCATAGTGAGTAATGGGAATCCATAGATGTTTGTCTGTATGATTAGTGCATAAAGATTTGAGAACAATGTTAGATTTAGGTGTCTTATCTCTTTATCAAAGTAGATAACAGATAAGAGGATTTTTCAGATGCTTTAAATGTCAGAACGATATGACAGATGAAATCCTCTATAATTCGCAGCTCTTGACATACGTTTGTCTCGGAATAAAAAATCATTACTGTGCAAGCGTGTGACACTTTTAGATACGGTCTACTTTTATTATCGAGAAGAAAAAAAGAAAAACTCTCATTAAAAACTTTTTTTACATTACAACACATGATTTTTATCGTATAATCTTTGTTAGAGTCTGTGGTTATGTTAATGTAATGTTATAGTCTCTCAAGAGCAGAGAGGATTAACTCGCTTGTTGGTGATGGTGCTTGAACCCAGACTTTTAAATCAACAAGCCAGAGCACTTGAGCCACTATTGCCAAAATGATACCGAAACAAAAAAGGACACGATTTGCTTTTTTTTCTAACTTGTGATTGCTCAGGGAGTTGTTTTTCTTGTCATCGTTGTCTTCTTCATCATGCTTCATCATGCTCCTTAGTGATGGGGAAGGGTGGCCTAGTGGTTAAGGTGTTGGACTGATACCAGAAAGACC
>JAOTQW010000036.1:15464942-15475744 GCA_026260075.1 Sisor rabdophorus | reverse complement strand
AAAACATGTGCATTTGGTTGATTGGTGACTCTAAATTGCCCATAGGAATGAATGTGTGAATGTGTGTATGGTTGTGTGTCTGTGGCCCTGCGATAGATTGGCGATCTGTCCAGGGTGTATCCCCCCTGCCTTCCGCCCTGTGTGCGCTGGGATAGGCTCCAGCAGACCCCCGTGATCCCAGATTCGGGAATAAGCGGGTAAAGAAAATGAATAAATGAATGAATTATTGAATGAATGAAATATCCAAAATATAAATATATATACTTATCGATCAATATGGTAAATAAAGATATGATTAAATTTTTTATTAGATCATTCATCAGTACTGAAAAAAATGCAATCCAAACCAAATGTATAAAATAAATAACTATAATTGGGAAAAAATTCTAGCTTTTCACAAAAAGAATTATGTTAAATTACTACAATAATAAAATATATTTTGTTGTCCTAGTGTTGTCTCTCTGTTCTTCTAATTAGTTTTTATATCAAATCCACAGCATGTGAGCCATGAAAGCATTAAGTGACATGAAGAAAATCACAGTGTTAACAACACTTTAGTAAATCTGATTGCAAGCCTGTGAAAACAGTTTTACACAAGGTTAATGAAAGATTGACAAATAATTCCCAGTATGTTTACTACTTCACTTTTTATTTCTGCTTCTTTCTTTACAAGGACAAGCAAAGAGCTGTGTTTTTAAAAAAGTATTATTCTCATGTATCAACCAGTTACACGATTTTTTAAAACTGTTTTGGAGGTGTATTTTTGCTGGAACTGTAACAAGGACTGACTCATTTTTCATTTTATCTATGTTTCCTCTTTCCAGAACTCACGATACCAGACATACCAGCGCATGTGGAACTACATGTACTCCAAGCAGCCCAGTGTGTTTGTAAAAAGCACGGAGGAAGGCATTGCCCGTGTCCTGAACTCAAAATATGCCTTTCTGCTGGAGAGCACGATGAACGAGTACCACCGGAGTCTCAACTGCAATCTTACACAGATAGGAGGCCTGCTGGACACCAAGGGCTATGGCATTGGCATGCCTCTCGGTGAGAAAAAAAACATTTTTTAACACAAGTATATATTTTATGTGTTATTAACTTTATGATACTATATGTGTACAAATGAGAAATAAGAAAACTTATTCTATATTGCTTGCATTGCTTATATTTCGAATGTGATGTTTGGGGGCGGTGGCACGGTGGCGTAGTGCTTAGCACGGTCGCCTCACAACAAGAAGATTCTCGCCGCACTCGCGTGAATTTCCTCCAGGGACTCCGGTTTCCTCTCACAGTCCACAAACATGTGAATTAGGTTGATTGGTGATTCTAAAATGCCCCTAGGTGTGAATGTGTGTGTGCCATAGACTGGTGACCTGTCCAGGGTGTACCCCCTGCCTTTCGCCCTATGTGCGCTGGGATAGGCTCCAGCACATAAACAAACACTAAATAAATACACACTACATGTCACGAATACAATTTTTTTTAGCATTTCCAATGTATGTGCAAAGCATTTCAAGAGGTGTGAATCTAGTATGGAGAACCACCTGTTGCATGCTACTTTAAATGGCCGACACATGCCTTTCCGATGCCTCAGTTTGTTTGTGTGATGTTTGTGTGAATACCTTATACACACTTTCAGTCTCTGGTTTAAAGAAATTAGTGGTCGTATTTTTAATATGTGGCTACAATATCGATAACAAATTATTAAACTGAGCCAGTGACATCTTGATAAAATGTTGAATCTCACGTTAGATACAAAAAAACCCACCAGTCCATCACATTTTAAAATCATCAATCAACATAATGTTTTTAAACTGTAGGAGAAAATCGGAATACCTGAAGTAAAGCACCATATAAAAAGGCCCATGCCCAGGAACCGAGTGCTAACCAATAAGCCACAGTAACATTTTAAATTGAAATAACACTTGCATATCCTCGACATTAAAAAATACATATGCATTAAGCAACAAACTCTGTGATATAGTTTCTATCAACAAGAACTGGGTTTTTTTCATTGACTGACCTGTCTGCTTCCCAGAAATCCATTGCTTTTTTAGTCATCAATGAATTTTAATTTTTTTCAAAGATTTAAAAAACAACATCTTTCAGCTTTCAGATGAGTCTGTAACAATCAAACATCATACATTTCATTCATCACTTTTCTAATATTCAATTCAATTCAATTCAGCTTTATTTGTAGAGCGCTTTTAACTATAGTCGTTGTCTCAAAGCTGCTTTACAGATAAATACGCAGGATGAAATTATAGTTGTTTGTCCCTGGAGAGCAAGCCAGAGTATGCACTGGCAACAGTGGCAAGGAAAAACTCCCTAAGGATAAGAAAGAAACCTTAAGAGGAACCAGACTCAACAGGGAACCCATTCTCATTTGGGTGACAGACTGATACAGAGGTTACATAGTGTGTGTGAATGTGAATAGTAGAATAGAGTCTTTATTGGGTTGTGGAGACGTCACGGCTCATCATAGTGATGCGATGTTCCCCACAGGATGTGTGCCATCAGAGAAGGTCCAGAAGATACAGCATGGACGTAGCACAGGGAATCCCAGGGGTGGCATGTATACCTCGACAAAGTGTGTGAGAGAGATAGAAAGAGAGAGAGAGAGAGGAAAAGCGAAAAATTATGTAAATAATAGATTATTTAATTATTATGGGTTTTAGTGGTGCTAGTTTACTTTTTATGCCCTTATTCATGTTACATTTTATGGAATTGTGGTATTTTTAACTGTGTATTTGTGATATGTTTTTGTGGGGCTGAAGATAGTTTGGCTTAAAGAATTAGCAGTTTATCTTTTAACCTTTGAGTCAGAGAAGAAAAACAAAAAGTCCCAAAAAATAAAAATATTTTTAAAAAACACTCATGCGCAGATAGCCACCAGATGAATTTCACTTTTTTTCCAGAGACAATATTAAGAAAGCTAGTCCACAATTTACATATTCATTAACAAAAACATACAAAAGATGGAGACAGAAAAAGAGAGGCCAGAAAAATGTTTTGTATGTCATATTGTCATTGCTCTCACTCAGTCACACACTCTTTTATTTTTATTTCAGGCTCTCCCTTCAGGGATGAGATCAGTCTGGCTGTTCTGCAACTGCAGGAGAATAACCGGCTGGAGATTTTAAAGCGCAGGTGGTGGGAGGGAGGGCAGTGTCCCAAAGAGGAAGACCACAGAGCAAAAGGTATAATCTGTGTACTTGCTCTCATTATGTTTTTTATAATTAGTTTAGTTCTTAACTAAGTACACGTAGGAGCATGTTGGTGTGTTAATTTAAATAAAACCTGTCTGTATATTTTTCTTGGCTTTCCTGTTGTGTGTGAAAAAGAAATCTTTGTTTTTTAAGGTCTGGGAATGGAGAATATTGGAGGAATTTTTGTGGTATTGATCTGTGGATTGATCATCGCTGTGTTTGTAGCAGTGATGGAATTTGTGTGGTCCACACGACGCTCTGCTGAAACCGATGAGGTACCGTATTAAGTATCAGGAAGCTTTGTCATTTCAACCATATTCAATGTGTTCCACATTATTATGCAAATGTAATTTCTCGCTTTTTTACCTAAATAATCTATAAAAATCTAAATTTTCAAGTCATTAAGCATTAGAATATAACTCAACTGTTTTCAAGCAAACCTCCAGATCATAACGTAAAAAAAAATGAGATCTTGCAATGTTCCACATTATTATGCACAATATAGTTTCAAAACATTTTATTGTTCATTAGTTGAATCAAACATATTCTAACAGGCCAAATGCAATAGGACCCCTTATTGGATAGGAGCTTCACAATTCTTGCATCCATGGAAGTTGTCAGTGTTTGGATGGTTTCTGCTGGCATTTCTTTGCAGGATGTCAGAAGAGCCTCCCAGAGATGCTGTTTTGATGCGAATTGCCTCCTACCCTCATAGATCTTTGCTTCTTGATACTCCAAAGGTTCTCAATAGGGTTGGGATCAGAGGAGGATGGGAGCCACATCATGAGGTTTTCTTGTTTTATGCCCGTAGCAGTCAATGATTCATAGGTATTCTTTGCAGCATGGGATGTGCATTGTCATGCATAAAGATGATCTTGGTACAAAAAGCACAGTTCTTTTTTTGTACCACGGAAGAAAGTGGTCTGTCAGAAACTCCACATATTTCACAAAGGTCATTTTTACACCTTCAGGGACCTTGAAGGGGCCGACCAGCTCTCTCCCAAAAATTCCAGCCCAAAACACAAAGCCACCACTTCGCAGTCTTGTCAGGTCTTGACATCACAGCCTTGTGAGGACTTTGACCAACGCGTTGACCAACCATCCACGTCTTAATCCATCTGGACCACTGCAAGCTTTTCTGCTTCAGAGCTTTGATTGAAGGTGGCTGAATGACAGTTTTATGCATAACTGCAACCCTCTTGAGGATCCTACACCTTGATGGCACTCCAGAGACCTGTTCGCTGCTTTGCAGTGGCATTTTAGCAGCTGCTTTCTTAACCTGACACATTTGTCTGGCAGTAATCTTCCTCATTGTGCCTTTATCTGCTAGAACCCGTAAGTGTTCTGAATCAGCTACATTATATCTTTATTGTACGCTGATCATAGTGAAGGTGTTTTGAAATATCTAGAGGATGTCATACCTTTTCAGCAGCAGAGAGATCCTTATTGTTCCCTATTTTGCTGGAAAATGGTGGTCTGCTTATTAATGTGAAACAGTAATTCTAAAGTCGTTTTCCCTTTAATTGGACTCACTTGCAAACTAATTGGCACAGGTGTCTGTGATTGATTGAAGTGATCGAAAGAGCCCCGACACACATTCCTATCCATGTGTTTATTAAATGTACTTTGAAAAATTTGCATAATAATGTGGAACACAGTGTATAGCAGATGTAGTAGACAGTAAAATGCATCTTCGGGATAATGCTGCTTCATAAAACAACATAGAATTACACAAAAGAACGAATAGTTATCTAAGAGAAGAATAACACAGAACTAAGGACTTGAGAATAAATTGTCCTAGCAACAGTACAACTCAAATAGTGCACACCTTACTCCAGAAAGTGCGAGTAGACAATACCAACATTACTCAATGTTTCATTCATCTTTTAATCAGCTTATTTCCTAATTTGGGGTCACAGCGGTCTACTGGAGCCTATTCCAGCACACATAGGAGTCAGGGGTACACCCTGAAAAGTTTGCCAGTCCATCGCAGGGCCACACAAAGTAAAACACACACACACACACACACACGTACACTTACTTCTATGGGCAATTTAAAATCATCAGTCAACACTCGGGGAGAACGTGCAAACTCTGCACAGAAAGACCCAGAAATCGAACCCACAACCTTTTTTTGCTGTGAGGCAAACGCTAACCACGACACCACCCCAACATTACTCCAGAAATTGAAAGAATTTCTCCAGGCAGTACAAATAGACAAAACAAAAATTACTTTAAGGAGTGCAAATAAATATTTTAACTCTTATTCAATAAGAGACAGGCATCTTTGCACATATGGCGGTGTTTGTATGATATTTGCCAGCAAGTTGCTCAGAAGGCAGAATATACGGGGGAAAAAAGGGTGGCCTAGTGGTTAAGGTGTTGGACTGATACCAGAAAGACTGGGGTTAGATTCCCAGCACCACCAAGCCACCAATGTGGGCTCCTAAGCAAGGACCTTAACCCCTAATTGCTCAGCTGTAAGTCACTCTGGATGAGGGCCTCTGCCAAATGCTGTAAATAAAATTCAAGTATAGGGTATAACTGATTTCAAATGCAAAGTTGTAAATAAAATTTTTTGAAGGAATCCCTAGGTACTTGGAAAAACATTATTATAAAGCAGTGATTAAAAAAAACTTTAACATAATTTTAATGCCTTTTGTTGATTTATTTGTTCGTATGGATGTCTGTTTTCTTAGTCATAATAATTTTATTTAAAAAATCTATGAAAATAACGTCTGGGTCTAATAACTCGTGTGTTGCTTTCCTTAAATATGTTTGAATAAAATGTATCACATTAAATATTAAAAAACATTATTTGGACAAACACCCTCATTCAGAGGGACTTACATTTATCTTGCATATACAACAGAGAAAATGGGGCTTAAGGGCTTTGCTCAGGGGCCCAGAAGGGCCCTTTGTATTACTAGGAATCAAACCCACAGTCTTTTAGTTAGCAGTCCAACACTGCTCTATTTTTAAAGAATAAAGTGCTTAACCTGTAGATGAACATTAAAAACAGATCCTCCTTTATTTCAGAAATTAATTTGAAAATGTATTGTAAATTTATTTATTCAGTTTTTTATAATGAGTTTAATTGTTTAATAGACTATTGTTAACCTGTGTGCATTGCTTTTCTGCCTTTCCTTCATTCACAGGTGTCTGTGTGTCAGGAGATGTTGAGCGAGTTTCGAAATGCTGTGTCATGTAAGAAGAGCTCCCGACTGCGCAGACGTAGACCACTATCAAGCTCTTTAGCTCTGCGTCACCCAGCCCGCCTCAGCCTGGGGGCCTCACGTCCCCTGCGCTTGGTCAGAGAGATGCGCCTTAGCAATGGTAAGCTCTACAGTGGAGCGGGGCCCTTAACAGGAGGCTCTGGAGTTACAGGAGGCCCCTCTGAGCTTGGCCCTGGACCTCAGCGTCTCTTAGAGGAGCCTCTGGGGGCCAAGAATACACCAGCAGGGCCTCTGGGTCCCCCCGCAGTGACTGTGCCTCTGCCACGGGGCTGCACTCATGTACGAATTTGTCAGGAGTGCCGTCGTATACAGAGCTTACGTACAACCTCGTGCTCCCGCATCCCTCCATCGTCGGCACCATTGCCTCGCCTAGCTCCACCCCCGCCGCGCTCCTCCTCCAACACAGACAGTGAAGGGGGTGGCGGGCCCAGCCCACGGCGAAGAGGTCACTCCCCTCCTCCGAGAGCCTGTGCACTACCGCCTCCTCAGAGCACTACAAATACAGAACTAATGGGAGGCCAGGACTGAGAGAGAAAAAGAAGAAAGACAGAAACAGACGGAGGAGATCAGGAAGGGACAGATTGGGGGCATACTGTTCTGAAACGTGAATTAATATGACAAAATGTAGAAGAGGGACTCAAATGTTTCATTACTCTTGTCCTCTCACTTCCTTCTCTGTGTTTTGTCTTGTCTGGAATTGCTATTTTAGATGTATGGAAATCACTATAGACCTATCAGATAAAAAGAAACAAGATGATTTTTCTTACTGCAGTGACATTGCACACTGTGGATAAATGAGTAATGCAGAAATACATCATCTCCCCTTGAACTGCAGCTCCCTGGCACAAAGATTCCCTCGAGCTGAACTGTCTGGCTTCTCCTAAATGAGAGCACACACACACACACACACACAGACACACACACACACACACCATTAAAAAGGTGTTTATTCTATGTTAAATGTACAAATCTGAAAAAACATGAATGGACACTCCAAATAGACTGATCCATACTCGCGGTTGTTTTCTTTACTAGGTTCATAATTATTATCATTCTTGTTGTATTATTTACTTGTTTATTTACTTTATTTTACTGTCAATCCTGTTTAATTTCCCCAAGCTAATTTTTGGCCAGGTTAAAAATAAAAAGCTTTAAGAGCTAAGGATATTTTATAAATTGACTTTTATTAGTACAGATTAATTGTATGTTAAGGCCTGAATACACTCAGGAGATGATGACAAGCTATTTCTTTGATACTATTGCAACCAGATTATGCACAATGGTCAACACTTCAGTTTTAGAAGGATTTAAACACTGATTATCAGTAAAGCTGAGCCAGTACATTTGTTAAATGGCTCGGGTTCAGAAGCTAGACAATTCTGTTATTTCTGTTGGTTTTTTTGTCATAGTTTTCACTCATCCAAAAACACTCTTGTACTCGGACCTTAGCTGAAGTGGACTGTGATTTTTTTTCTTCTTTTTTCGTGGAAAATTATAAATGCAAGTTAAGCTGATTTTGCCAAATGTGTTTATAAAATTAATTGTACTGGTACATTTTTAAAAATTCCTTTTAATTTTGACTGTATGTGATCTATTATGTGAACACCTTTCTTTTAATTCTGAATTACACTCTTGAGTACCATACGTTGGTCTAAGCTGAATGACCCATTTAACCTTTAAACAATAACAAGAATGGAAATGTTGCTTAAACAAGAAATGTTCATACTGGAAATTCCCAGTAAAATCTAAAGCGTATTTTAAAGGAAATGGTAGTACAGATGATCATAAAATCAGTTACTGCTCCGTAGAACATGGTATTGGAATAAAGTGCTCACACAATCCCACTAGAATGAGTGACAAATCAAACAGCTTAGTGTATTCAGGCCTTTGAAGATTACAATGAACAGCTACCATACAGAAGATTTCGTAAATATACAGTTAGTAAGCAGTGGATGCTCCGTTTGTCAGTCAATAAAAAGGTGCAAGATTCACTGAAGTAAAATGCCGGTTGCTGGTAAATATTGTGATGGTATCATAATTGTATACTCACAAAATAACTTATATAGTAGATATATAAGATAAAATAGCAGATGATTGTATATGCAAATGAATTCTGTGGTAAAAGCAAGAAACATGATTGATGTAAGGTAAAGTTGATCAGCTGGTTTTACATGTTTCTTCTGACAGATGGTGGCATTTCAAACAACAAAAAATATGTGCAAATTAAAGCTGTGCTAATTAAAGCTCCTCAGACACGAATAAATATTTCCCTGTCATTCTGAAATCAAATTTTAATAATAAATAGCAGATTAAATACAGAAAAATCATACATTCCTAAATAGATCGAATGTGGACCTAAACCATACTAAATTTAAAATTTCTCTGCTTTTGGGTTTTTTTATTTTATTTTTTTACTGCTGTGCAATGCTGATGGTCATAATATTAATATGATTATGTTGTTATTATAAGTACCTCTACTAAAGTGGAGATGTAATTTGGGTTGTATATCAGGGGGATAAGATTTTAAGTGTAGGGATGAATGTCTGCTATGAATGACCAGCTGATGTTAAAGCTATAGACAAACAGTTTATTTGGAATAAAAAAAGTCATCAATCAGTCTTTAATGATACTGTGTTTTGTGTGTATACTTAGAGAAGATTAGGAGTAAGGGACGGTGCAATGGCGTAGTGGTTAGCAGGGTTGCCTCAAAACAAGGTCCTAGGTTCGAATGGGGTCTTTCTGCACGGAGTTTGCATGTTCTCCCTGTGCTTGCGTGGGTTTTCTCTGAGTACTTTGGTTTCCTCCCACAGTCTAAAAACATGTACATTAGGTTGATTGGTAACTCTGCGATGGACTGGAGACCTGTCCAGGGTGTATCCCTGCCTTGCACTGGAATAGGCTCCAGCAGACCCCTGTGATCCCAAGTTAGGGAATAAGTAGGTATATAAGATGAATGAATGAAAGAAAGATTAGGTGGATTTATGTCCCCATTTACATAAATATACAGTAGCTACTGTACATAAATAGATATTATTTGCAACAGTCATATTAGGGCTTTTAAGTTGGTATGAAATGTTTAACTAAATAATTTTATGCCACAATTATAATAAACTTTAGCTTTACAGTGCTAATGTTTAGGAATGATTAAAGAAACATTATAAACTGTTGTGTTGTGTTGCCTTCCAAATTTTCAGATTCTGTATGAACAAGCATCTCTGGTATCAATTCTAATCCATGGACACCTAGAGGCTTTTTGGAATCCATGCCTTGAACGTTTGGTGCTGTTTTAGCTGCACAAGCAAGACCAACACAGTATTAGGCAGATGGTTATGGCGTATGTTGTAGTTAACCAAACTAAACAAATTGGGCAGCGCAGTGGCTTAGAGGGTAGCACTGTTGCCTCACAACAAGAAGGTCCCGGGTTTAATTTTCGGACAAGAGTTTTTGGGGTTTACTGTATTTACATGGACCCGGAGTATCCACAAGTGCAGGGGGAGAACTTGCAAACTCTGTACAGAAAGACCAGGGAATCAAACTCACGACTTTCTTGCTGTGAGGCAAACGTGCTAACCACTGCACCACCATGCCGCCCTGTGGTACTATATATATTTTAGTAATCATTAAGTTTCTGATGCCTTTTCTCACCACTGGACTGAGCAACACCAGCTGATGACAGAATGTTGTTGCTAGGAGACAGAGGCTGTCCATGTTTCATTCACACTCTGACAGTATTTTTAGGTCATTTTTAGCCTTGACCCTATCTAAGTCAACTCTTAATAAGTAGACAAAAGGTAATCTATACTTCTTACTTACATTTTAACCTGATATGAACCTGTTAAATGGATGGGGGGGACTTTCTTTTCAGGTAATAATAAACCTAAGGTTACAAAGTAGGATCTAGCTAAACAACAAAACAGATGTTAAAAAGAAGTTCAAATGCTAAATCTAAGAGCGGATTAGTGTTGGTCTATGTGATAATGCAGAACATATGTCTGATAGTCAAAATAATGAAAAAAATGTAGATAATGAATTAGTAGTCACATCTTTTTTGTTGTATCAGCGTGCTGGTTTGGTTAATAAAGCCAAGGCTTGGTGTTTGGTAATTGTTTATAGATATGTACTGTAATGAGATAAACTATATAATCAAAAGTATTGGAACACCGCATTAAGTGACATCTAAAAGTGTTTTTAAACAATTCCGGCACAAGACTGTAACTATCAAGGAGGCACATTTTCCAATGAGCGACACAAAAAAAAAACATTATAAACAAAACAAGACAATTACATTTCATCTTCTTTACTTATTCCCGAATCCGGGGTCACGGGGGTCTGCTGGAGCCTATCCCAGCGCACA
>JAOTQW010000036.1:15428066-15440850 GCA_026260075.1 Sisor rabdophorus | reverse complement strand
AGAGAGAGAGAGAGAGAGAGAGAGAGAGAGAGAGAGAGAGAGAGAGAGTATTAGTTTTGTATACAATTAACAATACTACGGTTGTTTATTTCTGAATTTATTAAACGGTTTGATAATGTTAAGGGAATGTGTAATGTTTAATTAAACTAATGTTCAAACAACAAAGCTTGCGGATAAGAAATTAATTAATTCACTGTCTATATTCATTCATTCATTCATTGTCTTATTCCCGAGTTCGTGGTCGTTGTCTGCTGAAGCCTATCTCAGCATACTTAGGTCAAAAGGCAGGGGTATACCCTGGACAGGTCGCCAGTCTATCGCAGGGCCACACACACATAGGCCTTTAACAGTTAAACATGCTTTATTCTTCAATTATTTGTAATTCTTTTGTAATTCTTTAAAATCTAAAAGGAAACAATTTTACAAAGCAGACAGTCGCATTAAAAGTTTTACACCTAACACCATTAAAAGTTCTACAATTTTTGTCAGCTAGTATTGATGTAAAAAAAATGTTTCAACTATTTATTTATTGCATTATATTAAATGGAAATTTAGAATAATATGGCATTAAATAAAATATTTCTTTCACTTATGGCAACATTTATTAGAAAACAGTTTTGACCGTTTGGAGCACCGCGTTGCCAGGCGACACGTTTAACGGCGTTAATAGACTATCGTTAAGAAGCCACGTATAAGACAAAACTTGCTAGTCAAGAAGCTTCATGAAAGGTAAAACCACACCTAATACCCGAGAAAGGCAGAAATTATTATCAATAACTTTAGTTTTGATTATTTCATTCCACATGATGTCGATAGTCGAAGCTATCCGGATTAAAAGTTTGCTAGCTAAAGGTTATAGCAACGAGTACCAGCGTGTTATCATAATTTATCAAGAAAGGTTGCTCACCTGGCGACATCTCCAATCGAAGTCTTTACGAATAGTTAATTAATCGTTAATTATATAAAGTTAATAAGAATTTATGGTTAATACACAATTGTTAAAGAAACATTATTTTGTTTTCATCGTAAAAGGTCAAACACACAACATTAGTGGCACATGTGTTTTTAGGGACGCCATGATTGTTGTTCAAATGTAGTGTATATGCTGTGCTGGATATTATAAAATAAATGTAATCTAACATTTAGATAATTGTTTAACTTCGTTATTAAGTGACCTCCAGTCAGTAAAAGTTTTTGTATTTGTATCTTTAACTAGGATGCTCAATTTGAGGCACCACAGCAAAAGAGCATTGAATGACAAACTTGTCCTTAATATGCAGCAGAACGCAGGTATTTCTGTTCCTTATCACAGTTCGGTTTGTATTAAAAATAAAACTGCCAAGCATCACAATGTGCCTTACAAGGTAAAGCGTCTCAAAACCATTAAACAGCGAAATCAAATTCGAAGTCAAAATAGCAACAGGTTTAATCTATACTGCGAAGAAGCAAGTAAAAAGAAAAGACAATGCAGTGACTACCAGGATTGCCAGTGCAGTTGCTTAACACATTTTTCCAGGAAAGCAAAGCCAGTTTCTAAGCCATTTCCTGCACTGAAGTCAAGCATTATAACTGAACACCGCCTAACATCTATCCGAGGTCTTTTTAGCCATGAAGTAAGGTCTGTTGATATCGAAAGACTGGTAAAAGTAAAGAAAGGTCAAACGCACATAGAACAAGAAAAGGGAAGACACACCACTGCAAGTAATTCCTCAACTTCCTGTGTAGTTCCCTATTCTACTCCCCCTGTGGTCATTTCTGAAACAAGTGAGGAAGGTATTTCTGCATGTTCAAATAAAGACCAAAAAACTTTAACAACAGATCATTTACAGATTAATTTAGAAGACACAGTTCCTGTCACTATGCACAGTGACAATCACAGTTCTATACAGACCCCGAACACTGCCAGATTTGCATGTCCACCAAATCAATACGTGGTGCAGGAAGCTGTAATTATGCCCTCCTCAGAAATTCATCCTGTTCAGGAGTCATTTCCAACATCCTTGAAGATTAGCCAGGGTGACCATAAAGGCAGTCCAACAAACAAAAACATTCAAAAGAAAACAAATAACATAACTGCTGCTGTTGGTGTGAACAATGATTTTGGAAATTCTGAAAGGCTTGTTACCCCTACTGAGTTAGAAGCCTTGGAGTTAGATCTGCCACAATTGGATTTAAGTGCTACCATCTTTTTGTATTCTTCACCTACACTGGATGATGAAAAAAATGTAAAAGGAAAAGAAAGTGAGCACAGGAAGCCTGTTTTTTCATCCAAAGAGGAAGCAGTAAGTAGGCTTGCAGCTCGTCTCTGTGATACCTTAGATCCTTTTCCAATACAACGGCGATGCCCTCTGCTAACAGATTGCCGGGAAGTGCTTCTGCACCACCTACAGAAACAACATGGCCCAAAGTTTCAACACAGCCTGCGCAAAAAACCCTCGCAGTTGTCTGCACGGGTGCCGCATTTTTCACAGACTGCAGAGCAAGACTGGCCCGGCATGATGCAAAAATATTCAGACAACACACTAATGAGTTTGGGCTATACAAGAATACATGAAGACAATCAATTGAAGAACACAGTATATTTTCAGACAGGTATTTAAGGGTTTATATTACATAAACCGCAGAATTTTGTGATCTGTAATCACAGTGTCATTGTTTTCAAAACAATGCTTTTTTATTGTTCTAGATAATAGCCCGCAAAAGCACTGTCTTCCTGAGGTGTTTTGTAAGAATGTGGAAGGTGGAGGAGCTTCTATGAGGCAGAGGAAGCAAACTCAGGGGTTATACTCACCTCAGGAGTTTGTCACAAGACTCCAACAACCATGCCAAGATACGGTACAATTTTAATCTGTGCATGTGCTATTTTAATACTAACACAAAGCTAAGACATTTTTGTTCTAAAAATGAAAAAAAAACATTTTTGCAAACTTTTAATAGCAGTCAATAAAACTGAATGCTGACTGACTTATCTCTTTTGGGTGAAAGTCAATGATGTATAATCATTATATTAAAAGGAAGGCCTACATACATACAGCATATGGCAGACCCTTATCCAGAGTGACTTACAACTGAGCAATTGGGGTTAAGGGCCTTGTTAACCCCACAGTGGTGGCTTGGTGGTGATAGGAATCGAACCCCAGTCTTTCTGGTATCAGTCCAACACCTTTACCACTAGGCCACCCCTTCTGCCTAAAACATACAGTGATGTTTATCAGTAAACACAATAAAGATATTGGGTGTGAGAAATGTATTATTTCATAAGAATTTTGATAACATACTTTTTCATGTCTCTGATCACATACCGGGTTCATTCTGTTTCTGTCGACTACAGGGCATATGATGCTAAAAAGCTGTAACTCTTTAAACCACAATCCCCCTAACTTACAGCTTTGTTATATGTCCTTTGTAAAATTTGTACTGTGATTCGACATTCTGTACTAAAGCATCACCAGACTCTGTCCTGCAGAGTTTAGCTCCATCCTATCCTAATACACCTGACTGTAAGTTTCAAGTCTATCTAGCAAGACTAAGTATCCAGCTCAGAAAACCAATACACTAGGACCAGGTCTGATAAACCCTGCTCTAAATGTTAGAAAAGGTGAATAATACAGTTAATAGTGCACCTTGTTACATCTTCAAATGTATTTTAAATGTGCATTCTCAGTTTACTTTATTGTTTCCCTTATTAGCTTTGTTCTCTTTGTCTGTAGTTAAGCCAGTGGACTATAACAGCACAGATTACAAAGCAGTATTCCAAACCTCAGACTTTCTCTCCACACCAGGACTTCAGTAAGTCTCAGACATCACCATGGTCTTATAGGTTAGGCCAAATCTTGGAACCCTTTTGCCCACAGCCACAGAAAGGAGTAAAAGCAGCCAGTAGTGAAAACAGAACGAGAAATAGTACCGAATTGCCCCTGTTAGAACAGTGGAGAAATGATCCTGATTTAGATTTTTTGTTCCAAGAAGAAACTTTGCTAAAAACTCAAATATCAGTAGGTCATTCTGCAGACTTGAGGAATCTATTTCCTAACCATGGCAGTAAAAGGATGAGTGACAGACATCTCATTGGTGCCTCCTCTTCCGTTTCATCATTCTTTCCACCTGAAGGGTTTTGTTATAAACCTTATTATCAGTTTCCACATCCATCCAACTCTTTTAACCAGTCAGAAAATCTAAAATGAGTCGTTATACCCTATCAGATGTTGAAAAAAGGGACTATGGTCTATCTCAACATTTCTCTAGTCCTTATTTCTATAATAGGCCATAGGATGACAATTACATATAGCTACATATTTTACATATAATGTTTATATATGGTGATACAGTGACTGCTTTAAAATTGCCTTCCTAAATGTAAACTTGGAAGAACCTTGTAATTTCAGCTTTGGGCCAGACCAGGGACCCAATACATAATATCTGAATTATTACACCATAACAACCTGTGTAGGATCCAGGTGATTTCACAATTATGTATTATTATGATTTTCACAGCATATCAGAACCTATAAACACTAAGTATATCTTTTCAGTGGTTTCTTATGGCAGTCAATCAACTTTCTGTTTAATTTTTTTTCGATAGACTAAATTAAATGTTAAGTTTACATGTCCAATAAAAATGCACATGTACCCCATATTAAAGCTATAGTCAAACTGAAGCAAGAATGCAGATTTGTAGAAAAGCACATATTTATTTACGTCTTTATTCCTTACAATTCTTTGTGCTGATGTTGGATTTGTGATTTTATTTTATTTAACAGAATTTCTATATTTCTCCCTTCTTTTTGTTTGTACATTTTAAACTATTGTATCATCACAAATTTGTTATTAATAAAGAAAATGATATTATCTATTTGCAGTCATATATATGCTATATTTGTATAACACTTTTAAACACAACTTTCCCAAAGTGCTTCACAATAAATTTAAAAGAATCACAGAAAAAATAAAATATAAATTAGAAAATAGCAAATAATAAAAAATATACCTCTGCGATGGACTGGCGACCTGTCCTGGGAACGAATGAAAAATATACCTGGGTGGTACCCCTCGAAAACCAATCCATTGACAAGAAATGATAATTATCAAGTCAATCCATGTAGAATGTTTCATACATTCATTCATCTTCTACACCCACTTATTCCCAAACTTGGGGTTACGGAGTCTGCTGAAGCCCATGCAAAGAGAACATGCAAACTCGAACTCAGGAATTCTAACCCAGGACCTTCTTGTTGTGAGGCGACCATACTAACCGCTACGCCACTGCGCCGCCCTGTAGGAAGTTTGTTTTAATCTAATTGTAACTTTTGTACATGGAGCCCACTAAATATATAGCGAAAGACTAGACCATAAATACACCATCTACCAGTAACAGTTGCTCTTTAAACATAACATAACCTTTTAACATAACCTCTCATGGATGGATAAGCATAAATTATAAATCTCTTGTTATGGCATGAGGTAAAGTGGCTCATCTTCCATTTGTGCCTGGTTCCTAAAACATTCCTCTGCTCCCGCATCATCTTTCATTTGCCAGTTCAGAAGGTTCTCTTTTATGGGTTCTTCATCTTGATCTCTACTGTTGCTACTCCTTAGAGCCCTCCTAAGCTGCTTCCAGAAAAGCTCCTGTGCTTTGCTAGGATCTGTGCAGTCCAGTCCTGGCCACTGAAGATAGGTTTTTTTTAACATAACCTTTCTCATACGATGATAAGCAGAGAGTTGTCGCTCATGGATGGACTCCAAAAAGACCAGTAAGAGAACGTCCTGCATCTCATCAAAAAGACGGTAACTAGCCAGTTGTATCTCCAGGGAGCACCACTCACTGTGGAGGAAGTTTTGGCTCACCACACACACTGTTTTACGACTGTTGTAAACTGCAGCCACTATGTTATCGACTATGTTGCGGCCTGGCTCAAAGTCCCGGTGGTGAAGGCAAAGTCGGAACCCACTTCCTTCAAGGTTTGGGAGTAGCTTTTCTATTACCCATTTTTCATCTGCTGAGTTGTAGGAGATAAACGCATCGTATGTGCATTTCTCTTCTTCTTCTCGAAGACGACGCCACTGCTCACCAAACCAAGAGCGAAAAACGTAGTAGCCATATCTAAATTTCCAGTATAGCTTGACATGAAGTAGTGGAAGTATTGTTAGTAGCAGCGTTACCAAATAAGTAAAAGCAAACCAATACACACCAAAATCGGAACATACATGGGTGCTAAAGTTGTAAAAGTTTGAATCTTTGACATCTGGACAGGCCAAGTTGTAAAGATATACAAACTGGACTCTTTGGTCGTTTTTCATCCAATTCTGAAGCTCGCTATTGGGACAGTTGCAGCTGAGGGGAGTATTTCTGACATCTATATACTGTAGATTTGTAAGATTTTTTAGCAAATTGACATCCAAATTCTGCATGGCATTGCGGTTAAGATGTAATATTTTCAAACCTGTGAGGTTACCGAACACGTCCTTTGAAAAAGACTCAATGCCCATATTCTCAACTGTTAATTTCTCAAGCTTGTGGAGATTTTTAAAAATACCTGGTTGGAGTTGAGTCACGCCCACACATGAGTCATCTAAAGTTAAAAATGTTAGGTTTTTTAGGTCATCAAATGTGTCTGTGCTAAGAAAAGAGATATGGTTGTTGCTGAGATAAAGACTTCTCAGAGATGTAAGTCCACGAAAAAATGCATGAGGTAAAAGGGTGATGCCATATGGCATCTGTCCATCTAACTTCAAGTCAGTCAGCTTTGTTAAATTCACAAATGGGGAATAAACACGTTCAGTAATGTAGTGGATTAAATTGCCATGTAAATCCAGCACTTGTAGTGTGTGATGCAGGCTTCCTATCAACTGACCATCAATTTCTACTAAACGATTGCGATCTAGGTAGAGATTATTTAGGCTGTCCAGCCCTGCAAACGCTAGGGGCATTAAATGTGTTATCTTGTTCCCTCCCAAATCTAAGATGCTCAGGTTACTGAGGGAGTAGAAGGTGTTATTAAATATGACGGAAATTTGATTATTGCGTAAATTGAGTTTTTGAAGACTGCGAAGGTCTTCAAAACTCTCGTTATAAAGATCAGTCAGAAGGTTGTTGTCCAGACGAAGTGTAATGAGGTCTTTCAGTCCATTAAGTGCTTTGCGATCCAAGTAGGCTATTATATTTATATTCAATTGAAGAGTTGTCAGATTTGGCATATGACTGAAGGCAAAAGAATTCACTTTAAGAATCCGATTGTAGCGTAAGCTCAGTTCCTTTATGTGGGGAAATTTTTCGCAATGTTGGCAGTTTTCAAGCTCCGTAAAGTGGTTATGTTCAGCTCTCAGTTTTGTAAGATTTTTTTGTCTATTGAGGAATTGCAAACAGTCTAAACGTTTTAGTTGATTGGATGAAAGGTCCAATATGTTAGTGATAGGGGGGCAGTTAGATAATGTCTTATCATTTAGATTTTTTAGATCATTGCTTTGAAGGATCATTTTCTCTAAATAAATGATTGGATGGTGTGACAGTTGTTTGCACAATGGTGCCAATTGGGACTCTGTTAATCCCAAACCTGAGAAGTCTACATGCCAAGGAATCACATCTGTCTGAGTAAGGAGCGCTATTATAGAAATGTTGGTGGAGCGCATACGCAAGTATGTCAAACTGCTCAGGTTCCTGTGACAGAAAGCCTGGGTTGACAGGTGCCTATTATAAGAGAGATCCAGCACTTTGACACTAGTTAGAAAGTCACTTGTGCATTCCAGGGTGGTCAGCATGTTGTTACTAAGATAAAGATGTGAAAGTGACTGTGGAAGATTGGCTGAGTGCTGCAGAGTGGTAAGTCTGTTGAAGGAAATATCAAGTTTTTTCAGCCCTTTTAGGTTTGATATGGAATGCACCACCAATGAAAAGTTCCTTAACTGGTTCCTACGTAAATCCAGAATCTTTAAATTAGACAAACTAATAAATATGTTAGACGATACATTTGTCAGTCTGTTGTCAGCCAGAAACAAACTTTCGAGGTTATGGAGGTTCTGGAAAATAGACGAATTAAGATAAACTAACTCATTGCTGGACAGGTTTAGTGTGTGAAGATATTGTAGATTAGCAAAGGCATGTTCGTCAATGTGCCTAATTCGATTGTTGTTTAGTAGCAGAACTTTAAGCTTTGGCAGATGAGTAAAGCTTTTAGGAGGAATGTTGACAAGTTTGCAGTAGGAAATTGAAATGTTTCTGGACGAGTTAAATAGATCACCCACAATTTCATGTACTGTTTGGGCTTGGCGTTTATTGCATTTGAAGTTCGTATGGTTTGAGTCAGGACTTTCGATGCAGTTTCTGAAACTGTAGCCCATGCTAGAGTGAAATATCAAAATGATTACTGCAACTGAGAGCAGGGCTTGGTTCTTGTTTTCTGCCATAACTTGTTGAGCTCTTTTCATCTCAATACTTCTTAGAAAATGTTTTTTTTAGGCTGGTCCATTTTCTGATATAGAAAAAGAGATCTGGATTCTCTGGAATTTTGATGTTCATGTTTGTCTGAAATAAAATTAGGATAAAAACAACTGTAAGTCTATTAACTATGTCCTTATAGCAACTTAATTTCAAAATCTTATAGCAGGAAAGTAAATAGGCACACATACACAAAGTAATCGTAGTATCCAGTATATGTCTTTTTAACTGTATTAATGTTCATTATGTAAATTGACAAAAAGGCCCCCTGATCTTATATAATTAATCTATTAGGTTAATTTTTATAATTGAATTGTAGTTTCTGACTATTGCTGCAGCATTCCCAAATTGCCTGCAGTTGATGCAGTTCCCATTTTTAGCTGACAGAACTGAAAGCCAATGTTGAAATCTGTAGGTTTTGTAGACGCTTTTTTATTATTATACTTTTCATTCATTTTAATGCTTGATGTGAAAATTGACAAAAATTCATACTTCATACTGTCAGGCCACAGAAAGCTTTTTTTTGTTATTTATGCCATATGCCATGTTACCATGTCTTTCACTCAGTTTAATGATTTCTTTGCCTAATGTCTAAAAAAGTTTTAGGTATTTCGTGCTTAGTTACATAGTTACTTATATTTATATTTTAGTGTTTCAGGGGGAATATCATAACTTGTGTCCGTCACTGTTAGTATTAATGTCACTATTATTTTTTTGTTGTAAATGTGTGTGTGTAAGTATATCAATACATGTAACAAGCTGAATATTTTTGCATTGATGTTATAGCTTCTAGCATTTGATTTACGTTTACATAAATATTTATTAAAGGCCCCAGTACATATTTAAAGGACTTCATCCTCCGCTCCTGTAGTTGTTGCTGTCACATACAGTCATTGTCTTAAAAACACACATGGCAGAATTTTTTTTGGTATTAGATTTATTGTATTTTAGCTATTTGCTTAGAATTTTTAAAGTGTTGCAATATGTAACAAACAGCCCTAATTGCCATGCTTTCCTTTTAGCCTAAACCTTTAATTGAAAATGAAGGTTATTGATTATTTATGTCTATGATAAAATAATTCTGTATGAGAGTCATAAAAAGTTCAATTTAAATAAATATTGGCATCTATTTTGACAAAGAATAACACTGAAGTTTACAAGTCAGCAAAAACACTAACTCATTTTCTAGAGTAGTGTGAAAACTCAATGAAAACAAAATACAGGCAAATTTAACACCAGCAGAACCGGCACCAGACAATAATTGTATGATTTGGAGAAATTACAATTATCCCCAAATGTACAGGTATATTAATATGGTAAAAAAAAGTCGAAATGCCTAAACATGTATCACTTAAATAAATAATAAATTATTAGTGCTATGGGGGAAAAAACATTGTTACGCTCATTATCAAAATGCCAATTATGGCAACAAAAGCTCACCAAAACTGGACAATTTAAAGCTCCAGAAAATGTCTCCTGGTCTACTAGATCTGGATTTTGATTAAGACACACAGTGTAGGGTCAAAACTTGACACAAATCATTCTACACAACTTGCAAATGTTGCAGCCTGACAGAGGAGCACCTGCAGCAAATTAAAACTACAAATATATAATTGCAATTTTGCACCATGTCTTCAATTTAACATCTTTTATTGACTCTCAACAGGATAACAGGTCATGAATCAAAATCTTATGAGAATGATATGAAGTTCATAGTTTCTTTTGTGATCTTACCTGATACCTGATATAAACTTAACAAAACACTTTTGGGATTTAGAAATAAATGTTTTCAACAGCTTGTGGATTTGAATTTTTGTGACTATTCAAAAATTGAGGATATTTCTAAAAAATCTAGTATATTTACTGGATGCTCATAAGGAAATTTTCTGGTTTTAAATTAGTGTGTATTTATAATTCATAATAGTGTAGCTACTCATTCATTTATTTATAATTTTTTAATTTAACATTTTTGAATGTTGCATGTTGTATCATCATTTACTGGAGACTTCAACACTTTTCCAGCATGACAATGACCATAAGCACAAAGCCCCTGTTAGGTTTTTATTATTGGCCAGCATTTAAAAATGCTTTGTGTTCTGCACAAAGTTCTGGTCATAACACCACTGAACACTTTTGTAGTTGAATGAACCCAAAACTCACCTTCAAGCTTCAAATTTCAGTGGGAAATCTTAATAGAAGAGTAGAACTCAATCTAACAGCAAAATGAAGAGTAAAGCTGAAATAAGATTTCTGAAATAACATTTATTATTATTAGAAATTGATGTTCGGTTTAACTGGTTATTTAAATTAGAATTTTTGTATCAAAATATTGTTTACATTTATTTATATATGTTAAACTTGAATTGTCTAATGTGTGTGTAAGAGTCTGCTGCAAACACAAATTCCCTACAGGGACAAATAAATACTGAAATTAAGTAAAAATAGGATGCTTTTCAATTAAAATTTGATTTGCTAAACATAGAATGCAGCATTATCGTAAAATAAAATTTAATGTAATCTCATACTTCTATATATGATTTACATGCTCTCAGTACAAGTACAGTTTAAGTCTGCACACCTTACCTTTCCAAATGTTGTTAATATATCTAACAAGTAAATAAGATTCTGTATAAGCTTTTGGATTGTCTTTGTCCTGTAACTTCTCTTTGAGATAAGTCCAAAATTAACTTCAGCAGGACAAAAAGAGGAAGTTGAATAAAAAATAACTTGTGGAAATGTTGCACTGTGATTAAACCACACCCAACGTACTGACAAAAGCACTCAAAACAAAACACTTTATTAAAATGGAATGTCATTAAGTATTATAATAATAATAATGATAATAATTGTAAATAGAAAATGCTAATAATAAATGATTATTAAGTGTTTAAAATAATATTGTATAGTTATTTATAGTTTTTAGTATTTATATAGTTATTTACTTTTATTTTAATACGAGAAGTAGAAAAAAAATTTGTTGTACATATCGTGCAATGACAAAGTATTCAAATTAAAATCAAATAAACATATAGAAAAGGGAATTTTCTTGTCAGGAAACCAATAAGAATTTTATATACACCCTATTGGGGTTCTCAGCCCCTCTTCTTCTGTTCCCGAGCAATTTGGCAGATACCACATAATGGGCAGCACATCATAACCAGCCAGTCAGCACAGATAGTCCCCTGCGAAACAGCCAATCACATACGGCATATATTGTTATACTGCCCGCTCTACTGTGTTACTTTAATCAAAACTATACAAACTTGATTGTAGCATAGCAACCAAAAAATACTGTATGTGCGTCATGTAAAGTAAATTATTGTTTCAGTCTCAGGCGTCACAGCAACAAACATCTAATGCACATGGGCACAGAAAACTGGAAGCCATGTTTAAGAATTACTTTACTTACCAAATTCTTTATTTGTCAAACATACTTTTCTAACACAATAGTATATTTCACGTTCATGAAATAAACAGTTTTTATTTATATTTATTATTCATAAATTTTTGTTATACAACTAAATATTGGTTAAAACAGATCATTCTAAAGAGATGTAGCATTGTCTAAAACAATTTTGAAGCATAACTGTGAAAGTAGTTTTAATTAAGCAATTAAAGATAAACTTACATTGATGTGGTATTTATCACGAATGCTGGTTCTTAAGGCAATCATGGCTCCCGGCAGAAAGGGTAAACAGCAGGTGTCACCATGGTCCTGTGCCACCTTACAACCAAGTATGCATGGAATAAAAGTGCCACAGAGGCCTGTGTAGAGCCAGACACACAATTTTTGTAACAATTTTTATAGGATAGTTTAGATACTAAAATGCAGGTTCAGAATTTTGAAGATACTGAGTCTAAACGTAGCCTAGAAATTTCAGATTTAGAAATCTTTAAAAAATTTGTCAGTCCTAAATTTAGGACGACAATTTCAGAAAGTGAAAGAAGAAAGCAGAAGAAAGCCAGGTACTGACAATGAACAATTGTGAGTTAAAAGAGAGAAGATCTTAAAATATTTCTAAACTTAAAAAACTTTTAAAAAAATTTGGCCCTGTTTCACCTGGGGTTTTTCTTAAAATTTGCCTTTAAATAGGTAAAATGTTTGGAATAGTGAAGAGATCTCCACAGTAACTTTACAAACTATTCTAAAATGGCTGTTGCCAACAATTTGCCTCAGAACATTTGACTATACTGAGCTTTTAAAAGGGTGACTTGATCACATAAGTATTATGACTTTTGTGTTCCACTTATATGTCAGTGGCACAGTTACTTTACCAACAAATAAAACAGCCTAATACCAACATTTACAGCATTTGGCAGACGCCCTTATCCAGAGCGACTTACAACTGAGCA
>JAOTQW010000036.1:15393419-15410476 GCA_026260075.1 Sisor rabdophorus | reverse complement strand
GCTAGGTGGAGACAGGTGATTCGCTGTGGCGACCCCTAAATGGGAGCAGCCGAAAAAAGAAGAAGAAGGTAAAGACAAATGATTAAATTACATAATATATGTCTAAAATGCATTTGGGGACTCTTTAGTATAATGTGTATTTTTTGCACAATATGCATGCTTGGTTGCAATATGCATAGTTATTTAAATCCACCAGAAAAGAAGCATCATTCGTCCACTAGAGGGTACACTTTAATCAAATACCAAGTACACCCTGTGATGTATGGTTTAGAGACAGTGGCGCTGAAAAAGAGACAGGTGGCCGAGCTGTAAGTAGCAGAATTAAAGATGTTGAGGTTTTCTTTGGGAGTGACAAGGATGGACAGAATTTAGAAACGAGTTTCTCAGGGGGACGGCGCATGATGGGTGTTTTGTGGGGAAGGCCAGGGAAGCCAGAATCAGGTGGGAGCAGCCGAAAGGAGAAGAAGAAGACCCTGTACAGGTCGCCAGTTTATCGCAGGGCCAACACATAGACCAACAACCACACACTTACTCCAATAGGAAATTCAGAGTCACCGATGTACATGTTTTTGGACTGTGAAATGAGACCGAAGTACCCGGATGAAACCCATGCAGGCGCAGGGAGAACATGCAAACTCTGTACAGAATATATATATATGGTTATATATACGGTTTTCTCACACAGTACAAAACACGTACATTAGGTTGATTAGTGATTCTAAATTGCCCAAAGGAGTAAGTGTTAGTGTGTGTGTGTTTGTTTGTCTATGTGTGGCCCTGCGATGGACTGGTGACCTGTCCAGGGTGTACCCCTGCCTCTCGCCCTGTGAGCGCTGAGATAGGCTCCATCAATTTCATGGGAAATAAACGGATTAGAAGATGAATAAATAAATGAACATTTCTTCATTGTTTGTTTGAACCATTTCTTTAGATCCTATTAATATTATTAACTTTAATGTAACTAACAAAATGTTTACAAAATATTTATTTAAGGGAATCCTGTACATGTTTAATCTTTTAAGACAGTTTTACAACATAAAACACATTTAGTCTATTTGTACTGCTAAAATTCTTGAATATTACACTGGGTTTTTTTGTCTTGATGCCTTTTATCATTATTAATGACTTTTTTGGGATTGTGGACATTTATATTATTAATTATTATATCATTATTTCCTTTATTTTTCCCCTTATGTTTATGTTTAAAGTTTAATCTAATTTAATCACATTCTCAGACATTGAAAAACCCACTATTTAAAATGATAGAAAATGTATCACTTTATTATAAAGGTTTACAATGGTTTCTCCAAAAATGCAACACTAAATGCTTCTTTATACAAATATTCACTACATTCTTAAAAACAGGGATTCGTTCTTTGAGTTCTACTATTTCTTTGCTATAAGGCATGGATGTCCTTCCTAAATAAGGAAAGAGAAGTGGTAGCTCAGTGACAGTAAGTGGTTAGGACTGCTGAACAGATAATGGGGTTGATCCCCAGTACCACTAACCTATTTCAGATGAGCCCCTAAACAAGACTCTGCTCACATAAAAAAACTGAGGAGACTTCTCCCAATAATTAAACGATTACCACATACTTAAATGATTACATGGTTACTTATATTACCTCCTAATTATGTGAGGTATTATCAGTCAAGACAGTATAGACAAATTAATTTATAAAGTTGCAAAGAACTTTTCGAACATTGCATTGGATCAGAAAGAAATGCTGTAATATTACACATAAATGCAAATCTTGTTTAGTAATCTTCCTAAAGTAGAGAAAGTAAAATTAAGCCATACTTTTAAGTATAAAACCACTGCTGTCAAGAGTCTCTCGTCTTTCTTTCGCCAAAATCAGTAATTTTAGCAATAACAACTAACCTCTATAGTTAGAAATAACAAAAAATTTCTGCTATTGAACTGAACAAAGAAATTAACCTCTCTCAAGTGTTAATTCTTTCAACAGTGAATATATTTTCAGTTTATTTAAAGATAATAAAAATGTCATGCTTTTTATTTTTGTAAATATTTATTTACAACAAGTACTTTACATCACACTTACCCAAATATACATATACAGGTTGCTAGTAATTTAGCTAAATCAGTTTAATCAATCAATTAAAGGACATTCTGTATAAATGCATCATCCTAGAGGAATTCTGGTCTACAATATATAATAATAATCCAATAAAATATGATGTAATATGGCAATATATGATATTTAATGAAAATGTCATGAAATTTTTATATTTAATGAAATTTGAAATATGCCTTTATAAAGGTTTCATTTACTCACAGATTTAAAGAAATGATATGGTTTTACATAAATTTGATATACTTGATTTGTTTAGTTTATTCAAGTAATTAATGTTTAGTTAAAAATATGAATCGTTTCTGCCATCACAATTTTTTTAAATCCTTAGCTCTGAAAACTTTATTCTTGATGTGAAAATTCAGCATTTTCAGTTCAACTGGTTACTTTATTCAGGAAGCTTTTTCAGTTCAGCTTTTTTAGGTCTTGTAGAAACCTTTGGGCTGGGGACTGAAACATTATCAGCATCAGTATTGTCTGATTTATCGCAAAAAGCACATCAAAATACAACATACAGTATATTTAACTTATACATAGAAGATACTGAGTGAAACTGGAATCTTAATTTATTATTTTTAAAACATAGCATTTTGTGTCTATTCAGTCAAAATAACAAAACACAAATTGCCTCCAAGATCAAATTTATGCATATTTAATCATTTGTGTTTCTTCTTGTGGAACTGTTTATGCAAAAATTTTAACATTGGATTATAACTGTAGCTATAGGGGCAAAGATTTTTGGACACCTGTTTGTTTTACACCTTGAAGAGGCTGTAGACTTCATTTTGTAGTTTGAGTTTGATGGTGGGATTTGTGATACTTTATTCGCAAAAAAAGAAGCTCAGACACTGCATTTCAGTTCATCTTAAAAGTGTTCAGTGAAATTTGTGCCAGATTTACTTGAAATCATGATTTTACACACCATGATTTCAAGTAAAAGAAAATCATTACATTTCAGGTCACAGAAATATTTTCTTTAAATTTGTGGCAACAGGTTATACAAAAAACAAATATGGCACCAAGATATATTCACAAACTTGTATGCAAGTTAAATACAGCTGCTGTTAAGAAAAAATGTATATGATAACAGGAAAATAACCTAGCACTTTTTGCTGCCACAGAAACTAAGTAGCATCTGTGCATTTTTTGTTCACAGTGAATAATTAACACAAAGGGAAGCACAGCAGAGTAGTGGTTAGCATGGTTTGATTCCTGGGCAAGGGGTCTTTCTGTGCAGTGTAAATGTTCTTCCCGCGTTTGCTTACTTTTCCATCCACAGTTTAAAAACATACATTTGGTTGATTGGTGATTCTAAATTGCACATAGGAGTGAGTATAAGCGTGTGTGGTTGTCTATGTATAGCTGTGCGATTGACTGGTGACCTGTTCAAGGTGTACCCCTGTGGCCGCATGTTGAGGAACAGGCAGGTTAGAAGATGAATGAATAAATTACCACAGAATCTTTAGGATGTCAATTAGAATTTAAAAAGCTCCACTAAAACAGTATGATAAAAAAATGTTATAAAGTATATTTCTGTAAAGAAATATCAATAAAAATGTCCTGATATCAAGTGCAATTAGACTTCTATTTTGGGGTTTGTGTGAACTTTTTAAAATATTGCTTATAATCAAGTAATTTAACCTACTTTTTACAGCAGCAGAATCTCCTCCTACGTCGTGTATACTTCATCACCTGTACAGAAATGAGTAGTGAAAATATAATATAAGAAGAAACATAAACAGCATTAATATTAATGAATTAATTTAGCCTGTTGACATTTAGTAATTTTCACCTTTCTGTGCCTTCGAATAATAATGACAGCTATTACAGACAGCAAGACGATAACCAGAGCACCACCAATAATAGCTATAAGCAGCCAAATATTCACTGGCGCTTTCTCTGTAAAACAGGACACACAAGACAGTATAAGGCTACATATGTTACAATATAAAGCATGTGAGAAACTCACTTAATTTTCAAATTAAATTTATCTTTTAATGTTCATTTTACATTTTTTGTACAAATCGTACAACTCTTATTCTAATTCTTTTTTTTTACAAATCGTACAACTCAACTAAATTAATTTAGTGTCAGTTCTTTACTTTTTGCATGTGTGTAATATTTACTGTAAGGTGTTGCCTAATCCTATATCTAATCTGATTAGCCTTCCTATTGAGGTGTCATAAATAAACTCCTATTCATCAGCCAACGTTAAGGGTTCTTATGTATAACATGCATACGGTTTTTTGAACATAATGTTTTCTTTTTTATTTTATACCTGGATAAAAATTAATAAACTATGAAATAAGACATTTGGCCTTATTTACTTACCAATTTTTACCCTGATTGTAGCTGTTGTAAGCACTGTTCCATTTTTTTTAAGTTCACATGTCCATTTTCCACTGTGTTTGACATTTACTTCAGGAATTGATAGAATTGTGGGATGAGTACGGCTATGAACTAACCAAGGTGAATTATGTGGGGATTTCCAATTAGCTTCCAGGTCAGAGGGCATAGGATGGCCCAGAGTGCAAGTTAAGTTTAGTGTATTACCCTCATGTATTCCTTCACCTGCTGATGAAATAACTAAAAGGAAAGAAGACATTTTAAATAATTGCATTCACCTGGTACCAAAAATATGTAAAATTCTGAAAGTTTATTTTTTCTGTTCAATAGAAATGGATATATTTTTTAGGAATTACCTATAAATAACCCTTTATTTCCTAAGAAATTATTTACAGCTAGCTCAATCTCATCAAACTCACCTTGCAGCACCTCTAGCTGAACTGTACTGCTCAGGATTTTTGACTTGAAGTTTAGACTGCAGGTAAAATTCCCCCTATGCTTTGTAGACACCTTGGAAATCCTCACACTAAGTTCATGATTTTTCACCTCACTCTCCGTTAGCCAGCTGTGTGAGCCAGTGGGAATCTTCCAGATAGGAGAGGGATTGGGATGCAATTTAAGGAGAGGTGGAAACGATTTGGAACTGTTCATTGGAATGAAGCTCCAGCTTCCTCCTGTCACACCTGCAGCATTCAATGTGGACCAGGAAATGTTTGACGATAAGGAACAAGGAAGTACAAAATCAGAGGTGGCGTTAGCTACGTAGATGGGCTTAGGTGGAGATTGGGCGAGATCTGTAGAAAGAAAAGTAAAGTATATATAAAGTTTATCAATTTTTTAAAATCACTTAAATGACACAATTGTTTTGCTCTGCTTCTGGTAATGCCCATTACCTGAATTTTGGGGTCATGATGGAAGCCTTACCACCTCATAGCCAAGTTACCTATGTTCTGAGTTCATTAAAATTTGTTCTAAAGTTAAACACGAATTACTTAAGTCAAATAACTAACTAATCTTTGCTTTTCCATCAGACACTCTACTACTTTGTAGCCTTTTAAAATGTGTGGTTTTTTACTTGTACTTTAAATATGCAGTAGCAAGAGATATTATAAAATCCTAATGTGCTGCTTACAGTAGTAATTGTATCTAAAATAATAAATATGTAACTTGCAAAATGGTTTGAGCAATTCTCTATTAATTTAGTACTTACCTATAACAATGACGTTACTCATCGCCTGTGTTTCCATCTGACCATAATTTATTTTACAGATCCAATAACCACTGTGAATTCTGGAGACTTTGTTGACACTGAGAGTGTGTCTATTACTTTCCGATTTTCCACTGTAAATTTTCCCATCAGGTCCAGTCCATGTAACACTCCTAAAGTTAACAAGATTAAATCCTTCAAGTTCAATTTCACAGGACAGGAAGAGACTGGTATCAATCAGCAGTGGTGATGGAGTGGACATCTTTACTGGGAGTAAGAAAAAGAAAAAATATACTGCTATTACATTGGGTGATCGGACATTTTACAAGACCATTATACACCATTGATAACATTTACAATAAAAAAAATTGGAACGCATAAGACATTTTATACATGGTCAGAACTTAAAGCATTAACAACAAAAAATACATAACTATAGTATTGTCAATGTTGTTCCGCCACCTTAACAAAGCCATAAAGATAAACAACTGACTGAGAAATAATGCTCAAGGGTTTATAGGCTAAATGTGTAAATTCTTTTCAGTATAAAAAAAGCAGCACATAAGGTACTTTAGTTTTCAATTTCTTAATTATTTTAGATGGTGTTAAATTGATTGTTAAGATTGATATTATAGGCATAATTCATACAGAAGTGAATATTCATTTATTCATTCATCATATGCCTGCGTATTCTCTACCTCAGGGTCACGGCGGTCTGCTGGAACCTATTTCAGCGCACATAGAGTGAGAGGCAGGTCGCCAGTCCATCGCAGGGCCACATATAGATAAACAACCACACATACTCCTATGGACAATTTAGAATGACAAATCAACCTAATATACATGTTTTTGGACTGTGGGAGGAAACCGGAGTACATCCCCGCAAGCGCAGGGAGAACATGGAAACTCTGCACAGAAAGACCAGAGAAACGAACCCACGAGCAGGCTAACCACTACACGACCACACTGCCCTAAAAGTGAATATAACAAATATTTTTATAGAATGATATGTTTGTAAGAATATTCATACACAATTTTGCTAGAAATTTATTAAATGAGGCTGTGTTTTCAAAAAATAAAATAAAACTGATTACTGATTAAATAAAACTGATAACTACTTTTTAAAATTGGTAATACTTTTAGTAATTCATTCATTTATTCATCTTCTGTACCTGCTTATTCTCAAATTCGGGGTCACTGGGGTCTGCTGGAGCCTATCCCAGCGCACATAAGGCAAGAGGCAGGGGGTACACCCTGGACGGGTCACCAATTCATCGGAGGACTTTTAGTAATAATTTTTCTGTTTTTAAATAATTTTGTAAAAATCTGTAATGAATCCTTAAAGATTAAATTTCACTTCATACAGTAAAATTAGCATAGGCAGGTGGTGAAAAAATTACTTAAATTTGGATATGTGTAAAAATATTGCTGGTTAAGAAATATATTTACTTGAGTAGAAGTACTGTAGTACTAAATTAGTATTTTGTTTTTAAAATATATATATTTAAGAAACTGCATTAGAAAATGCGGTGGCACTATAGCGAAGTGGTTAGCACTGTAGCCTCACAACTAGAAGGTCCTGGGTTCGAATCTTTGATTGGTGATTCTAATTTCGCCATAGGAGTGAATGTGGTTGTTTGTCTATGTTTGGCCATGCGTCACGACTGACAACTTATCCAGGGTGTACCCAAACCTATGTGTGCTGGGATAGGCTCTAGCAGACCACCATGACCCAGAGTTAAGCGGGTATAGAAAATGAATGAATAAAAGAATTACAAAATGCTTTTTGCAAAAACAAATTGACCTGTTTACACAGATCATAGATGTATACAAATTTGTCAAAATATCTTTTTAAAAACAGCCAGTTTTGTCTAAAGTCAAGGTAAACAGTTGTGAAAGACTTATTTATTTTTATTTTATTACTATTTACTGTACTGGTCTTTAATAGTATTCAAAATGTATTTTATTTAGTCTATTTTTCTTTTTTTCTTTTGCTGTGGTATTTTTTGGAAAAAACAGTAGGCTAAATCTTCTCATATTAGAATTAGGTTTAATGCAAATGTTTTCATTTGTTTTCATGTTAAAAGAAACAGTGTAAATGTGTTTTATATTTATCATCGTTTATGGCCTTATTTAAATCAACATGTCGTGTTATGAAACACAGAATGGATCATGCTCTTTGCCGTATTTTTTTTCTGTCAGATAATTTTTGACATTATTATCATCAAAACCACATTTACATTTACATTTACAGCATTTGGCAGACACTTTTATCCAGAGCGACTTACAACTGAGCAATTGGGGGTTAAGGGCCTTGCTCAGGAACCCACAGTTGTGGCTTAGTCACAACTGTTAGAGTAGTCATTTATTTTAAGCAACTAAAGTAAATGTACCATAATTTATTTATACGAATATTTTCTCAACTACCCAAAAGTATTTGTGATTAGTTACTTTCCACCACTGTCCATATGGCATAAATTTGGTAGATGTTTTTAAAAAGCAGATTTTAACACTTCAACTAAGTAGTGTAACATAGGTTATAGTAGCTTACCTCGATAAAGTTTGTATGTGGTTGTCATTTCATTTACCAGCTCATGCTGTACACATTTGAAAATTCCAAAGTCAGACTCATTAACAGGTGAAATGATAAGAAAGAAGTCTGATGAAAGAGAGACTCGTCCTTGCCAATTTAGTGGCACTGTTTTATAGAATAAAAATGTAATAAAACAAATTAATCTATATTTATATATTACATAGATTATTAATTTTATCATTTATTATTTATTTCATCATTTATTTAATTCTCTTCTTTTTAACCTTGTTTTTGTGAGGATGCAGTTGGGTTCCTGTTAATCAACGGTTTATCATTAAAGTACCAGTTGACATGAATTTTCTCTTTTTCTCCCCATAACATCCTTGGAAGAGTGACTGAGTGTCCCACCTGTGCAAAAATCACAATAGATGCTTCTGAGAAAGAAAGAATGAAAGAAAGAAAGAGAGGGAGTGAGGGAGGGAGGGAGGGGGGAAGAAAGAAAGAAAATTAGAGATTTTACAGACTTTTTTAATTTTGTGAGGGTTTTACAGTGTATTTTAATATACATATAAAAGTCACAGATACAACACAATTTTGTATTTTCACATTTTATAGTGTAATTAAGAAATACATGTGACACTATTAATGTATGCCCATGTATAAAATTTGTAGATACAAATTACCTGCAAAAAAAGATGCATAGATACAATTACCTGCAAACAAATTTGACGGTGCCAGCAGAAGTAATAACACCAGTAAAAGCATCATTCTGTCACTCAAATCAATCACCTACAAGAAATAAACTGTGGAAAAAAATGAACAATTGTCATCCTATCTTTGTTAACAAATGTCACACATGGGCGCTTAAGTAACGAAGGGGGGGGCTTGTGGTGGGCTCAGATTGGTTGTGGTAAAAAAGTATAAAAAAGATTAAAAAAAAAAGAAAAGACACGCTTTTGCTGTGGTTACAGACAGAGCGAGGGGCATCAGGCAAAAAAAGCAGCTCTAAAAAACACAATTTGTGTCTAAGTGGTGCTGTGGGGGGCTGAGATTGTGTCAGGAGTAGATTCTTATCCTTCTTTTCTTAACCTCCTCTCCTCCTCCACACTCCTACACACCCCTTCTTCCTCCTCTGTTCCACGAAAGACGGATCTCTCCACGCTCAGAAATAAAAAAAAAATGCCACAAAGCGCTGTTGGTTGTAAGATGAGCTGGGATTGTGGTGTACAGCGTATGGAGCTTTGTTGTGTGTAAGATTACTGCAAATCTCTTCTTTTTGTTTCTATGTGTGCGCAGATTGCACTTAAAATGCAACTGATTTTAATTTATTTTTTACTTTTGTGTTTATTATATTGATTTCACAGATTATATAAAATACACAAATACTCTAAAGACAACTAATACAATCGAAAACTAAAAACAATAATAAAAATTAGCAACTTGGTTATTAAATGTGCTAACTGACATACATTACGCTTACTTTGACATTTCAGATGATCATTTACAGATTTTTGCAATCTTAATATTATTTAATTTAACTTAATACTAATAAAAAAGAGAGAAACATTAATATTTTACAAAAGGATTTGGCTTTTAGAAATACAAATAATCTTTGCGGGCCCCTACCCTATACCGTTGTTCACACAAAATTTCGAAAACAGCTAAATTTAGAAAAAAAAAATTTAGCTACTTGTTTTTTGTTTTTCACAAAGAAAGAGTTTAACATGTCATTATCTATGTATAATAAATATGTAATTACACACAGTTTTGTTTAGGTTTATTGAGATCTGTTATATTATCTTAATATAAATATTAAGATCTGCTTCACCTGATATCATATCATATCATATCATATCTAACCAGTTATAGTTTACCCTGTGATTAACTGATTAAATAGGTTCTTTGTTACCTTTTTTAACAATAAAAAGAAGCGAGAACAAAAATGCATGATATTTTCTAACATATAAAGAAAAAGTGGATCAATAAGTGTCTCTCTGTAAATAATCATGAAACACATTTCTGATAAAATCCTACATCAGAATTAAGTCTATCACTGGGCGCTGACATTATTATGCTTTTTTTGAAAAAAAGTTTTTATTATTGACTCATTAGGTGACAAGATCATGATTTATGTTTCCAAAATTATTTTTATGCAGGCCTGTATTAGCATCTATTTTCAAAAATAAGTCTTCAGACGTAATCACAGTAGCTTTGTAAAGTTTGTAGAACTAAATAAAATCTGGAAAAGTTACAATGGTGAAGAACTTATACTTTTAAAATACATTGTTTTCAGGAGCCGATCATAAAAAGGACGGACCTCTAAAATGCGTCTGTGCTTTCAAAATGTAAAGAAACAAAACACTGGAGAAAAAGAAAGTGCAGTTAAAAAGCAGATTGATGTAGAGATAGAAGACAACAGAAGGCTGCACCTGACTCTGTAACCCAGAAAGACAGATGATCATGGCTGTGGTCAGATGTTTCAACAGAAACATTGCGCTGCAGCAGATTCAGGCGTATAGAGGGCATGTTTATATGTTTTCAAACTAAGTTTACAATCCAAATGTGTATATGTTTTTAAACTGAGTTTACAACCCATTACATGAACTGCAGTAAAATTTTTAAGACGTGACATGATTACATAAATTAGACAAAAAATAACGTTTTTGTCACTCAACAATAAACTAAATTGTACTAGTGCATCGCTTCTTTTGTTACTTACAGTAAACCCTGTTACTTATCTGATTATGGATTTTTGTCTAAATATGGCTAATGACAAACTTTGTGTTATAATCAAATTGAAAACAAAAACAATAAAAGAAAGGATCATTTAACAACTCACATTGTTAAGAAAAAGAGTACTGTAGCATATCTGACGCTGTGATGGTTTGCTTTTCGTTTGTACACTTAATAAGGATTTTATATGACAAAATGGAGAAACAGTGTAATTTTAAGTGGACCATAATTGCATTGCAGAGATGTGCTGAGGGTATAAAAGATCTATGCATAACCGTACCAATGCAGCAATAAGAATGTATCCTACAGTACCCTTCTTTTATATACAAGTAATACATATTTATATATCTATATTATTATTATTATTATTATTATGTATATATGTACATAACAAAGTCATTATTTAAATAACGTAATATATATTCAATGAAAAAGTAAATGCAAAAAACAAGTATGTTTATTTTATTATATCTTTTTGATTTTACTAAATCTTCTTGTTTACGGCAGTAATAATGCATCTCTGCCAAGCCAACAACACAGGTGTAATGATTCAGTGCTGTAGTGTAAAGATGGAGAAACTGTACCTGAGAATTCAGTGTTCGATCGGAATTCAGTGTCGCTCCCTTTCTCAAATGCTCACCAGTACTGTTAATGTGCAAACGATAACGGTCCTGTAAGATGCGTTGACCCCTCCCTTGTGTCTGATTGGCCTAACAGAGAAAAGCAAGATGTCCACTTTTAAAATAGTATTCGTTTTTTATTTCCGTGCAAATTTTAGCCTAATAACTATGAAAAAAGGGATTGTCATGAATATGAATGATTAACGATCAAGGTCATTGTCATACATTTATGTAAAATTTTTCTGGCACCTGATCAGATTATTTTAATTCTTGGTTAAAATATTAATTAGATTATTATTGTTAGCCGTTCATAATATCTACTATCTCATAATAATATCTACTATCTCATAATAATATCTACTAAACTACATTAGAGGAATAATTACATTATACCTCTGTTCACTTAATTTGTTAAAACAAAGTTTGGATATTGCAAGGATGTGTTTTGTGTTTTTTACTGTTTTCCGTTCTTTTTTTCTTTTCTTTAGTAACAAAACCCTCTAAATCTCCCTTCATGTTTGCATGAGTTTTATTTCGATTTCATCCAAACTACAATTGTAATACAAGTGGCCTTTTTTGTGCTGTTTTTCAATTCTACATATCGTAATCAATATTTGCCTCACCTTTTACATTTTACATTTCACATCAACATTAACAACTCAACAAGAAATTCAGTTGATCAGAAAATTGAAAATGGAAAAATGGGAAAAAAATGAAGAATAGAAAAAAATTATAAAATTAAAACAATGTATAACAAAATAACTATACAGAGGGAAAAATGGTTTACAGGTGTATGATTTTACCTTAAAAGACATTGTAATTCTGAAGGGCCTCAAATCAATACACTATATTTGTTAATAAAAGTATTATCTAAGCAGAAAAACTTGGAAACAATGTAATACCTTCCTTTTTTATTTGTAAGGTAGAAATGTAGGTCAGCTGCAGCTGCTTTTTTACTTTTAAAAAAGTATATTCTTTTTTTTAATGAAAAAATTACTCAAGATGATCTTGCCTGGGAGAATTAATGCTAAGTTTGGGTGAAAAGATTTGTCAAATTTGTGCAATTATATAGATGTCTAATTTTACTTTGTATAAGTCATGATTTTGATAATGTTTAGTTCAGTAATCACAATGTGATTCACTTAATGGTTCATTTTCTGCATATTCTACATGAAAAAAAAAATTAATGTTAAAAACAATGCAAAACAATGTTTTTGTTTTCTTTTATTAAATTCACATGAATTAGTGATAAGTTTTTGCAGTGCAATTGATAAGCACAATGTTCTGCTTTTATGTAAATAAAACTCCCAGTTATTTGGTAATCTATAGTGAATTGCAGGCAAACTTCTTGTTTAAATCTTACTCCTGATCATGTGGATTATCTCATCTGAAAACCTAAGACAGCTGTTTGTCTTTGTTCTTATACCCCTGTACGGTATAAAGATTTATAATCTGACCCTTTATAATAATTCAGAAATTGTCCCACACTCGGGCTAGTGGTATTACCTAATCAGCTCTATAGCTAAATCTAATGCAGTATAAACTTATTTTTTTACATACGTTTGATTGACAAATGTTGATAAACTGTACAATTGTTCTTTTATTGAAGTAATAAAACAAGATTTGTTAAAGATAAGTTGCACTCTAATCCACTAGAAGTGTTTTTGTAGATGAAGGGTGTGAAAGAACGGCTGCCTCATATGGTGTAACAACGTGCTTCTGTAGGACATGGGTGGTTTGCTTAAGAGAACCACATGAAGGTCAAAACAAACATGGCTCCTGCCTCACATCTGTCTTTGAGGTTTTTCTCGTCTTTCATTTGTCTTTTTCTGCTCCTCTTGGAAAACAAAAACATAGTTCACAGCTGCTTCAGCTGCTTCACCTTCTTAGTTTAAATCCTATTTTATGTTGATATACTTTAATTAAGAATGGATTCTTTGGGGAATCCTGAAGTATGATTCAGAGCATTTATCTCTTGCAGACAGGGTGTTTTGAGAGGAAAGACCCTGTTGCAAGGGATCCCTCATTACTCACAGCGAGCATTTGAAAGAGTATAAGCTGAATACACAGCCACCACTGAAAGAGAGAACGATATAGAGAAAGAGAGGAGGAGGACGAGAAGAGGTTTTTCAATTAGTCATCCTCCATAGCTAGCAAAATGTACCACTTTACATGTTTTTTGTTGAACACTTTTATCTCATGTCGTTAGTAAACAACCAAAAATAATAGATTCAAACTAAAATTAGCCTGGCTAGGAAAAACATTCACCCACACCTTACCGCCTATCGCTACGCAATAATCTCTTTCTTTCTTTCTCTATTTATCTCTCTCTCTCTCTTTTTTTTCGATTATGACTGTTTGGCTGATGTCGGTTGGTAAGGGGATCCCTTAGACATACATGTTGATCATCATAAACTTTCAGAAATTCCCACAATGCTTATTTAAATTATGCACATTATATATATTGTATATGATATATACAAAAATAGCTAACAGAAGAAAATGTGTCAAGACATGCAAACATGATTTGCCAGAAAAAAAATCTAATTGTAGTGAAATGATGCTTATAGGTTAATCTGTGCTCTTTTGGATTATTTTTAGCTTGAATTTCCTCCAGTCAGTTATGCAAGTCCCGTGGGCTTCAAATGTACACACAGCAAAATGTCAATGGAAAGAACTGTGTGACGTTTGTTTTCCTTATTGTAAACTATTTAATACTTTCATTACATAAAAAATCTGTCTTTTTCTCTCTTTCTCTTTCAATTCCTCTCTCTTTTTGCCTCTCCCTTCATCTCTCTTTCTCTCTCTCTCTTTCTCGCCCTCACACTTTTTTTATCTCCTTCTCTCTCACTCTATCTCTCTTTTTCTCTCCTTCCCTCCCCCTCTTCCTACTTTCTCTCTTTATATCTTTCTTTCTCTCCTTTGATATCTCTCCTTTACAGAACGTTTATTAATGCCATATAATGTGTCTTTGTTTATCACCTGCAAAAGTAAAACTCATTTGCTGAATTTCTTCTCTTCAAAGTGTTTGAAGATTAATAATGGATCGAACAGCACCAGACCTGATATGGTCACTGTGTGTGAGATGCAATAATTACATTACAGGATGTGCAATATCAAGTGAGGATTATATTTGCCTGCATCATAGTTCAGAATGCTTATAACTTATGAAATAATTCTAAAGTTTAACAAGTGAAAGTTTATCAGTTGTACAATGTTTTAAGTTATTGTGTAAACTTTTTAAATTAATTTACAGCATTCGGGCATGAGAAACAATCACTTTATTGTAGCTTTAACAAAGATTAATTCTATTTATTTTATACAGTGAAGGCACTTTTTATTTCATGTACATCTTTGTTATTTTATATTTATCTCAGATTATTATGCATGTGTTATATTTCATGTAGATCATTAATAAACTCTTTTTTAAATTGAGTTATTAAAGACTAGTGAAAGATCTAGATCTAGTGAAAAAGGTTAAATGTTAAAAGAATAAAAACATACAGTCCTAGCCGTCAAGGGTATATTTAAAGGCACATAAAAGATTTCACTCAAGAGTAGCAAGAATATGAATGCTGTTCATAAAAGGTCTTATTTAAATATATACATTATATTTAAAAATTTGACATTCTAGTAACAAAAAATAAAATTGGTTGCTGGTAGAGTGTTGTAAGCGAATTGAAGCATATTATAAGATGCTATTATGGTAACGTTTACCACATACTCTGCAACATCAAGCTATATTTTTTTTAGAACTGAATGTTATATCATAGTTTGTTTCTTCCTTACCAACTTAACGTGTTACATAACTATGTTAACTTAAGCTACTGTTCCATGCATGCATCTGCTTAAGAAGGGATTATTGAGAAAGGTGTGCTTGATATTTTTTAATTTTTCCTAATGTAGCTAATGAATTAATTAGCTTATCAATCATGTTTATGCAAAGCAGGGTTGATCATAATTTTAAATAATCAATTTCTGTTCCTTTTTAGCTATTTGTTTTTCCATTTCTAATACACAAGTAAAAAAAACAAATGTATTTACCAGTGTTGCAAAATAGATTTCTGATTATGATGTATAAAATCTCTTGCCACGTTGTTGTTGTAATCACATTTTTTTAATGTATGGTATATAATCTACATGTACCTCTTTAAGGTATCTAACAACATTAATTTATTCTGTATATGTGTTATTGTTTTCTGATATTTTTATAATAATTTTATTCATTCATTTTAAGATTTAAAAGTGGAGCAGTGCTTTTTCAAAACTTAAGTAAACATTTGTTTTTCTCAGTTATTATTATTAATAACAATAAAGTCAAGTTAAAGAACTTCATAGTTTCTTCACCCCTGCCTCTCGCCCTATGTGTGCTGTCATAGGCCCGAGCAGACCCCTGTGACCCAGAGTTTGGGACGGTAAACATTAAAGAAAATACAAATAATGCAAAATGTCCATCCAGAAGCTAAACAGTCACATAAGTGTAAAAAAATTTAAAATAATTGCTGAGTAAATATTTAATCACCTTTCTATTCTGTTTTTCCTCATTTATTTGTGTCTGCTTCTCTTCTATAGCAATACAATTGTTGATTTAAAAAAATAAGATGAAGCAAACAGTTTAGACTCATAACGTGACATTTGTTACTGTTTTCCCCATACTAGGAATCTTAGTAATAATGTAAAAAACAACTGATTATTTTTCTAAAAGTTTAATAGTGTAAACTATTGTGTTTTACTGCGTACATTGAAGAAAACCTTGTACCAAATAAAGCATTATTTGAAAGTTTGAAATTTGGAAGGTTTAACCTATTTTTTAAATCCTCAAAGACAGTGTTTAGGTAAGATTACAGTTTATCCTTTTACTCAGTAAAAACTAAAAACACTTAATCTAATCAATACAAGTCTCTGGCCCAAAGGACAATTTAACAAAGCTTATTATTAAATAGTCCCATTGAATTAAATAAAACTTTATCTTTAATAACACTAAGAACCTACAAATAAAGTATAGTCAAGAAATTAAACATTAAACATATTCATTCACATCAACAAAAACATACATATAAACACTGTTTTATGTTAATATGTGTTACGATGTTGGGCCTACTTAGCAAAATAAGAGAAGTAGTGGCTTAGTGGTTACAGTGTAGAAATAATAAATTGATAGGTGATTAGCTAAAACTCAAAGCTTTGGTATGTGCATCGATGGAAAGATCTAGCAAAAAAGCTGCAGAGGATATTATGAGGCTAAACTTTATACATTTATTAGTATGCATCATAATTCTTTGTATGCATATTACTTTATACTTTTATTTGGAACATCAGAGATCGATTCCCAGCACCACCCTGTTTCATCCATTGGACTCCTGAGCAAGTCCCTTAACCTCCACTTGCTTTGTTCATTTCATCTTCTTTACCCGCTTATTCCCGAATCCGGGGGTCACGGGGGTCTGCTGGAGCCTATCCCAGCGCACAATGGGCGGAAGGCAGGGGGTACACCCTGGACAGGTCGCCAATCCATCGCAGGGCCA
>JAOTQW010000036.1:15378788-15389583 GCA_026260075.1 Sisor rabdophorus | reverse complement strand
ATATATATATATATATATACAGTGTGTATATATATATATTCTAGAATAATATATTCTACTTACTCCCAGGTCCGTCGCGTACTCGTGGTCCGGGTGGTACTTCACGGCTGGCCTCACTGGCTCCTTCTGACCGGCCGCCTTCGGACACGTCCATTGATTCAAGATCATCGAGGTGAGAGAAAATCCAGTCCACTGCCCGTTCGAGAACATTATTCTGCACACAAAATATTGTTACTACAAATGCATGAACTATCTTCCAATGAATAAGCATTAAGTCTAAGTCAGGGCCAAGTGGAAGACATTCCTCTCCCAGTTCTTTTAAACCAACCATAACTGACTTTGTCTTTGTGAAGCTGAGGCTTTGTGCACAAGGACATTGTCTTCTTTCCTAAAAAATTAATCAGGAAATTTATGTTTTGGCACAAATTTTCCAAGGGTTAGCCTGTGTCGCTGATGTTAAGTGTGGTAGTAAAATCTTCTGGATCTTCTTAAAAAAAATTATTAAAAAAATATTACTAAATGCAATTTCCCCCCTTGTGGGCCGGTACCAAATAATAGACCTACCTGTGTAATAGGAGTTGGGGACCCCCATCTTAGACAAATATGAAAATATAACGATTGTCCAATATCATTGGAAAAAAAAGTTTTTTTTAAAGTGAGGGGGGGTGAAACTTTATGTTTACACCGAATGATGCCCTTTATTTTAGACTTTTTTATTTATTTACATTAGTAGGACTCCAGGACTCCTAAAAAGGTTTTATATCTACACACAAAAAAAAAGAAAAAACAGACACAGGTCACAGCATTTATTACTGCTGTTTCTTTTAGACATGTTTCATAGAAATCAGTGCCTGCTCTTAGTCTGTACTGTAATTTTTTTTTTACTTATTCTGCTAATCTATCTTCTTTAGTTTGACTACATCTGCTGATTTATTTATGAACAGCCTTTCATGGTTGACTTTTAGCAGTTGACAAAAATTGTCTACAGAGTAAATAATTTAAGAGTGTGCCATCAACATATTGCAAACATGATTAGAAACAGTTATATGTAATTATTCTCCTTACGTAGTATTCTTACCGTAGCTTTAAGCGCACGTGAGGCTTGATCTCTGCTAAATCCCATGGAGACGATGGTTGCCAGGTGCTCCTCTGACAAGCTTTCTGTAGGTGTTGAGCCAGGAGCAGAACTAGAGCCAGGCAACACCATTGGAGTAGCAAAATCTGCAACCAATCATAAAGAAAACAATCAGAGAAACTGTAATGATTTTTTTTTAAATCCTGTAGCTGATTTTTACACAAGTTACCTGCATCATCCATATGCTCCATCACCCAGTTCATGGCAGTGTCGACACCCGTGTTCCCCGTGTAATAAACAGCCTTCCTGCATGCTTCCAAAGGAAAGCCCATCTCGCACAGTTTAGATACAGTGGACTCGTCCAACACAGGAGCTGAGAAACAGAAATGAAAATTCCTATAGAGACTTGATTATAACGGCACATCAGCGGACAACTGAAAACTGCGAGTGAGTTCAGTTAAAAATAACGGCATGGCAAAGGAGAATACCAACTTAAAAATGTAATACATCATTGCATGATGGACAAGTATTTTTTTAGCATTAAGGACTTCTTTCAATCTTGAATAAATCTCCAACTCTATTTGTAAAAATAAAAGCCCAAACATACAAGGACCCTAAACTACACTTTACTACTACATGCAGACTCTTGTTGTACAGCTTTCGAACATTGATGAAATTTTTCTGCAACCCACCAGCAATCCAAGTAATCCAAAACAAAGCTGCTAGACTTTTTACAAGCGCACATAAATCCAAGCACAACACCCCCGTTTTACTCTCTCCGTGTTGGCTGCCAGGATGTTTTTATATAAACTTGTGACTGTAACCATGTCTGTAATATTATAAAACAAGTTAAATTTAAGACTTTTGTAATGCCAACTTATATGAAATTGGACATAAAATAAGGCAGAATTTAGCTTCAATGTCTTGGCTGTTTTGAAAATTTAGCAAAAGCTAATTTGCTGATGTCTAGGTGGTTTGGAGGAAAAATACAAACATGCAACAAATTACAAATAAGAAAGCAAAGAATGAAAGAAAGATGGGAAAAAAGTGACATGTATAGGTAAATGAGGAAGGAAAAGAGACAGACAGACTGACACAGCAGTGGGGAATAGAGAGAGTCGTCCTCCTCGTTGCCATGGAAACCCAGGATACCTTTGACCTCCACGTCAGGGGTCATTAGAGGAGGTGGAGCCACCTCTGGAAGAAGCTCCTCCCCAGGTTGTGGTCCAGACCCCCGGAGCTCGCTCAGGTCCAGTGTATCAGGAACATCAATGCTAACATCTGGCAGATAAATAATGTTGAAAAATTTATAAAAAAAAAAAAATTATATATATATATATTTACAGGTGTCTAAGATAAAAGTGCATCAACATGTTCAGGTGTTAATGTGGTTTGAGACAGGCTCTTAAAAAATGGAGCACACAATACTATGTTTCTAGCTTGAAAATTTATACCAACAGTCACTAACCCTGAATATTAGGCTAAATAAAATACTTATTTAAAAAGCAAAGCTAATATTTAGGTAACACTAGATCTTTTATCCACATTTTTCATCCAAAACACACAAATATGATTGAGATAATTTCCACTCTTTAGTCCCTTTGAATACATTTAAACTACACTAGTAGTTCTTTCTCTATATACATGTTAAATACATACAATAATACACTAATTGGCAACAATATCTTAATAAAAAATAAAGTAGATCACATCATAAATAAATAAACAATACAAATTTAAAACTTACCTAGTTTTTTAGGGACCCAGTCCAGGCCAAAGGTAAACTTCTTTATTTGGATGACAAGGTAGTCAGGAAATGAGGCAAAACGTGTGGTCCTGAAATGCAAAAAAGACGAGAGAAGATCAGTCATCACATGATATGAAAACAGCATAGTACAAGGCCAAAGTAGAAGATATACATATAAAAGAGTCTTACTTGGTGGCAGTGGTCTTGCCCTGCACCGCAGAGCTCCAGAAGTCTGTTAGTGTCTCTGGCTCACTAAGAGCATTTAAGCAGGCTGAGAATGGGATTTGAGCTCGAGGAGCTGCAGGAAGGGGGCTTCCAGACGTTTCTGCCTCTTCCCGCAGACGCTCAGCCTCCTGTAACTCTTCTAAAAGCAAAAAGGAAAAGAAAAAAAAAAAGGCAGAGTTAAAGGTAAAAACAAGGAATATGACAATAAACATTAACACAATGCATCTTTTTTCGCAAAAAAAAAAAAAACATTGTGGAAACAGTGCTTTCTGATTCTTGTTTTGATACATGTTTTTTCGCATCTCCTCTGTGGCGGAATGATGTTGATGTGTTTCAGCATATGATCTCATACTCCCACACATTTCCAGTAAAGCAGAAAGTTGCTTTTAATTTTTGATTTATTAATTAAATAAATCAGAGCTTAAAATAGAAACCATTAATTCCTTAATATGAACAATTAGCACCATAATAGTTTGTTAAATGATAAATAGAAATTTTGACTTAAGGCAATAGTCCAGAAAGGCTTCATAGCAGTTCCACAGTTTATAATTTTTTTATGAGCATTTACAGCTTTTTACCAGTGTTGGTGGCCTGATCCATGGGCACAGGCAGCTGAACTATGTAGTCCACCCTTTGAGTATATTTGGCCTTCTGAGACTGCTGGCACACAATCCTTTCCTCCACTAAAAAGCGGAAGGCTTCAGATGGGTTGGGCCCTGACCGGCAGTTCCTCTGTCAAAGAAATAGAGTGCAAACAGACATACATAGAAAGAAGAGAAAAATAGAGCAAATGACAGAAGGAAAAAAAAACCAAACAATCGCTTACCTCCACCATGTTTATAAAGTGAAGAAAAAACTCCTGAGCGTCTTGTTGCCGATTAGTGGAGAACTCATGGTGGCCCCGTCCTACAAGGGCTTTGAACATGCGTGGTGCTATGCCAACCTGATCTCCCTAGAAAAAGGATATTAAAAACATAAGGATGTTAAGTAAGAAAACTAATATCTCTCTCTCCCTCTTATTTTACACACACACACACACACACACACACACACACACACACACACACAATATTAAAAACAATTTTGAAAAACAACTACAAAATGTGCCCTGCAATGGGCTGGCGACCTGTCCAGCGTGTACACCTGCCTCTCGCCCTATGTGCGCTGGGATAGGCTCAAGCTGACCCCCGTTTATCAGAGTTAGGAGATAAGAGGGTATAGAAGATGAACAGATGAAGTACAAAATGTCACACAAAAAAACCCTTGATGCACGCAAGCAAGTCTTACCCTGGGTTCAGAGGATGTGCTGAGGTCATCGCCTGGGTCAGGAGAGGGCTTAGAGTAGTCTCCCGAGAGCAAACCATAGCCCAGTTTTGCTCTGTCAGCCAGAAAAAAGGGAAACATTTAAATAGTAATAATAAATCAAAGCTGTTTGCAAAAGTGTAATTGACGTTTAGTTTGATTTCCTGATATACTAATCTCTGGCAACCTCTGCTGGGCAAGTAAAATGTGTTGTAACAAATTAAGATACCTTGTTTACCATATATGTCGACAAGGCAAATTGGGACATTCCTTTTGGAACAGTGTCTTTTTGCACATACATACACATTTTACTGCGATTTAAACTTTATACCCATGAATATGGGTGGTAGCTAATGCTTAAGGTGTTGAACTGCTAACCAGAAGATTGTTTGGTCTCCCTGAGCAAGGCAAAACTCTATACTGCTCAGTTAGATAAAACTTAGAAATTTAAAAAAGAGCAACTTGCATTCATCCTTTTTACACAACTGAGCAATTGGGGTTAAGGGCCTTGCTTAGGGGCCCAACTGTGGCAACTTTGTGGCACTGGGAATTAAACCGATTATCCAGTTAGCAGTCCAACACCTTAACCACTACACTACAATCTCACCCAACAAGACAAATTGAGACATAAGAGAAGATAAAAATGAAATGAAGGTATAAATGAATTACATTATGATTTAAATATTCTATATTCTAAGGAACTAAAAGAGGAATACAACACATAAAATATATTTGTCGCATTTGCTATTTTACTTATATTTCAGTTTACTATTATATTACTATAATTGACTTGAATATTGTCTTGTTTTTTAATGCAATTTTGTTTTTTACCAAAATGCTTCATTATCCTTGTATAAGCACTGATAATCCTCTATATGCTTTCCAAACTATGTATAATGATGAAACTAATACAATTTTTATTTACTTACACTTGTGTTTTAAAGTCTTGAGTGGGATCACTTGGAGCTTCATCCAGAATCTTGTCAATGGTGGACACATACCTATTAAAGCATGTTAGACACTATAAAGAATGGTCTCTGTAGTTTATTTAACACATTCTACTTTAAATGCGTGTATACCCAACACAAAACATCTGACTATATCCATACTAACATTTAATTAAGGCCAAAGTCAACCAAATTTTTATTTAATCACAATGATGCTGGTGTATCAGGTCGCGCAATGATCGGCAGTGGTGTCTTCCTAGTGAAAGAGCTGACAACTGGAAACGCTGCGGAATGGTTGTGCAAGGTTTTAAATTGATCGAAATTAGAAATGTGGGTGGATTTATAGACTATAGGACAATTGGCATCAACAGATTTTTTTTATTGCACACACTATACTCTTTTTTTTTTTTACAATTCCATGTTTAAAATCCTTTACCCATAAATAATGAAAAAACGTGTGCTTTAAACATTAAGATTAGTGCTACTATATTAAAATCCAGTCACAGAGGCACAAACTAAAACATTAGCCATGATTACATGAGACGTTATCCATTATGAACTGGCAGTTACATGTGCCTTTCAGTAGGAATAAGGTGTGGAACATTTGTGTGTCTATTTTTTTTTTTGGTAAAGATAAGATGCATCACCCAAATCACACTAGTTATGGGCACTGTGTTTGTCTTTAGTGCTACAGACGATCAGCGAACTGATGGAGCTATTTAATTCATTTCAGGTTTAGGTACCCAGTTAGGTTTCAAATTCACAAAATGCACCCGTAATTATGTCTGGCATGAGACTGTATTTAGAGTAGCCCATTTCTATCTATTTTCCAGCAATCTATGGAAAAACATATATTTGAGAAGAAATATGTAATGCAGATCATTTTATATGTCGATAATTATCCACGAATGTTAATAATGTGAGTTTTGAGTCATGCCCTTTGATACATTTCATATATTAAAACAAAAATAATTTATTACCTCAAACAGGCAGACTTTAGCACAGGTAGTAATGTGTGTTAGGCCAGATCTTTAATCTATTTTTGTTTATTGAAATGTAATTAATAAACCCAATTTTGGGGGTTTATTTATTGCTGAAAAAAAATCAACACTGCCATTAATGACTAAACTCTTGGCAACAAAAGTGAGAAAACCTCTAAGAGGAATTTTGGGTCCAAAATTTAAATATTTGTTATGGCCACCAATATTTTCCAGCACATTTCTCTAACCTCCTTGGACATGGAAGGTTGCTGCTGGAGTACTCCACTCCTCCATGACGGAGCTGGTGGATGTTGGAGACCTTGCTCTCCTCTTTCTGTTTGAGAATGCCCCACAGATGCTCAATAAGGTTTAGGTCTTTAATTTCTGTTTGAGAATGCCCCACATATTCTCAATAAGGTTTAGGTCTAAAGACATGCTTGGCCAGTCCATCACCTTTACCCCCAGCTTCTTTTGAAAAGTAGTGGTTGTCTTGGAGGTGTGTTTGGGGTCGTTAATATGTTGGAATACTGCCCTGTAGCCCAAGGGAAATGATCATGATCATGCTTCAGTATGTCACAATACATGTTGGCATTTTCTCAATGTAGTGTAGCTCCCCAGAGCTTGCAGCACTCATGCAGCCCCGGACCATTACATTTTTACCACCAAGCTGAACTGTAGGCAAGAAACACTTGTCTGTGTACTGCGCCACAGACACCTGACAAAGTCTGAAACAAATAAGTTTATCTTGATTGCATTAGACTACAAAACAAGATCCTAGTAATCCTTGTTCTTAGCCTGCTTGTCTTCAGTAAACCGTTTGTGGCCTTTCTTGTGCATCATATTTAGGAAAGGCTCCTTCCTGTGCTGACAGCTATGCAGTATGTGGCAAATCGTCAAAGTGCTGACAGACGTACCCCCAACCCCTTCAACCATACAAATCGCTGTATGGTCTTGGCTACTGTGCTTTAGCTCAGTGTCAGGGGCCTCATCTTGTAGCCTAGATCAACTTTATGTAGAGCGACAATTCCTTTCTCTGATCATCAGAGAGTTCTTTAACATGAGGTGCCATGTTGAACTTTCCAGTATGAGAGTAACAAGTTTCATGACAGGAGGGAGAGGAAATGGCTCCTTGGACCCAATTCTGACATTTTCTTTTAGTGGTGTACTCAATTTTGTTGCCAGGGGTTTTTCACATTAATCGTTGCAGTGTACTCACTTCTGTGACATACTGTGTATGTTGAAACATATTTTCGATTAATATGAAAAAAAATTATTACAATCAATAAAATCACGTTACTGACTTTTCCTGGAAGTCAGGAATGGTGAAGAGCACTTGCATGACCGAGTTGAGGTAGCAGCTGTTGCCCAGGTTCTTCATACCCGTGAGCCCTGGACCCCAGAGTGGCCTCAATGTGGTGCCAGACTCCTGAATCACCTCCCACTCACCCACACGCTGATTTACTGCAATCTCTAACTCAGTCATAGTGCGTTCTGTCTGCAGCGGACACAGAAACAGAAAAGATCTCAGCCTTTTTCTGCAAAGCTTAATACTTCCTAAAAGATTTGAAGCACTCATAATTAATAAATGAATCACTATTAAACAAAACTGATATTTTAATGGCTCACCTTCTCCATGGTCATCATATCGATACCAAAGTGGGTGAGATGTTCTGCTAGCTTCGAGTCTAAAACCATGTCGTCCTCATCATATGAGTAAACATCTGATAAAAATAAAAGGCTTTATTTTACACTATTTAATGGATACAGCAAAGACAAAACATCAGTATGCAATATATATTATATATATATATATATATGTGTGTGGGAAGATAAGCATCTGTTAAGTTCTTTAAAGACATGTTTACTATCATTTTATTAATGTTTTTTCTGTAATGAGTTTTACCAGCTCCGTCTGGGGTGATCGTGCCCAGTTTGACAGCCAGCGGGTAGCCTGTCTCATGGAAGTGCTGAAGAGCATGATTATTTCCACCTGACCCATCAAAATATCTCCGCCCACAAAGCACTTTGCCATCGGTTAAGTTCATCCACAGGTTCTCTTGAAGGTCACACACCTCACATTTCCACCCACTTAGCAAGCAGAACAGTAAAACACCATCAGAGCACTTACAAAGCATATTTAAAAAAAAATACATTTCACAATTTGGTGTAAAAAAACTAAATGGAATGTCTTGTTACCATGCATACATTTATTGAGACCTAAATAAAAGAATTTGGTTAAGCTCTTATCGTATGTTAGCCGAGTGGGTGCGAGAGAATGTGTGTGTACCTAGGTGGAATTTTGACTCCATTGTCAAGCTGCTTAAGCTCAGGTGCATGTTTGGACTCCTGCCTGACTTCACCATCCCACTGCTGCACCTGCAGAGCTTGTGACACAGAGTCTGCAGCCAACAGCCCTGTCAGCGACAAGGACACCTGCACACACAGAATATGTATATTTTTAAAACAGTTACATTATCAAATTCCATGACAATCATTTAAAACTTACTCGCTCTCTCACTACATCTGGCATAGTGACCAGATCCTCTGATGTCACTTCCTGTCTGTCGGGGAAAAGGACAATCTTGACTTCCTCCTCATATTGCTCCTGATCCACGTCAAACCCTCCCTCAATCCCTAAAACACAGAGACATAGAGAACATGACCATTATCATTAAAAAATACCTAAGCAGGTATAAATATGATGTTAGGGTATAAAGTGGTAGCTAAATGCACAAGTGTTAGACTGCTAATTGGAAAATTACTGAGCCTCTGAGCAGTGTTTTGTTGGTGGGACCCAAACAGCATTCAAGAGTTTGTCCCTTAATCCCACCAAGCTAAAGAAAGCACCATGTATAGAATTTAAAGTGATTTCTGAATTAGCACTAGGGCTGCACAATATTGAAGAAATTGTGATCTGCATGATAAATGATATGGTTTTTTTTTTAATTATACGAAGCTTTTTCCAATCAGCCATTTGAGCCAGCCTGCTAAACCACTTCAGTAACACACTGTTTGATGAAAATGGCAGTCTCTTACCTATAGCCAGGCGAGTGGGTTTCTTTTTGGGGGGATCTCCTGAACCACTGCTGCCGTCATCCTCTTTCTAAAGAATATGTAGGTATTAACAGATTTCATGTACACAAAGGATACATCCAACAACAACAACACATAAAAAGAAGACAAACAAATGCAAGGTAGGATTAAGAGTTTATGCCATATTTTACTTGTTCTATTTAACTTATGCTTAACATCACCCTGTAAACCACCACTTGGCTACTTCTTTAAAATACATGAAGAAACATAAGTCGGACTTCTGTATTGCAACTTATTACTTTAAACTGTAAGCATCTAGCACCTAGCCATTTTATCACAGTGAATTTTGTATTTACCTAAATTATTTATATTCTAAACACAGGAAGATCATACAAACTTCGCCTGGAAACTGAACTCGGGACCTTCTTGCTGTGAGGTGACTGTACTAACAGCACACTACTGTATTTCCAATGTCCTCAGCATTTAGTTAAAAAACATTTTGGCACACCTTTTTATGTGCCAAAATTTAGTCTGAATTTCAGGATGTTTTAGTCAGCTCAGGAGCGGTCAATGTTAAGTCTTAAAAGCTGCTTTACAGAATTAAATAGTAAAAGTGTGTTAATACAAGTACAATAGTAAACATTTACTACAATAAATAAAAAGGCCCCAACTAAGCAAGCCAGGGACAACAGTGACAAGAAATCAAAACTTTGTGTTAGGAGAACCTTTAAATATTTTTTTTTATCCTTACACACTGAAATTTCTTAAAAACACCCTTCTCCCAGCCTTGGTCCTTAGAAGAAGTAATAAAATTTAATGCCACAATTTACCCAAATTTTCTCTGTTTGAGGATCATTTTTTTCCTCTCAAGGACGCCCTTTACTTGGCAGTGTCTTAACTACCTTATATAACGTGCATACAAACTTGAAAACATTCAGGATTTTTAAGTTAGTTTTGTGGTTTATTCACAGTCCTCTAAAGAACATGCATTTTTTTTTTCTTTAGTGAATAAAAAGTAAGCTATCGTGTTTACAGAGGCCACAACAAACACTGGCAATCCCAACGAATTAAATTATCCCATTTGCACAACTTTTACAGTGACATGGTAGCAGAGTGTTTAAGGTGTTGAACTGCTAACTGAAAGCTGCGAGTGCTGGGCCTGTAAGCAAGGCTCTTAACACCCAATTGTTGCAGATAATTGATAAATATAAGTCACTCTGGATAAGGCCGTCTGCTAAATGCTATAAATGTAAATAGACTCTTTATGCACTGGTCTTTGGTTGACTTCCACTTTGTCACACCCCTGACTGAGAAACAAACTGAGATTAGTTGCTTTCCATTTCATGTCAGTCTCATATCATCCTCAAGGATAAAAAAAAAAATCAAGGGATTAAGAACTAGATGTAGTTAAAAGTGGTGTGTGTGTATTATACACACACACACACACACACACACACACACACACAACGTAACAAATTGTGTGAAA
>JAOTQW010000036.1:15269905-15290263 GCA_026260075.1 Sisor rabdophorus | reverse complement strand
AAACCCATGCAAGCGCGGGGAGAACATGCAAACTCCGCACAAAAAGACCCCAAGTCTGGGATCCGAACCTAGGACCTTCTTGTTGTGAGGCGACAGTGCTAACCACTTCGCCACCGCGCCGCCCCACTTTTATCAAATTGTCAGAAATAATTGCATTTAATGGCGACGGGGTAGTGTAGTAGGTCTGATTTCTGGTTCTCCCTGCACTTGTCTGGGTTTTTTCCAGGTACTCCAGTTTCTTTCAACAGTCCAAAAACATGTACATTAGGTTGATCGGTAATTATAAGTATATGAGTGCCTGTGCTTGTTCATCTGTGTGTTGCCCTGCGATGGACTGGCACCTGGGCAGACTCCTGTGACCCCTTGTTAGGAAATAAGTGGGTTGGAAGATAAATGAATTGCATTTGAAGGCTTTTATAAATGTATTTGTAAGAAGCAATCGTTCAAACTAAGCAACTTGAAGCATTATAGAATTTGTGCCTTGTTAATGCTCTACTGTAAATATTTTATTAAAGATAATAGTGCTTAAGAAAATAAATATTTGTTCTGTCAGTGATTTTTATCAATTTAACAACATTAAAATTAAATTCAGTTGATTTGTTAGTTGCGTTATGTGCCATTAACATGAGTTGAGCTGGTGATGGAGCGTTATTGAACTTCTCTTGGAGCATCAGGAAAGCCCAAATGCTCCGCTCAAATCACGCAGCTCTGCCCACTCTCTCGCTGATTGAAAGTAGATTGCTGCAGGTACTACAATTCCGGCTTGTGGCCAAAAAAGTTTTCAGTAATTGCGGTTGGTCAAATAATTGCGTTGCGATTTATGCAATGATTAAATAATTGTTGATTATTACTTATTATTTCAACTGTAAAATTAACATAAGTGTTTTTGCAGATGTGGTCTGTGGCGCTCCTTCCATTTACCTTGATTTTGCCCGGTCCAAGCTTGATGCAAAGATTGGTGTGGCAGCACAGAACTGCTACAAGGTTGCCAAAGGGGCCTTCACTGGGGAGATCAGGTAAAAGACAACACATTCATTCTCGAACTCCGGTCACGGGGGTCTGCCGAAGCCTATCCCAGCGACCGTGCTAACCACTACGCCACCGTGCCGCCCTAAAAGACAACACATTTCAATTGAAATATCATACTTTATAGACACGTATTGGGACACATGATTTATCACAGCTAGATGAAAACATTTTGTATTCTGAATCTAGTTTTCCCTCTTACTTCTATAACAACTTCCTCACTTGTTGAAAGGTTTTTGCGAGCCGGCTGCTATTATTAATAGTGTGCAATAATGTCCAAGATGCAGTCTATGTTTCAGTCCATAATAGAGGTGTTCAGTGAGGTTGAGTTAGAGCACAGAACTTTTAGAGTTCTTCCACACCAGTTAGGAGCTTTGTGCACGGTGGCATTGTCATGCTGGAACAGAATTTTGGCCTTGAAAGTCTTAGCAATTATACAATATAAATACATTTTATGCATCTATTTGCTTTCAACATAATGAAAACAGGGTGATGCAATGTCGTAGTAGTTTTCCTCCCAGCAAGAAGGTCCCAGGGTGTCTCTTTATGCGGAGTTTGCATGTTGTCCCCAAGCTTGGGTTTACTCCTGGTACCCTAGTTTCCTCCCACAGCCCAAAAACATATACATTAGGTTGATTGGTGACTCTAGGGCCCTGCAATGGACTGGTGACCTGTCCAGGGTGTACCCCTGCCTCTCGCCCTATGTGCGCTGGGACAGGCTTTGGCAGACCTCTGTGACCCAGAGTTCGGGAATAAGCGGGTATAGAAGATGGATCAGTTTTGAGACCTCAAATTTTAGACACTTGGTAGTTTTTTAATTCTTTCATTATTTCTTTATCCTCCAGCCCTGCGATGATTAAGGATTGTGGTGTTGAATGGGTGATTTTAGGACACTCTGAACGGCGTCACGTATTCGGAGAGAGTGATGAGGTAACCCACAAAACAAAATTGGCCTACAATAATTTGTATTAATATATAATGTGCGTTGTGCTGGTCCTTGCAGCTGATTGGCCAGAAGGTTGCCCATGCTCTGGAGAGCGGCCTTGGTGTGATTGCCTGTATTGGGGAGAAATTGGATGAAAGAGAGGCAGGCATTACCGAGAAAGTAGTCTTCGCACAGACCAAAGCGATTGCAGGTAGAAGAATGGGATTGATTTAAAAAGAGAGGTTTTTTACTATATGTTATAAATCTTAAATATATTCTGTTAATATGTTTCATAAAATTAGGAGTTGAATATTACTAAGTACTTTTGAACGTGTAAATGGCAGCTAAGTGATTGTGTATTGTGTTAATAGAACGATTATTTTTTACATAGCAAGGCAAGTCGCTCTGGATAAGTAAGTCTGCCAAATGCTGTAACTTAATTATGCATAGATCTACAAAAAAAAACTCCTGTTGTCTTGTAGACAATGTGAAGGATTGGAGTAAAGTGGTGCTTGCCTATGAGCCTGTCTGGGCAATTGGAACTGGCAAAACTGCATCACCACAACAGGTACCACCATCCTGAGTCATTTGATGTAATAATATAGAAAATCTGTTTTATATATTTTCTATATTGTCAACACAATTTTTGTCATTTTAACTTTTTCATGTAGGCGCAAGAAGTACACGATAAACTCAGACAGTGGATGAGCACCAACGTTTCTGAGGCCATCGCTAACTCTGTTAGGATCATCTATGGAGGTGATAGGCTGCTAATTATCTTCCATAGAAATATCATTTTAACTTATAGTCAATGATAAGTGATAGAAGATAATTCAGAAAATCTGTATTTTATATAAATCTTACAGGTTCAGTTACTGGGGCAACCTGTAAGGAGCTGGCAGCCCAGAAAGACGTGGATGGCTTTTTGGTTGGTGGAGCTTCACTGAAAGCGGAGTTTGTTGAAATTATCAATGCTAAAGCGTAAACAAACCGGAGTAGCTGAGCAATAACTGCCGTTAACCTATGCCTATTTCACCTCCATATTAGCCCTAAAGAAAAAGCACTTCTGCTCAATTCATACTACAATCTTAATCCTCCTGTGTTCCCAAATATCTGTTGCTGCTTATGTTTTCATTAGGGTTGTAGGACATGTCTTTATGTAAACTGTTTACCAGCTCTTGTGCATTTTTTAGTTTTATGGCAAAAAGCAGAGAAACATATTTAATTAACAGTCCCCATTTCTGTATGTTGACTTGTTCATTTCTACTGTTTCCTGGCTATTGGGTCAAGAAGCTGCTCATAAAATATTCTAACCGGACACTATGCGGTTAATGCAAATAACAACCTTATTAAAATGTTTAAAAGTAGAATAAATGTGATGTTTTCATTCTGTCATCAAACCATATTTCAAAGATATACTTTTAGATATTATACCCTGCTCTATGATGAGTTTTTGGTTACCCGACACCTATCTATATGTGGGTCCTCTCTTATTTTCTCAGTGGAACTAAGAGACTTCAATACCGTCCCCAAGAGATCCATGGTTATTAGAGTAAAAAAGGTGTTTGGCACAAAGTTCTGATCTTAACGCCACTGAAAACCTTTAGGATAAACTGAAATGCTGACTGCACCTCCAGGTCATATTACAGATCCTGATAGATTCCTGTTACACTTGGTGGGAGTCTGTATTTTAGTCATCATTTAGAACTTAACTGCTAAGTACAGCAAAACAAAGCTAAACAACTGCAGTCATACCTTAGAAAACTTATTACACCAGTTGATACAAATATACTAAATATATAAATTACCAGACACACTAAACGTTCTTCCCAAATTTATTTTAGAGATTTACATCTACAGAAAGTATTTACAAGTGGCAAAATTGTTATTATCTTTCAGCTCAAAGAGATGTTAATGTATGAGCTGTTAAAAAACAGGGGGGGGGGGCAGAGAAGCAATAAGATGATGTGGGTATATACTTACTGCCAAGCACACAGCACATACATGCCTGACCCTTACAAATTATAATGAGTAGGATAAAAGAGGAAAGAATAAAGAAAATAGGAGTCAAAAGGAAGAAAACAAAAGCTGTGGACTAATAAAAGAAAAACAAATAAGAGAAGTGAATGTCACACAGAAGAAAGCAATCAAGAAAAAAAAAAAAAGCCAAAATTACTAATGGAGCTAAAAAGTTAGGAAGCAGTCAAATCAGAGTGGACCAGAGGAAGAAAAAGCACAATGCACATTTACAGAGAGGGATGAAACCATTAGAAGATGTAGGAAAAGTACAGTTACATCTGTTACCACAAGACATACATTCAAAATACACTATTTTAAAAATTAACTCTTGAAGGCGACAGCAACCTGGTGTGGAAGAAAATCCGCAAAAGCTATGTTCAGATTTGCTTTGTGCCTCAGCCTAACGCTAAATATACTCCAGAAATGCCAAAGACACTACCTAACAAAACTGCATATCCACTGGATGATATAAAAGGCAACAAAACACATCTGAACATACCAATTTACTTCACAAGAACTCTGACAATGCATTTATTAGAGGAAAATATACATCTAAAAATTGCTGTGTAATGCAAGTTATTCAGACACCACATACACATTGCAAACATGAATTTAGCTTTAGACCAAAGGTCAAGCAATGTAAACATTTGTTTGTCGATTGTGGTCATTATCCAGCATCCAGTTCAACACTGGATACATGTTCCTCTCTCATTTTCAGCCTTCGTTAGCTTTGCGTCCATTGTGCACGACTGCAAGAGAAAAGAGATATCTGATAATGAGAAAAAGAGAGCAATAGAAAAAAAAAAGAGTGCGGATGGGAGAACAGGGTCAATGGTGCACACAAGAACCAAACTGTGGTCAATATTGCAATAAATTGTAAACATTTTGCCAACAAATGGAAAAACTCCGTTATATGATGAAAACGAGACATTCTACAGAAGCAAATATTAGAAGCCAAACTTACAAAAGCAATGGAAAGCAAATCACGTCATCCCCACATACATTTAACATTTCCGCATAAAAAAAATGTACTGACCAACATACCAGTTAATACAACTATTATATTGTTGATCAAATATGCCAATTAGTTAAACAGAATTAGAATTCATTGTTAGACAGTGAATGTCAACAGTGGTGTTAACTGGTATTGGTACCATATCCTTTAACATTACCCCAAACTTTCTCTAATTGCGAGCCTCCCAAACAAGCAGCATGGTGGTGGTGGGGAGGGGTGTTCGAATGGATGAATACGGGAAAGAAAATGGTATGCAAAATCTGGTGGCAGGAAAAGTGTATAGAGATTGAAAATACAACTATGTTCTCTTGAAATAAAGAAACAAAATACCTCTTATTTTTCCTTTTACACATTTGTTACTATAAAGCAGATTTAATTTAACTTGTGTTAAAATCGCTTCTATGTAAATGTACAGTAACGTATAACACTTACCAGTATAAACAGGAAATGTCAACAATTAATCCCAGAGGTAAAAAGGCAACAAAAGGTTCTGTACAATATTTACAACTACAAACTCAAAAATACACTAGTTATAAACATCTCTGCTCAGCAACGGCACTGAGGTGTTCTTAATGCTCCAGCAAAGCGAGACTAATATTAGAGAGAAAATTAAAGCCAGATTCTCTAAGCTCACCAAAGGACTAAATACCCAAGTCGTTTCATTTATATAGGACCACCATTTACTTTATTATCCTAAATAATGTATTAGAATGTATAAAGCCCAATTTAAATTATATATATATATAATTCAATAAAATCATATTTATAGCCAAATTGAACACTTCTATAAAGCAACATAAGAGCCTTCTTCTTACAGCATATAACTACTGTGGCACAGGCTCAGAACAGATACAAACCCATTACAGCTCCTATATGGACAACCGGTGAAACTTCAAAAAATGCAGTCTTCCAGCTCAGGTGATTACAGCTGCATTCACTGCTTTCCCTCTGCTGCCTTACAGGTGTCACAGCTGCCATGGTTATCCACACTTCAACTGATGCACTTTGGCTTTTCGGTCAGGTAGGTGGTCATGATTTTGGAGTAGCCCTACATCTAACTCATGCTGTGACCTGACGAACTTGTATTTTGTAGGGCTGAATCTTCTTTAACTTTGCCTTAGAGTCTTTGCCTTTAGCCATCTTAATGAGCTATTCTCTATAGGTGCTGGAGGTTAAAACGACAGAAAAGGACAACTTTGTGACCCGCAAGTGAATCTTGTAAATCTTCAGCAGGTAGCTTGCAATAGTGACTTTATACTGGGATGAACATGATGTTTCGTAAATCGGCTTTTTGTTCTTCGCAGCTTTAATATTTCCAACATATACTTCATGAGCTTTGAGGCTGTGGCTTGAGGGAAGAAAAACATTAGAACACAGAACACTGTTAGCTTTATAAGGATTTGAATGGCCTGGGAAAGGGGAACCCAGAACTTCTCTGAATCTAAGCCTCTCTTGTCTGATCATGATGAAAACTATAGTGCGATAGTTGCTTTACAATTGGACAATCTTTGATTACTGTGTGGCTTTGTGCCATATAGGACAGCTTTCTTCTCTACTAAGACAGCTTAGCTAGCCATCATTAAATAAATGTATTTACAGTCCATTTCTGTATGCGTCATACTCTATAAGAGTAATAAGAATATAAGTGTATTCAATGTTGAGTGTCATCTATCTAGCCTAACGGCTATTCTGCAGATATTTGGTCACTCCTGGAAAAACATGAATTACACCCCCCCCTGTGCATTTTATTATGTGGTGAGAGAAGCGGCGCTGGCTTTGCAATCTATCTTGTAAGGATCTGACTGAATGAATGCAACTCCGAGCCCTGTCAGGAAACGTAAACATGTATCTATACAAGAAAAGGCCAGACTGGACTGTACATACTGCACCGACACAGAGGGCCTGAACCTGCAGGAGACAATAAGAAAAAAGTCGTCATGGGCATAAGTATAGTTAGTTCAATCAAAAGTATTTTTAAAACTTACTGTGTTCTGGTCATCTGTACTCACGTTTTCAGAATAGCCCTCAAGGCTAACTTCCTCTCACGCTCCATAAATTTGTCAATGAGGTAAGCAGCCATACGTGGTGCTCTTTTGTACAGCAGAAAAAAACGATGATAGTTTCCAAGTGCCCATGCAGCACGAAGCGCAAGAGCGTAAGACACGCATTCATCCCGACGGAGCTCGGGGGTGAGATACACCAACTCAGTGGTCAGGTCTGATTTCAGGCAAAAAAGAATTAATAATTCAATAAATAAGCAGTTAAAAAAACAAAACAGAATTTGAATGTATAAAGCAAGTAAATATTGTTAACCGGCCAAACAACAAAATTACCTCCAGAGTTTTTGGTAAAAATGTGGTACAGCAGTCTGTAGGCAGTAAATTCTCCCACGTTGCTTGATGGACACTCTTTGTAAAGCTCCTTCAGCTGTGTCTGGCACTGATTAAACTCCTCATGGTCACCCTAAAATAAACCAGATCACGAGTTTGCTTAAAACTAACTTTAAACTCGTACACAATTCAAATTTAAAGAATAATACAGACCTTCTCCAGGGCAATACGTGCATGAGTTTCATAGACCTCCACTGTGAAGTCTGTTCGTATCCCTTGAACCTAAAAAGACAAATTTAGCCAGCTTAACACAACTCGTATTTTTTTTAACCATTGTCGCAGCTCCGTTTTTGTTTTTTTCATCTGTGGGGGGGCCTGAGCTACATAAATTGATAGGCCCTATCTAGAAAACAGCTAACCAGATTCTGTTAAAAAATACACCAAAATGTCTCTGGCTGCCATATTTAAGCTAGAGCACATACCTTCAAAACAATAAAGCACTAGCGCACTAAGTTAACTCACAGTAAGGTCTTGACGTATCGACTTCATCTGTTCACAGGCATAAGGATAATCCTGATTAGCCTTCCAATGAGCCTTGACTGCAGTCAGAGACTTGCGCAACACCTGAAAGATGAAAAAAAATGATGCAATTGTCCATTTCTAAAAAATAGATTAGTTAATTCAAAAATTTCATAAATTACATACAGCCACAGGTCGCACAGTGGCAGGATCAGGGGCACAAGTCAGACGAAGATAGCTTTTGGTGATGTCCTGACAGGTACCCACAATAGGACATTCGTCCCAGCTAAGGCCTTCCTGAGAGGCATTTGGAAGCTCAACGGCATTAATATTCAATACCAATGGCTCAGTGCGCTTCATGTGGAATCTTGCCGCCCGGCTCTGCTTCTTGGCCTCACGGTTGGGGTCATGGAAGTCCAAGCCTGCATTTCCACCCTTGCGCTTTTTACCAGAAACACCAGCCAGACCATCATTCCTTAGAAACAAATTGCCATATAAAACAGAATAAATTCACAGTTGGTAACTAAGCAATTTGTAATTTGGAACCTGTACAGACTAAATATTAGAAGTTGTTAGCATTCTACTACAGAGTTTTTAGAAAACGAAAATGAATTAGGTTTAGAAAAATGAGTGATTGGCTAATACAGGGACAGACGTACAGAGAATCTTAGAGCGCTAAGGACAAAATCACAATGCCCAAATATGACAAATGAATAAGAAGCTGATAAATATATTCTAGTAGTTAAACACCTCCGCCCTCGATTTGCTTTCCCTCCTCTTCCTCTGCCTCTTTCGACTCCTGCTCCTCTTCCTTTTCCTCTTTCTTTCCCATGGCCTTTCCCGGCCTTCTGCCGCCGGGAGAGTGGTCGTAGGTCACTCGACATGCTGCTGTCAGACTGGGAGCCAGAGTCACTAAACACAGAAAAACAGATTTGGAATTTAATATAATCCATATAATCCCATATGAGCAAGATGTGCTGAACATTTTAAACTGGTTACCTGCGCCGATGTCTGCTTTTGTCTCTGGAACGGCTTTGAGGAGATAGTGAAGGTGAGGAAGAACGAGACGAGCTGGATGATGGAGTCCTTTGAGAAAAAACATTTCTGTAATTGCCCAGTCGACCAGTAACGCCCCTACCCCGTGTTGCACCACCTCGACCAACAGTGCTCTCTTGAAAGCGCTGAGGTGCTGCCTCCCAGCGGGACGTCCTTGGTTTAACCCTATAAAGAAACAGGTTAGTATGCCCTCTGTGAAACAAAAACAGAACTGTTTAGACAAAGATGTAACTTTACTCTGGCAGAGGCTCCCTCGTCCAGTCAATTGTGAAGGCTGAGCCATCTTGCAGTCTGCTCTGTAGAATATCTTTTAAAAGCTTTTCTGTCCTGTCCTTGTCTTCCTCCGTCTCACACGCTGTGAAGCAACGCTGCACATATTCCTTCATGGTCTGTGGCCAGCCGTGAGGCCTGAATAAACACATGCACCGTCATCATGCACAGTCTCTAATTCTCACTGCAATAAAAAATGCATCAAATAGATTATTGAGCTTATTTACTAATCTGTATACCCAGTCTGAGAAGCTCCTGTAGTGCTATCGGCTGTAACTGAAGACACAAGGGTTGCTGATGTAGTTGTGGTGGAAGTAAGCAGGCCATTTGCTTGCTCATCAGCACCAAAATTTTGACTCGTCACTACATATGGGCGTTTCTGGATGTTAAACTTCACACCTCCAGTTCCGGGAGCCTCTGTGGGTTGGAACAGATCCAGAATTCATGTAATGTATGTACACATACACACACACAAATGCATGTATACATACACACCCTCGCTTGACAGTATTATATTAAACATAGTTTTTAACGCTTGTGTTATGAAGCGCTATAACAGCAGCTTATATCCAGAACCTTTACACTTACGTTTCATGCGGTTCCAGTTTTGCTGCCCTTTGTTTAAGTTTGCATTATTGGCCTTCTTAGATGAGTCCCGATTAATACCACCATAAGTGCCAGGTGTCGTCCCTTGCTGCTGCTGGGATGTTTGGTAGGTTGGAACCTGAAATCCCTTGTATCCTGGTCTATTCTGCCCATAACTGTAAGTTCTGACAGGACTGGAATCAGTGGGGCTATAAGGCAGAGCTCCATTAGCATTATATGGCGATGGAGAAGGGGCAGGAGGGAATTGTGCAGCGGGTGGGGGTGGTATGGGTGGAGGAGGAGGGGGAGGAGGAGGCTGCTCAGTGCCTGTGGGGCTTGGGGGAGGAGGCTGGGGGGCATCAGGGATTGGAGCTTGAGTGTCACATGGGTAACCTGAAGTCTGCCCCTTCAATCCAACCATACCAGCGTGCTGATAAGGGGGGAAAAAACAGGCAGAACTGAATGATAGCAGTACAAGAAGTTATAATCACCTACAGTCCAGTCAATAATAAAAAACTATTTTGGCAAAATTGCCACATGATATTTACGTGCTGTGTAATGTAAATACCTGTGCAGTTGAAGCTGGCGGTTGTTGATAGGCTCCAGGAATGCCATATTGACCAGGCGGATATGGCCTTCCATACTAAAAACAAAACAGCTTAATCAGTATATATTTTAATTTTTTTAAAACAAGGGCTGTACCATGCATTTTAGCACTGATTCTAATCTATAAATGCAAAGATTAATTGTACTTAATTTACACAGTGATGTCTATACCATTTGAATTTGAATGAATGTCAAATACAGCTATTCAATTCATCTAGTAAATTTTTTCAGAATGCAATAGTCATTCATCTTTCAAACCAACTTTTTTCCTAATGCTGGGTGCTGCTGGAGCCTATCCCAATGCACATAGGGGAAAAGCCGGGCACCCTGGACAGGTTGCCAGTCCATCAAAGGGACACAGATAACCAACTCTGCCCAGGAATTAAACCTGGGATCTTCTTCCTGTGAGGAAACCATGCTAACCACTACACCACCCACAACAATCACAATGACCCCCACACCCCAAATATTAGAGCCTAACTTGTTACAATAACAAATCAGAGCAGGGCAGGCTCTATGATTTCACTCATGGAACACAGTGCCCTAGTGGGAGGAGGGGTTGAAACGTGAACCGGTTTTAATCCATATCAAGTATAACTAAGTTAAGTACTGAATAGGTTCATCACAATTAAATATATTTATTGGCACAGCCAATATGTTCGCCAAAGATATTTTGTAGTCTTAGTATGTATTTACCGGAGGCATTAGGTGGTGGTAGTAGTAGTTGTAGCCGTAGGGGTACACTGCATACTGCTGTTGATTCTGTGGGTACCACTGATAGTATGACGTTGGTTGCTGCATTGCAGAATTGTCAGTAAAGGCTGCTTGATACTGTCCAGCCTGAAAAACAAAAAAAGCAAATACACACACAAGACCATGGTGCCTAATTAATATCTATCAGAATCTATCCCTATATGTATCTGCAATATGATTATGATTAGTATTAAAAAAAATTATATCAATTTCAAGTCCAATGCTCGTCAGCGATGAAGCCGTAACATGTCTCTCTTTAGGTATGTAAGAAAAGGATATAACTATTATTTAACCTATGTGACTATTCTCTTTCATAATATTGACATAAATAACAATGACAATGTACATAACACATTGAAAAATAGCTTTTTATTTGCCAAACTAGTGATTGCCCCATTCATAAATCTTCATTATTTTATTTTTAATTGGGCCTTAAATCGGCCTGATATCAGAAATATCCCAGCACCACCAAGCCACCACTGTGGGTTCCTGAGCAAGGCCCTTAATCCCCAATTGCTCAGTTCTAAGTCGCTCTGAATAAAGGTGTCTGCCAAATGCTGTAACTGTAAATATGCAATCGAACCTGTGTGTTGGTGTGATTATTTGCAGACGTCTTGGTGGAGGTTTGGCTCTTGCTGATGGAGGCCAGCGCCTGTCTCGCTTTCTCCCATTCGGGGTTTTCATCAACAGGCGAATCTGTTGAAGTACTGCCCCCATACGGCCTGAAGAGGTATAAAGCGCAAAACTAAGCTTGCAGCTCATAGTGTACATTTTTACGTGGATAGATCAGTCCAAACGTGTGTGTGTGTGTATATATATATATATATATATATATATATATATATAGTTTCTATGCTCACACGATGAAAAAAATCTGACCTACCAAGCCAATCGGCATTGCGGGTCAGTATAGTTAGCTCTAGGTATACTAAATGATTCAGACTAACTAAAATGCATCCGTTAAACAAGCTAACTAAGTAAACTATTGTACATATTTGTGTCGTAGCTTACATTACCAGGACAACAAAACATTTAACCTACGTTTACCTAAAAATGGTTACAAAACAAACACTTTACCAGGCTGTCGGAGGAGTCTGTGGCGTCGTATTTGTCGCCATTTTGCTTCGAGCTAATAAGCCGTGCTAGCAAGCTAGCTATGGAGACAGCAAAAAAAGACTAGGTAGCCAATCAGCTATTAGCGTTTCTATAAATATTTGCAAGTAAAGATACTGCGAGAATAAAAAAAAAACTTATGGGGAAAAAAAGAAAAAGTAGCAAATCTATGCCAGTAAGAACAAAAATACAACAGGTTTTTAAGCCATATTAAAACATGACGTCGAGAGAGCCGACACCTAAAACAAAATGGTCGCCCTTAGATCATGTGACGTCGATTTCAACCACAAGAGGAAAAAGGCCACGCCCAGGATTATGTGTGTAACGGGCACATTTTTATTTTGTAAAATAGTTACACCTAGCCAAACTTCTGAAATTTAATCAATATGTAAAACATGATTATTGGTAGCTCAATGGTTATAGTAAACCAACCCTGAGGACGACATTTAACCTTCAACTTCTTTGAATAGATAAATGTAAGTCATTTTGGGTAGGGGTCAATTGTTAAAAAATTTAATGGTTAACACTTAGCAGTAACACACAGGTCAACAATCCATCGCAAGGCTACATACAGAAAAACAACCACACACACAATCAACTGAACATGCATGTTTTTGACTGCTGGAGGAGAGTAAAAAGACCTGGAGTAACGACACAAAAGCATAGGGAGAACATAACATTCATTCATTCATCTTCTGTACTCGCTTATTCACGAACTTTTTGGGGTAACGGGGGTGTGCTGGAGCCTATCCCAACACAAATTGGGCAAAAGGCAGGGGTACACCCTGGACAGGTCGCCGGTCCATTACAGGACCGCACACACTCACATTTACTCCTATTGGCAATTTCATATCACCAATCAATCTAATGCACATTTTATGGGGGCTGTGGGAGGAAACCGGAGTACCCGCTGACCACTAGAGCACCGCGCCGCACAATATAGCAGATTAATGCTAAATTTATATAACATATGTAGGTGCATATTTTTTGACTGTAAAAGTACCTTAGTGCATAAATAATACATCAAATATTTAAAATGTGTACTACTTAAACATCTTATAATGGCTATTTATTGCACGGCTGCCTGGAATTACATTTCCAGATGTTATGATTATTTACGTGAACTGTTGTCTACCATTTAACTGTTGTCTACCATTTTAATTAAAAGATGGAGGTTCGATTCCCAAAATCAACAATTTGGTCCCTGAGCCCCTAAGCAAGACCCGCAATCCCCGCAATAGCTCAGTTGTACAGCAAACTAAAAGGCTAATAAAGTTTTTTTTTAAGCGCCACATACTTAAGCATGTATAATTTCATGTAAATATGGGAACTTTGTCCAACAGTACTAAAGCGGACTACTAAAGTAGAACACGTCGGACACGTAGCACACCGCCAGGTCGGTTTTCCTTTTTTCTGATTGTCTCACTTGAGCAATCAGAAATTGCCAGACAACGGGTTCTGCCCAATGAACGTATTGTAAACAAACAAATCCCGCCCACATACTTGCTCTTAGTGGACAGAACTGTTTTCAATCATTCGAGTGACATTATCAGTTGCAGCGCTCCTAAGGAGGCGGTACATGGATTGTTGTTGTTAGTAGTGAATGTAGACCGTCGACATTTTTAAAACCAGAGGAATTTCATAAAGGAATTTGAAAAAATTCTGGCAATTAAACATATAAGGATCTTGAAATCTTTGACTCGTTGACGTCTGAACGGAAGTTTTCAGCTAAAACCCTTTGATGGAAAAAAAGGTATTAAACATCCGTTTGCCAATTTCTCTTGAAAAATTTAAATACACTTTATATCCAAAGCTCCATGTCTTAAAACAAAATATTTTTGCTATAAGGTTGTCTGTGGCGGCGCGGTGGTGTATGCGCCTCACAGCAAGTAGGTCGTGGGTGCGATTCCCGGGCCGTTCTGTGCGGAGTTTGCATGTTCTCCTCGCGCTTTCTTTCTCCGGGTACTTAGGTTTCCTCTCACAGTCCTAAAACATGTAAATTGGGATGATTAGTTACTCTAAATTACCCATAATAGTGCGTGTGGGATTGTTTGTCTAAGTGTGGCCCTGCGGTGGAATGGTGGCTTGTCCAGGGTTTACTTTGCCTCTCGCCCTATGTGTGCTGGGATAGGTTCCAGCAGACCTTCGTGACCCCGAGCTTGGGAAGAAGCGGGTTTGATAATAATAAATGATAAGAGTTGTCTTAAAGCAGATCAATAAACTCACACAAACAATAAGAAATTTGTGCTCCAACATTTTTATGACAAAATTCTATCTGCATTGTAAAATATACTCATTCAAACATTTTGTTAAAATATTTCTCATATTAATCCATTCACCCATTTATTGCATAGCCTGGGGTCAAGGTGGTCTGCTGGAGTTTATCCAGCAGATAAACTCGCACATGGGGCAAGAGGCAGGGGTACACCCTGGACAGGGTGCACGCAAGCTCAGGAAGAACATGCAAAATCAAAGCACAAAAAGACCTGGGAATTGAATCCACAAGCTTTGTGCTAACAACTACATCACCGCCGTGCCCCTATATTTCATATACTACGCTTAAAGATTTGTGGTTTTAATGTAAAAAAAATCAAACCAACCCTAAATTCAATATACAGTATATCAGATGTGGTTCATCTCCAATCTGTTATAAGTTAAATATGGAAGCACACAGTTGTCTAGAATGTTTTTGTATGTTGTAGCATTACATTATTTTTCACTAGAACTAAGAGACCACAACACTATTTGAGACATGACAATGACCCTGAGCCAAAAGCCTCTGAGCTCCATTATTATTAGAGTGAAAAAAACACAAGTGTTTGGCACTTAGTATATGGTTATGCACTTATGTACACAGCTCTTGACAAAAGCATCTGCTAAATGCTGTAAGTGTAATGTAAGTGATCCTTGTCAGCTACAAGTTTGTAGAAGTGTTGTAAAGCAAAAAATATTATGCTGTCATATTCATTCATTCATCTTCTATATCCGCTTATTCCCTAACTCAGGGTCTTGAGACCTACACCCTGGACAGGTTGCCAGTCCACCGCTTTTACCAAACAGTCTACAGTTCTTTCTTTATAGTGGTCAGGATCAATGTGGATCCATAGCCTTGTTAATTGGAGTAGTTTTTAGAAATTTAGTTTTTTTTAGAGATTTTATATACTTTATATAAAAATTATGGAACACCTAACTATCACATTTGTAGATTTATTTTTACTTCTGATAATAATCTCCAAGAAGTAAGATCTGTCACAAATACCGGATGAGGTCTGGAATGCAGTAAGTTTCCCATTTCATCTTTAAAGGACGTAGTGGGATTCAGTTTTAAAACCATATCAAACCATGTTTTTATGAAGTTCGGGGCTTTGTGCACAGGGCCATTGTCATGTTGGATATCTTACTTTTTGGATCTCTTGCCTGGCCTTATGCATCAACTGTGTAAGGTTAAGTTATACACAAATTCTACATATGTGCTGTTTAAAAATTTTTTTTTAATTATTTAACAAGTTTTAGTAATATTTAAAAGGTACTTTAAAGTTTATAAAAACAGCATTGTGTTATTATATTTTATTTACATTGCAAATACAAAATTATTTTCCACAGCTCTAATGTAAAGACACGCTGTTGTTGTAAAAGTTAGGAAAGAAACCCACTTAGAATTGTATCTCACAGCGTTTTAGTCAAATATAGTGTTTAAAAAACCTATTTTAGATGGTAAGAAAAACAAAAGCAACAACCAGTTTATCATTAGCCTATCCTCAATCTCGTGTGCAGTCCTGAGAATCAGCAATTAAAAAAAAATAGACAAGTTTACACATGCTTTTTTCATAAACCTTTGCACACCTTTCTGAAATCAGTCCAAATATCCATGAAGGAAGAGCCTAAATAAGTAACAGTAGCAATCATAGGATTATTTTCCTCCTAAAGTCATAAGCAAATGTTTAGTGTGTTTAGGATTTTATCTTTAAAGCCAACTACTCATATTTATGTACTGTTTTTCTGGTTTTCAGATGAGTAGCCAGTACAAGAGGAGTGTTCCGTTTGAGGTGAGGAGATCAGAGGGCGAGAAAGTTCGTGCAAAACATCCTGACAAAATTCCGGTTAGTATGTTGGGTTCTGTCTCATACATTAGTTCTTGACAGAGGGTTTCTAATGCTTAATAATGATAGCTTTGTTATTGTATTTATGGTTTTAAATGATCTTGCATTGTTTCTTTATTTATTAGATCATAGTAGAGAGAGCTTCTAGATCACGTGCCCCTGAACTTGACAAAAAAAAATACCTTGTTCCCTCAGACCTGACAGGTGAGTGTGAAGTTTTTTACTGCTTACATGAGGAAAGATTTTACTGTCAAAATACAAAAGCAAAATCCAAAATATGAGTAGACTACACAAAAAGACCAATTTACTTTCTGCCTTTCATACACTCAAACTAAAAACTTTAATGGTCTTAATCAAATGTCTAAATACTCTCACTCTAAATTTGTAAGGGTCTGATAACATTTAAATTAACATCCTCTTTGGTGACCGAGAAAGTTTAACAAACTAGAATTAAAGGTGAAACATGCAAATAGACAGAACACCAACAAATAAAATAAACAAACATCTTTTTTTTGTTTTTTCTTTTAGAATGCATGCACAAATATAGAAATAGGCTGCAAATCTTTACAATAAAACCAAGAATAGGAACATTTCAATGTTGTCAAAATTGTTTTAAAGAGACCCCAAAAAAAAGTGGTGGGCTTCACATTATTTAAGTTATTGATATATGGAAAAGCGAAAAAATTATACAATCAGGATTCTTTTTATTTCCAATAACACCAGGTGATTGAAAGATTTAAGGTGATAAATATTTTTTTGTTCTATAGAATCTTCTATACCCGCTTATACACTAACTTATGGTCTGCCGAAGCCTATCCCAACACACAGGCAAAAGGCAAGGGTACACCCTGGACAGGTCTCTAGTCCATCGCAGCAACACATAAACGAACAAACACCCCCCACACACACATGCACGCACATACACACACATTCCTGCTCTTTTGGTGAATTCAGAGTCACCCTAATCAACCTAATGTACATGGTTTTGTACTATGGGAAAAAAAACGAAGTACACGGAGTAAACCCACGCAAGCCCAGGATGACAACATCCGCACAGAAAGACCCTTTGCCCAGAAATCAAACCTGCGACATTGAGGCGCCTGTGCTAACCACCACACCACCCTTAATTTGTTGGTGTTTTTTTATTTGTTTTCTTCTAAGTTACAGAATGTTAAGCTTTCCACCGTAGTTATTAAATATAATGGCAGTGTACTAACATGTTGGAGTAATCAAATTGTCACCTAGTTTTGAATCGGTCAGACTGAGATTAAATAGTTTTTATCTTTTTCACCCCTCACTACAATAGGGCAGAAAAGTATTTAGTCAGCCACCAATTGTTCTCCCACTTAAAAAGGTAAGAAAGGCCTGTAATTTTAATCATGTATACCATGATGTATACCTCAACAAAGAGAGACAAAATCAGAAAAAAAATTCTGAAAATCACATTTTTCAAAAATTTATTCGTAAATTATTGTGGAAAATAAGTATTTGGTCACCTACAGACAAGCAAGATTTCTGGTTCTCACAGACCTGTAATTCTTTGTCTGTCCTTCAATTTTTATCCGTATTAATGGCACCTGTTTGAACTCGGTATCAGTATAAAAGACACAATCTGTCCACAATCTCAAACAGTCACACTCCAAACACCACTATGGCCAAGACCAGAGAGCTGTCAAAGAACCCCAGAAACAAAATTGTAGACCTGCACCAGACTGGAAACACTGAATCGGCAATAGGTAAGCAGCTTGATGTGAAAAATCAACTGTGCATGCAATTATTAGAAAATAGATGGCATCCCTAATAATCTCCCCCAATCTGGGGGCTCTATGCACGATCACACCGTGGGGTCAAAAAAACCACAAGAATGGTGAGCAAAAATCCCAGAAACAGGGAGACCTAGTCACTTACAAAGAGCTGGGACCAAAGTAACAAAGGCTACCATCAGTAATGCACTACGCCACCAGGGACTCAAATCCTGCAGTGCCAGACGTGCCCCCCTGCTTAAGCCAGTAAATTTCCAGGTCCATTCGAGGTTTGCTAGAGAGCATTTGGATGATTCAGAAGGAAATTAGGAGAATGTCATATGGTCAGATGAAACCAAAATAAAACTTCTTGGTAGAAACTCATCTTATTTGAAGAAGAAAGAATGCTGAGTTGCATCCAAAGAACACCATACATACTTTAAAGCATGGAGGTGGAAACATCATGCTTTGGGTCTGTTTTTCTGTTTTTCCATTAGCAAGGGCATAAAAGATAAAACGTGGATGGGTCTTTCAGCATGACAATGATCCCAAACACACCTCCCTGGTATCGAAGGAGTGGCTTCGTAAGAAGCATTATAAGGTTCTGGAGTGGACTAACCGGACTAACTAATCTCAACCCCATAAAAAATCTTCATAGGAAGTTTAAAGTCTGTGTTGCTCCTCGACAGCCCCAAAACATCACTGCTTTAGAGGAGATCTGCATGGAGGAATGGGCCAAAGTACCAGCAACAGTGTGTGAAAACCTTGTGAAGACTTACAGAAAACATTTGACCTCTGTCATTGCCAACAATAACTTTTGTTATTGACCAAATACTTAATTTCCATAATTTGCAAATAAATTATTTACAAATTAGACAATGTAATTTTCTTTTGTTCTTTACTAATTTTGTCTCTTATAGGTGAGATATACAGGCCTCTCTCATCTTTTTAAGTGGAAGAACTTGCACAACTGGTGCCTGACTAAATTCTTTTTAATATGTAACTGTATATATTATTTCGGTATTTGAAATTCAAACTAGGCCACATAAAACAGACAGCAACTTTTAACTGAACATGCATTCGCTTTATGAAACCCTTTATGTACTGTTCCAAGAATAACAGACTGATTGTATCCTTCTCTTAGTTGGCCAGTTGTGCTTTCTGATCAGACAGCGAGTATCTATGAGGCCAGAGGAAGCGCTCTTCTTTTTCGTTAACAATTCATTGCCTCCTTCCAGCTGCCCACTTTCTGTTTTGTATGAGGTATTTTTATACGCACCACACAAAAACTTTTATGTTCTTTCTAGTATGAATCCATTTCATGTGTACTAAATTTGACATTTTGATACTGTGACATATGATGTCCCAGCAGCATGAAATTACTTAAAAAAAATATTATTGCAAAATATTCACTTGAATAATGTTTTCAAAACATAACTTACTTCTTTAAACTTAAACATTACAAATTTAACCACAGGCAACTTAAAGCACTTTCAAAGTGCTGCAATAATGATTAGAGTAGTAAGTAAGCCGGTGAAATTTTGTGTTCTTTAATTTGCTCACTAAGGTTTAAGACATACTAATTTTCTCCTATTGTATATTGTTCGTTTCAAACAGACCTCAAATACACAAATCATATTTTAATTAAAGGTTGGGCCACTTTTTAAAAAATGTGTTAATTTTGATGATTTTTCTAAATAGACAAAACAACAAAGGAAAAATTCCTGTTTGTGTGCATTTCAGGAGCACCATGAAGAGGACCTTTTCCTGTATATGACCTACAGCAGTGAGAGTGTGTATGGTGCCTGAACAGCGTGAAAAAATTGCAATGAAAGGAAAGGGAATTCAATGATAGACTTTTGAGTTGTATGAGAGGAAAGAGTGGAATTTTAACAGTGGTGTGGCGATTTTGTTTATTGTTTTACCCCTATTAATTCATTTTCTATAAAGCTGAACTTACAGCATGGAACATCAATTTGGTTTAAAGGATGTAATTTGTGTGTTTAACTACTATAGGTTTAATGACCTTTACCTGTATCTAAGGAATCGCAGTATATGGAAGTGATGGAGAGCGAGAAGGGCATGTAAACGACATGAAAAGGAAATGTCCCATGTTCTATGACTATGGTGCAGACTCTTTTGTATTTAATAAAAATTATGTATATTTTTTGTAAAGGTCTATGATAAAAATTTTCTAAAAGAATGAGACATGCAGTGTTCTGCTGGTATTTTTCTTTATTTTATTTTAATTCAATTCAATTCAATTTTATTTGTAGAGCGCTTTTAACAATAGTCATTG
>JAOTQW010000036.1:15216453-15232647 GCA_026260075.1 Sisor rabdophorus | reverse complement strand
CCCATTAAGCATCATTGAAAAAGCGAAATATTGATAATGGATTTTAAAAATACAGCCCATTAGAATTTCATTAATAAATTAATGAAATAAATCAGCTTGCACTGGATTTTATTTCTTTTTATGTCAGTGCTGATGAGAAATGATGAAAAAATGGTTCGTAAACCAAATGTTAGCAGCACTAAAAACTAAACCAATTAGAGATTTAAAAAATATATCAATGGTTTATTTAATGTATTGTTTTATAAATCACATTTAACTTTGACTTAAATTTCATATAAAATTTAAAAATGTTTATATGCAGCCTTATCCAGAGCGACTTATTTGTATTTCTTTTTTCTTGTATTTCTTTTATACAACTAAACAATCAGGAATTCAGGGCCTTGCTAATCAGGGGCTCAACAGTGCCAACGTGGTGGTGCTGGGAATCAGACCCTGATTTTCCAATTAAGAGGCCAACATCTTCCCCCATAACATTCAACTTAACTTTACTTGTAGATTTATTCTCAACCTGCACTTTTTATTTTACTAGATTGTGGAGCATGACTGTGGGAAGTCATTCAATCAGGCACTGCTGTAGGATGAGAAGCTCTGGGGTGCAGTCAGTTTTTTAGTTCATTATACCATGCCACACACCATGTCTAGGGGGGAAGTAGTAGTAAAGTAGTTGAGGTGTTGAACTGGTAAATGGAAGATCAGAGTTTGATTTCCAGCACCACCAAGCTACCACTGCTGGGCCCCTAAGCAAGAGCCTTAACCCCCAAAATTCTCTCTGTATAAGGATGTCTTTTAAATGCTGTAAATGTCTTTATGGTGATCTGGGGCTTTGTGCACAAGGGCCTGGTCATGGTGGAACAATGTTTGGGTCTTTTACTCTACAGCTAGTGAGGATACATTACAGCATATTAAGACATCCTGGACAGCTGGTGTGTTTTTAACATTGTGGCAACAGTTGAAAATGATGTCCACAATCGATTTTGTTAAATGGTGTATGGCAGCTGGGACATGTATAACTAATGCTTAGAGGTTTAGACTTACATAAAAGAAACTGCAGCTTTTTTTTTATAGCAGATCACAGATCAAGTTACATATTGTTTAATCCATATTCTCTTTATACAATTTCAGAATAGGTTTAATGATGCATTTGAAGAAAATAACGATTCCAAACAAATCAATATAAATTCTTTTCTTTACTTAAACTGTAAATATTTTTGAAAAATTTGGGTGTTGAGGAATTTGGTTTTAATAACAGCTTGAATAAATGGTCATATGTCATTAAATCTGTCTTTACCCTATATCCTTTATAGGTGCACTACACTAGTTGGAAAGGCAGCTTTATAATCTCATTGCTGTTTGGAACACAGACAATCAGAAAAAGATAAAGCAGTAAAGCATCTCAATGTCAATGCGCTTGAGAAAGCGGGCTATCTCGGATGTTGTGGCGAGCATGCAGCAGTTCACGTCGGCTTTCACTGATATTGTCACCAATAAAACAAACAAACGCGTGTTTTTCTGCCTAGTCCTTTTTTTTAAACAAACCAGGTCAGTCTGTGATGCAGTTGCAGAATTACCGGCTTGTGTTTCTTAAGATTAAGAAATGCTAGTAATTAATTATCACAAAGGTTTGACAGTGATTAGATAGTTTTCCTGATCCTCATGTTAACTGAGATCAAACCTTTCAGTGTTTGTCATTATTACTAAATGCATTGTGTTTAGGCCAGTGAGTGTTTTTCTGTCAACTTGCACGCTCTTTACAGTAAGCAACATGCCATCCCGTGAAAGCCAGTTACTTCATAGGGTAGGCTGATTGGCTCAGGGAGTTTCATCCTGAAAAAAAAGCCCCACTCGGCTTAGTCGCAGACATAAGTAGAGTGTAGATTTGTGAATCATCACTTCATAGCCCTGTGGTCGACCCTTAATCAATTAAGTGACTATGCCGTTTCTGATTCTACAGTTTGTGTGGTTTGTGAGTTAGACTTGCCGACGTCTGTTCTGTACTGGTCATGCACTTATTATAAAAGAGATTGGTGATTTCTGACTTGTCTAAAAACAGTTTAGATGATTTGAGAGCTTGGACTGATTTGCCAATCCTATGCTATTAAAATACTAATCTTGTGGAATTAAAAACTACTAATACGCAGTTAGAATACTAATCCTTTGCAGTTAGAATAATAATCTTATGCAATTAAAATACTAATTCTATGAGTAAAGAATATTTGTTTCATGCAGTAAGCATATTAAATTTATGTAATTAGAAAACAAATCTATGCAATTCAAGCAATTAGCATCCTAATCCTATGCAGTTAGAATACTAATTCTATGCAGTAAGAATACTAATTCCATGCAGCTTGAATACTAATCCTATGCAGTTAGAATATAAATATTATCCAGTAAGAATACTAATCATATGCAGTTATAATACTAATCTTAGGCAATTAGAATAATACTTTAATGAAGCATATTAATCCTATGTAGTGTACTATGCAGTACACTAGCAGTACACTAAGCAGTTATAATACCAATCCTTTGAAATTAGAATTATAATTTTATGCATTCAAAATACTAATCCTATGCAGTTAGAATACTTGCCCCATGTGGTAAGCATATTAATCTTATGTACTTAGAAAATCTATGCATTAAGTCTTTTACTTTTCTATGCAGTTAAAAAAAGCTATGCAGTTAGAATACTAATCCTATGCAACTAGAATATTAATCTCATGCAGCTAGAATACTTGTCCTATGCAGTAATCATATTCCTCTTATGTACTTAAAATTTTATGCAGTAAAAATACAAATCCTATACAGTTAGAATACTAATCCTATGCAATTACAATACTAATCCTATGCAGTTAAAATACCTATCCTATGCAGTTAGAATACTAAATGTATACAGTTAGAACATTAATGCTATGCAGTTAGAATACTAATCCTATGCAATTAGAATAATAATCACATGCAGCTAGAATAACTATTCATTTCAAATACTAGTCTTATGCATTTAGAATACGTATGTCATGCAGTTAGAATACTAATCGTATGCAGTTTAAATACTAATCTCATACATTTAGAATACTAATGCTATGCAGTTAAAATACTAAACTTATGCAGTTAGAATACTATTTCTACGCAGTAAGAATACTAATCCTATCCAGTAAGCATAATATAATTTTAACCCTAAAATACATTTCTAATTTAATACAATTAGAATACTAATCCTATGCAATTAGAATACTAATTCCATGCATTTGAATGCTAATTTTATGTAGTCAGAATACCAATCCAGCATAAATACCAATTGGATGCAGTTAGAATACTTGTCGAATGCAGTTGGAATATTAATGCAACGCAGTTAGATTATGCATTTAGAATACCAATTTTATGCACTTAGAATACTAACCTTATGCAGCATGAATACTAATCCTATGCATTATGAATACTAATCTTTTACAGTTAGAATAATAATCCTAGGCAATTAGAATACTAATGTTATGCAGTTAGAATACTAATCTTACACAATTAGAATTCTAATCATATGCGGTTAGAATAATAATCCTATTCAATTAAATCACCAATCCTATTCAATTAAATCACTTATCCTATGCAATTTAATACTAATGTCCTACAGTTAGAATACTAATTCTATTTAATTTAAATATTAATCCTATTCATTTAGAATAGTAATTTCAAGCAGTTAAAATACCAATCCTATGCAGTTAGAAAACAAGTCTTATGCAATTAAAATACTAATCCTATGCAATTAGAATACTAATGTCATATAATACTAATCCCATGTTTTTAGAATACCAGTTTTATACAGTTAGAATACAAATCTATGCAGTTAGAATATTAATCTTATGCATTTAGAAAACAAGTCTTGTGCAATTAGAATACTAATCCTATGCAGTTAGAATAAAAACCTTATGCCGTTAAAATACTAATCCTATGAAGTTACTTTTTGTAAAGTTAAAATGCTAATCCTAGGCAATTAGAATACTAATGTCATGCAGTTAAATATTATTAATTCATTCATTCATTCATCTTCTATACCCACTTATTTCCGAATCCGGGGTCACAGGGGTCTGCTGGAGCCTTTCCCAGCGCACATAGGGCGAAAGGCAAGGGTACACCCTGGACAGGTCGCCCGTCTATCGCAGGGCCACATGCACACAACCACACTCAATGCTATGGACAATGTTTTTGGACTGTGGGAGGAATCCGGAGTCCTCGGAGGAAACCCACGCAAGTGAGGGGAGAACATGCAAACTCCACACAGAAAGACCCCCAGCCTGGGTTTAAAACCCAGAACCTTCTTGTTTTGAGGCAACTGTGCTAACCACTACGCCACCTCGCCACCCCAATTAGAATATTAATCATATAATAATAATCTCGTGCATTTAGAAGACTAATTTTATGCAGTTAAAATACAAATTTTATGCAGTTAGAATACGAATTCTATGCAGTTAGAATACCAATCCTATGCAGTTAGAATACTAGTCTTAGGCAGTTAGAATTCTAATCTATGCATTTAGAATGCTAATCCTATGCACTTAGAATACAAATTGTCTTCAGTTATAATACTAATCCTATGCACTTAGAATACTAATTCCATGAAGTTATAATACTCATCTTATGCAGTTAGAACAGATCTCAATTCTTTAGATTAACCGCTAGTGGTAATGTAGATACACACAGACTCACAATCCTGTTTCCATATCTGTTCATTACAAGTTCATCTTGTATAACCAGGCCTTTAGACTACTAGCAGTAGGTCTGTTTTTTAGGCAATAAAGCAACAATGTTGGTTTTGTTGGCATTATGTAAAAATTAGGTAAACATTAACTTTCAATGTCATAAAGCATTTTCAGTTTTGGTGAGCATATGCAATGCATCAGCTGTTTAGATTATTGTTCTTGGTCATTAGAAGTCTACGGACTTCATGGCAGCTTTGTTGGCAAAGTGGGCATCTGACTGATATGTAAAGCAACCAACAATTTTAAAGCACACACACACACACACACACACACAAACACACAAAGTTACCTGACCTTATGAGCGGAACAGCAGACCAAATTCGATGTCTAAATGCTCAAGTGCGGCCACAACAGACTTTTTACTGAAATTTCAATCAAGAACACAGTCAACTGAGAGGAAATAATGACAGATGGAAAATCTTGCTTTTATGACTTTATCCAACCAGACATAACAACACGAGTAAAGCAGAAAACAAATAAGTGTGCGTGTGAAACAAACAATAGTGTTTAGTGATTCAGTGGGTACTGAGAACAATGGTGAACAGTGATTGGTTGTTCTAAACAAAGGTTGAGCAAGCACAGTCAGAGTGAACTGTACGTTTATATCATTATGTTTGATCATAATCTGACTTGATTTGTTAGTAAAGTTACGCTTATTGACAAGGTCATATATTTACATGCATCTAGCGCAATCTGAAACTTGCACATTTCATGTTCATTTTTTTTTTTTATTTTTAAATATGCTGTTTCAATCTACAAGACACAATAAAATCACCAAAATTTGTTTAATTCTCAATACTTAAGTTTTGTTACTGAAATGGTTTTAGGTTTGGGATATTTCTTCATAAAATGTTTGTCCTGAGAAGTAAATTTGTCCACAGATCCTCAGTAAAATTTTTTACTTCACTGTGCATTCCTTAATGTTTTTTGTGAACATTTTCAGCAAAGGGTTATTTTGTGCATCTGTCTCATTACACTGAGGTCATAGATTTATAATCAATTACAAAGGATATAAACACATATTAACGATCATATTTCATTATTGATGCATTAAGAGTCAGATGAGTATAAATGTTTGAAGAGGGTGATCGATGTAAATTCTTTTCAAGTTTTATGCGAAATGTGAATATCTTATTTCGCTTCTAAAGTGGTAAGAATAAAACATCTCTTGAAACAATATATAAACAATTATTCTAGTGTTTTAGGATAGCACCCTGGCTTAATGATTAAATCTCTGCATTCTCATGATAAGATCTTGTTTATGTTCTCTGAAAGAGGAAAACAGAACCAAGTCTATGTTTTTTAAAGTCACCTGAAGTACACTATGCCCAAACACTAACGGACATCTCAGTTTTCAATGGAACTAATAGACCCAAACACTGTCACAGCATGATACCTCTCCTGTACAGAAGGTTTCTGGGCACCGTGAAGCCATGCACTGTTCTGGTTGGAGTAGAAGAATATGATCGTTCTGCACAGGACCCTGACTTAATCCCACTGAAAACCTTTGGGATGAACTGGAACCCAGACAGCACCCTAGACCTCCTCACCCAAGACCTCCTCATCTAATCTCACTAAGTGAGTTAATTATTTTTCCACAGTCATGCTCCACAAGATGCTAATGTTTTGGGGGTTTTTTTGCAGTCATATTGTGACGAATTCTGAATTAGGGTGTTTACAAGAACATTTGAATGTGATAGTTAAGCATCCAAGCAATAATTTTTTTACATTTTGTAATTTTATTACATTGTAAATCTGAAAGTGATATTACTTTATCAAGTGACATTACTTTTGGTTACTAAAGCTGCGTTTGCACATTGTCTGCTCTCATGCAATGACTGTCTCCAGATCTTAAACCATAACGCAAGTGTATGGGTATGCACGCATTTACAGTCTACCACACACCCACACATTTGGGCTCTCCAGGTGCAGCTCCACACACCTGTTCAAGAACCTCTCTGTAATTAGGACAATACAATTATTTTTCGGATATGGTGGACAGAGGGAGGGGGTAGACTGGGTAGACAATAGAGCGCTTATTCTCTCTCTGCCTTTTTCTGCATCTCTCAAGTAATGATAGATTCTTCCCGTCTTCAAAGGCCATCGGCTTCCTACAAAACAGCTGAGTCAGTAAACTAAAAAGGGGGAAGCTTGGGCACGGTGAATTTTGGGACTATGCGACTTGACCTTGTTGTATGAACTTGTGGTGCGAGAGTGTTTGTTCTGCCCAGAAGCTAAAATCAGACACTTACACTTACTGAGTGCAAATGGGCACTGCACTGCAGTAATCTGTTTTCAGCCTGTATGCTCCAGAATATTCCTAATTAAACACCAGAGGGAATCAGTCCTTGGATTTATATTTCACAGCAATTACTCAGCACTTAAACCGCTGTGTCATGAGGATGACTTAATAAAATGTTGGTGGCATAACATAGATTCGCTTAGGGAGCCAAATATTGAGAAAAAATGTACATTTTGCTATTAATAATTGAGTCAAAGTAAAAAAGCAGACATTACAGAGCCTACTGAAACATTATAGGGTCATTCTGAATCACGGTATTGATTAACATAAATAGCTCTTCTGTATAAAATGATAATAGATGTTCATTTGTCAGAGGCTGTTTCTTATATTTCTTACATCATAGCAAGTTTTTTTACATTAAACTAAAATGATAAAAGATTTTCTGGCTTGCACATGAGAGATACAAGTAGCGTAGGTTTGAGTTCTTTTTGGTTTCAAGGCAAAAAAAATTCTAAGATGTATGAAAGGTGGTGGCTTTTTGCTGGAGAAAGAGAAAGACTAACAGTTTGCAAAGTGGGATGGAATTTTTTGATTTTTTTCTGTAAACAGAATCAGGTTTCCATAAAATAGCGAATATCCAAGCCTTTCGAGATCAGAAATGTTTTGATTGGAAAGGATACTACTAGTGTGTGTGTGTGTGTGTGTGTGCGTGTAAGCATGTGTGCTAGCACACATTGGTTGTGTCTGCACCCGCTGCGGTCAGTCTAGTCGAGCCGCCCAGAGTTTCCTTTGCTGCTGTGTATGTGTGAGTGCGTATAAAACTGACAGCATGTGTGCGAAACATTTCTTTGCATCTGAGTAATTATTAAATCTTGCAATTGGGAATATAGCAGTTAGTGTGATACTGTGTGTATGTGTGTGTGTGCGTCTATCTGTCTACCTGTCTGTCTAGGGTTAGACTCGGGCCGAGTGAAACACCCAGCTTCTCTCCAGGGACAGAATCACTTTCTCCAACTGCCAGGTCGATTACGTCATCACAGCTCACCATATAAAGGAGCCCTGTGATGTCATACTGTCAGAGAGAGAGGCTGTCCAGTGTTGAAGGGGTGACTAGAGTTACCCTCAAAAACCTCAGCACACACATACCTTTAAATAGGAATATTTTCTCTGTTCGTCCAGGCTTTTTTTTTACCGTTCCGCTGTCTCCTACCTTTTTTCTGCACTCTATATCTTTCATCTGATTTCTTTCCACCCTAACCCTAAATCTCTATTAATTTCCTGTTTGTCTCGGTCCATTTTGTAAAATGTCAAACCCTGTATTAAGGATTGTCATACATTGATTCTAACAGTACAAGCATTTCTGATTTCTATTCTCCTCCCTTTTTTCTCCTCTCTTCTTCTGGGTCTGGGCAGCGGGGTCAGCGGTGCTGTGGGTTAGGGCTGTGTTCCGACAGACTGCTTTTTCTGTCACACTTTTGTTCCATCCTGCGTCATCGTGTTGACTGAACGGACCCCACAGTTACAGGCTAGGCGCGCGCCCGGCCTGGTTTTAACACTGAGCCGAGTTAGTGCCTGTAATCTGATGGTTGTGTTTATTTTATGTAAGCTCCTTTTGAAGGTACTGAGAAAGTCTTTGGGCTTTTTGTCCCAGCCCGTTTTGGCAGCCTGGGCCAAGGCGCTCGCAGTGGTAATACCCAGGAAGAATAATATTTGCACTCGTATTCACTCCAAACAAGTTTTTCCATATTAGTGTCAGAACGGGGAGCTCTCTTGCGCTTTTTTTTCTCTTTTTTTTTCTTGCTTTCTCTTTTTTACTCGATCCACCACTCTCCTCTCCTAAACTATAAGGAGGACCTCTGGGACCTGGCTGTGCATGCAAGTCTGTCTATCAAGTCTTATACTCTGTCTATTAAGTCTAATCCAAGCCACAATCCTCTATTGGTCACTTAAACCATTTAAAACATTGGACGCTTGAAGAGCTTGTTGTTTCTGAGATCATTACTTTTGTAATGTGACCCTTTTTTTAGTAACTATCTTCCGCACAGCACAATGTCCACTTGGATTCATTTACAGTAAAGGTAATATTCAGCAAGCAATAGGTTTATTTTCTGGTGCTTATTGACTGAAAGGCTGTCATGGTGGTAACCTGAGAATTAAAAGTGAAAAAGGTTTGTGTGTGTGTGTAAGCATGCGCATGTAAGTGCAGGTGTATGTGCGTGAAAGTTCACGACTGTTTTAACTGCAGAAAGCCCTCTGACATCATTGCCTGAACTCCGGCGATGCATTTTCAAGTAAATTACAGGGTGTCATTTGTAAATCACTGAGAGGGTGGGGTTTAATACAATGCCAGAAGACAGTTCTATCTCCACATCAGTAACTACTGGATAAAGAAAGCATTAAGCCATCATTTCATTTATCCTTTCATCGTAATAAGAAGATAACCCAGCCATTTGTTCATCCTGAATTGTCTGGGCAATAGGTCATTATGTGAGGCTTTGAATAATGGAGACAAATTAATTACAAGACCCTGCAATTACACGCATCTTAATTCATTTAATTAATCTATTCATCTTCTATACCCGCTTATTTCCTAGCTCAGGGTCACAGGGGTCTGCTGGAGCTTATCCCAGCGAACATAGAGTGAGAAGCAGGGGTACACCCTGGACATCCACTCACATTCACTTCTAGGGCTAATTTAGAATCAGCAATCAACCTGATGTACATGTTTTTGGACTGTGGGAGGAAACCGAAGTACCTGGAGTAAAACCCATGCAGGCGCCTGGACATTATGCAAGCTCAACACAGAAAGACCCCTTTCCCAAAAATCAAACCCGAGACCTTCTTGGTGTGAGGCAACCGTGTTAACCACTACACCACTGCGCCACCCTCTCAACTAATTTGACTTCTATTATTTAAGCATTTTATTATAATTGGCACATTATATTATTACTGTTGCTAAACTTCTTCTAAACTTTTCATAGCCATGTGATTTATCAGAACTCATATGTATAATATATAATAAAAGAATTGTTTCTCGGAATCCTGAGCTTGGGTTACCATCTGCAGTTTTTTTCCGATTTCCTCATACCTTACGAAAACATGCAGGAAGATGAATTGGTGACTCAAAACTGACCCAGGTGGAATAAGTGTGTGAGTGTTTGTGGGTGAGCATGACATTCCCTACAGATTTGGGATAAAATATGTTGTGTACCATTAACAAAGAGACTTAGACACTGTTCCAGCATGACAATGTTCCTGTGCACAAAACTATCTAACCTAACCCACACAACACCTTTGGTATAAACTGGAACACACACTGCACCTTAGACCTCAATTTATGTACAAATCCTCACAGTCACACTCCACAATCTCAAATAAAGCCTTTCCAGAATTGTGGATGTTATTAGAGGGGTGAGAGAGAGATAGAGACCACATGTGGAGTCGAATATTTCAAAACAAATATGGATATAATAATCAGGTGGCTTAGTAGGTGCCTTTCCTTCTTGCTGTGAGGCGAGAAAAGAAGTTAAAAAAATCGTGGACTTTCAATTTTGCCATTTCAATTTTATGTAAATTTTGCACATTCAATTCACAAATACAGTATTTTAAAACAGAAGGCCCGGGTTTCATTCCCAGGCAGGGGTCTTTCTGTTTGCATGTTCTTGCTGTGCTTATGTGGGTTTATTATGGGTACTTCGGTTTCCTCCCACTTTCCAAAAGCATGTAAGTTAGGTTGATTGGTCTATATTTTTTTTAAAATCTAAATTGCCTATAGGCCTGAGTGTTAGTGTGGCCCTGTGATAGACTGGTGACCTGTCCAAGGTGTACCCCTCCTGTCTTTTGGTCCTCTGAAAGCTTGTATAGGCTCCAGCAAACCCACATGAACCTGAATCAGAAAATAAGCGGGCATAGAAGATGGATGAATAAGTTGTTCTAGTACTTTTGTCTACAGAATAGATCACTAAGAGAAGTTAATTTATTGACCCGCTTATTCCCTAACTTGGGGTCACGTGGGTCTGCTGGAGCCTATCCTAGCACACATAGGGCGAGAATCCCCAATCAAACTCATGTACACGTTTTTGGACTGTAGGAGGAAAACTGAGTACCCTGAGTAAACACACTACTTGCCCAGGAATTGAACCAGGGACCTTCTTGCTGTGAGGCGAGAAGAGAAATTTGGACTTTCATTTTCGTCATATCAATTATACGTGAATTTTCCATACACAATTCACAAATACAGTATTTTAAAAGTATTTATTGTTCATCAGAACTACAACAATTAAATTCTAAAGTTATTATTATTATTACATATTATATTATAGAGGTAACTTTTGGGGGTAAATTTCATAAGGGCTTTACAAAAATACAGTACAGAACCACATGATGTGGTTCTCTAGTTCATGCCATATAATCAGGGTTTACCAATGTTTAATATAAAACCTTTACATGTTACATGTTTTATATAATATTTTTTTATTTGTTTCCTAATTATCCCTTTCCTTTTTGTCTATCTTTTTTTCTAGCTTTTTGTTCTTCACTCCTTTGTATGACTAACTCACACTATCATTCTTCACTGTCAGTGAAGCTTGTGTCTCCTCCCAAACACATTTCTTTTACTTCTTTTTTTTCCTCCTCCTCTCATCACATTAGGCCCAAATATAGGAGTCTAAAGTGGGATCTGAAAATAATGGGTGTGATGTCAGACCTGTGTGTGTGTTCTGGGTCTCTGTGCTGGGTGGGAAGAATATGGCATGCGTCTGCTCACAGCCTGTTGCAGTGTAAACGGTGATGTAACGTGATGAAACTACTATGGCGGTCCTTTAATCTGAAGTATCTGTGTTCTGCCTGCTCTGATTTTTCAGAATTTCTTTTTACGTCTCATGCGCTGTCTCGCTCTCTTGTCTCTCTAAAGGTGCAGAATTTTGATACAGACGTTGTTTTTACTGACTCATTCCTGGCTAATTGATTCGTTCTAGGGCCTGTTTGGGTGCCGCCCAGCTTCTGCTTAGTGTCACATGGCTTCGACAAAACGAGTTTGTTTTCTTTCTACCTCTCCCTCTCATTCTCTGTCGCTCCTCGCCTATCCGGCTGACCCCTCTGTCTTTTTTCTCATCCCTTGATTCCACCCCTATTGCCAAAATACTCTGTCAGCTTCCTTCTGTTCTCCCCTTAGGGAATTTCCCTTCTTAATCCAGGATTGTGTTATTCTCTTCATTCCTACCATACCTGGGAGATCTTAAAACAGAAAACAGCATGAGAGATCGAGATAAAAAAAGGGTGATGGGATATGAAGGAGACATGTTGACATTAATAAAAGACAGATACTTAAGGGTTTCTAGAAGAGTTGAGGACAGTGGTGGAGGTAAACCTCTGGCCTTCAGGCGTAGGAGGATAAATAGGAATGTAAACTGACTTCTAAAAATAAATCTGCCCATATGCAACGCATATAACACATTCCAGGGATGACGATTAAATGCAAAAAGAATGAATGGGGATAAGGTTATTTGCAAAAGCAGGATTAGGCAAGAGCTTTTTCTTATTTATCCCTCAAACAACTTTTGTCATTTTTAATTGATCAATATATCAGAATACATAAATACCAGCCGGTGCCGTAGTGTATTTAAGGTGATGTTACCCACATGCGCTTTTTTTTTAAATTTGTATCCACTTCCACAATTACAATTCTCTTTCTCTCTTCTTTCACTGTTCTTTGACTTCTGAAAGTCAATTACGATATAATAAAGTTTAAATTGAGAGAATGATACCAGCATTAGTATTGATATAATTCGACTGAGAAAAGCAACTGTACAGCCAAATGTTTTTGCCTGCCAGTCATCTAAAATAATTTTTAAAAGATTTAGTAAGAATAGCTTTATCTTAAGAATAAGTTTTAGCTAATTTTGCAATTAGTTTTGGACAAAGGGATCTGTTTCTTTCCACAATCTAGTGGAACAGACAATACTACACATTTCTGGGACCGGAGACTGTAGCTACTTGCATATTTTTTAAGATATTGGTCTGACTCAGATCCAGGATATTTATTGCCAACTCCAAAGAATCTCTAATACAATTCTTCTAAATGATAAAACTCAAAAGTTTTAATGTTCCCATTTCACCTTTAAAACACTCTAAATGCATGGGCTGGTTTGGACTGCTAATAAACCTGGGAAAAACATTAAAAACACTGAGTGAGCCACTGTTCCATAGGTGAATTTCATTCATTCCTCTTCTATACCCACTTATTCCCAAACTCTGGGTCAAGGGGGTCTGCTGAAGCCAATCCCAGTGCACATAGGGTGAAAGGCAGGGGGTACACCCTGGAAAGGTTGCCAGTCCATCACAGGGACCAAACCAACACACAACCACACACTTACACATACACTCCTACTCCAATCAACCTAATGCACATGTTTGAGTACCCAGAGAAAACCCACGCAAGCACAGGGAGAACATGCAAACTCTGCACAGAAAGACCCCAAGCTTGAGATTCGAACCCAGGACCTTCTTGTTGTGAGACAACCATGCTAACCTCTACGCCACTGTGCCGCCATGGGTGAATTTACCTTGTAGAAAATACTATACCAAAATAGAATGGTTTCAAGCAATCAGAAGTAATAAGTTTAAGTTAAAACAGGCAATGTTTAGGTCATCTTTTATTGCTTTTTTAAGCAGTATGAATTATCTCTAATGTCCCAGTTTTTCTTTGAGCTCCATAAAAAAACATAGACAGGGAAAAAGTCACATCCACAAAAAATCATCTTACATTGGCAGTAAATTGTTAGAGAAAAAACAGCTGTAGGTAAACATGCCAAACTAGCAATCAAAGACAAGTGATTTTAGTATTGGATTATAAGAATTTTTAAATTAAATGCATCTGCCTATATGGCTAATAGGGAATTAAACTGGATGAGGTGCTCTGCTACCATAGCCCTCTTCTTTATTCTGAGCTGTTTTTATGCTCACTATGATTGCAATGAGTGATCATTTCAGTTACTATAAATTTTATGTCAATTTAAACCAGCCTTCTTCAATTGCCTACAGTTTTATCGTGTTTGCATGTCTGCGGGCCCTCCACTTACAGGATGTTTTTATCCAATGCCACCCTGTATACACTGTCCACACTGCTGTGTTTGAGAAAATCCTGAAGTTATTGTCAGTTTTTAAAAACTCAACATGTAATTCTGATGTTTGATGTAACATTAACTAGAGCTTTAATTTTGTAGCTGCATAATCTGCTGTTATGTGCTGATGCCACACAATTGGCTGATTGGATAACTGCAATAAATAAGCAGGTGCCCATGTGTTCCTAATAAAGAGTATATCGTGCCAGTGACTTGTATTCTCCAAACAGATTCTTGTCTGCCACAGAACACTGTACTCGAAATGTTGTAACACTTCCAGGTGGTCGTTTGCAGAACCTAGGACATGCAAACAGGGATATACATATCCAGATGTTTGTTTGGTCTTCTTTTCTTTTTCAACAAACAGAACAATCGGATTAGCAGCTATTAATGGATTCTGCACTGTTAAAGGTGGAGCTTTTAGTTATTCAGTACAAGGCTTCCCAATTTCCATTCTTTTGAGTAAATGATAAATCAGTCTCTTTATTACAGACATGAATAGTACAATAATCTGTTTGGTAATTAAAGTCAAGTAAAACATTTAATTCAAGTAAAATGTTTGCCTGTTATTATTACTTGGATGGAGATTTTATTAGATATTTTATTAGATATTAACAATTAAATCCAGGTAAATTAAACAGGGCATTCTATACCTTGTATTTATTCCAATTGCCAATTTTATCAGACAACCTAGCATATAGAAGCACTTTGTAGCTATAAAATTACAGGCTCTACCCTGTCCATCAAAGGATGTGACCACCAAAGAAGCCACAGCTGATATTATTTGGGCGGTGTAGCTTTTACAGCACAGCTGTGACTCTGACATGATAGTGTTTGTGTCAGTGCACAGCAACAACATTTGAAGCAGAGTGTGCTCATAATAGCCTCACCCACCTTGCTAGTTCATCAAGTGGGTGTAAGGTTATGGTCTATAGCAGGGGTACTTAAATATAAATTCGAAAGGTTCACTTTTCATATTTCTATTCAGTCCGAAGTCCGGAAAAGTGATGGTCAAATTCCAAATAGAATACTCCAACAAAAAAAAGATAACATAGTAGTCCTTTTAACGTGAAAGGTGACACCTTCTTTGTGCCACCAGTTGTTTAAACCTGGGCATGAAAGCTGTGAGTGCCAGGCATAAGCCCTTCAGTAGGTGTTTGGGACTGGATACAGACCAGAGTATTAAGTATGCTTATTGAGTACCCCTGGTCAATTGCTTATGTCTTTCAATGTGAAAGTACTAAATGTCATTAAGCCCTTTGATGTGTTCAATGTAACATATGTGTTCAATGTTTGACCATTGTCAACTAAATTACATAAGTTGGTAGAATGTTTTTTTTTTAACCCAGCACTGATCCTGAAAAATCTGTGTGTGACCTGACATTTTTACAAGTCCATGAACTGTTTTTCACACTGGGTAGGTTTTTGTCTGGTCTGTATCAGAATGGGTTTTTTTTACTGTCAACCCTGCAGTATTGATCTGTGTTAAGATTTTCCATAATTATTCAACTTTTACAGATATCACTGAATATACTGTCGGTTTTGGGCAGTAGCTTACTCATTTATTAATATTTTGTATTAGCAGGTTAGTAGCAGCATTGTTTGCTAAATAAAATAGCTTTTCAGTGCTGAAGTTTAGCTGGGTCCAGATAACTTACATTGATCCTGGATCAGTAAGTAAGGCACCGTCTTTTAGAAAGTTGTTTGGCTGACACATGTACATTTGGAAGATACATGGTTCACAATTAAAGTTCCCACGCCAACAAGTGGCAAGTTGAAGGCAGGTGTACATCCTTCAGTGGTGTTAGGACCTAAAACAGTGTTGAAGTCCCTTAGGTATAATGCAATTATGCCTAAATAAGGAATAATGCAATGTTACAACAGTTTGAAGAGGAACAACATATGGCTACGACGGTCAAGTTACCAAAAACCTTTGGCAATAAGGTGTAGATTAGTTTAGTTAAACCTGAAACAACATGAATATTCTTATTTTGGAATAGAAAGGTAATGAAAGCAACAGTCCACTAGCAGTCCACTGCTGCGCTCCCTTCACTGGCTTCCAGTAGCTGCTCGCATCAGATTC
>JAOTQW010000036.1:15195531-15210962 GCA_026260075.1 Sisor rabdophorus | reverse complement strand
CCCCCGTGACCCCGGATTCGGGAATAAGCGGGTAAAGAAGATGAAATGAAATGTAATGTTTCTTAATGTAAGATTCATTTCTGTTTCGGATTTTGCATGTTGGCCTGAGAAAAGAAGCTGCAGCTCGACGGAAGCTCTTAAAGTTAGTTTTTTAAACACCTGTATCAATTCATTAGGAATTTAATTAGTACAATTAAACTTCTGCCCTTTAGCCGGAGGTGATGGGAGTTCAAAGGAAGCTGTTAAAAAGCACAGAAGTACAGAAGTGTGTGTGTGTGTGTGGATGGAGGGGTGTGTAAATGGTGAAAAAAGGAGGGTGTTTTTGCTGAACGTGGGGGTCTGACTGTGTGTGTGGGCAAGAACTTACATTAGGTGTGTTAAGCGTGTGTGCAAACGTGTGTATATGAACGTGTGTGTGTCATACTGTAATGAGGTAGCAGGATGTCTGGACACTAACTGTTGCCCACCTGTGGCTCACTTCCCCCATGAGGAGGGTATGAGTGGCAGTGTGTGTGTGTATGTATGTGTGTGTGTGTGTATGCACGTGTATTGGGATAGAATGACAAGGCAGAAGTAATGCGTTTGCTCCACCGTTGCGGCTTTTAGGTGATCAGTGATTGACTATGAGGACCACACAAACGCAGATTCTTTTACACACATACACACACCTCTGCCACTGCTTGATTATGGAGTTAAACACACTCAGCCACCCAGGAGACCCCCATCGGGGCAAAAGAGAGAGAGAGAGAGAGAGAGAGCAAGAGAGTTCTGGAGTGACTAACTGCACTCTTTCTTTTATTCTCTGCCCAGCTGTGTCTTCAAACGGCCCTTTGATGTGGCGAAATTAATGGAGAGAGTGTGTCAATATCTCCCGCCGTTCCTCTGTTGCTCCTGCACACTCATCTATTTCCTTTCCTCCATCTCTCCTTCTCTCTCTCATACTCACTTTTGTGTCTGCCTCTGACCTAACAAACCAGAGTTGACCTCTAAACCACACCCTCGTGCGTGTACGTGTGCATGTGTGTGTGCGTGTGAATGAGACAGTGACAGAATTAACAATTATATGCTAGCAAAAATGTGTGTACATAGGTGTCTGAGTATGTGTCCTTTGTGAATGTGTGTGTGTGTTTCTCTAAAACACTCTTGAGGGTTATAATGGTCTGATCTTCCATAACGAATACATGTGTAAGGCTGAATTAACTTTCTCTCTGTTTCTCTCTTTCCCAATTGCTGGAAACTCCTCGCTGCCTCTCTGCCTGCTCTACTGGATGTGACTGAGTGTTTCCAGAGTTGCGTGTTGGTATATGCTAAATTTGCCCCTCTCTGTGTCTCTGTCTTGCTCTCCCTCTTTTTGGCTTGTAGGATCAAGAATGTTTGTCTGTCTTTCTGTTTCATACCTATAGACCCCTTCTGCTGTACACCTTTCCCCTAATCATTCTTGTAAGCTGGAGAGAAAGACTTACATGAAAAGAGGATTAAAAGTCGAGAGGGGAAAAATTGTAGGTGTGTTTCTGTGTTGCATACATGACTGTGTATTTCAATGGAAATTAGATAAGCTATAATATTTAAGAGTACCTGGTGTATTCAAATAAATGATAGATAGATAGCTAGTGTTCAGTGAGACGCTTCTTGTAGCCATCTACCATCTGAGAAAAGCTTGCCCTACTCTTTAATTCAGAATTCTTTCAGCTGTAAGATGTTTGATGGGTGGCCCTCAAACATAATCTCAATAGTGTTCAGGTCTGGGCTTTGACTCAGCCATTCAAGGACTCTCTATTTTGTTAATTTTTAGCCAGTATTTGGTGGATTTACTGGTATTGTTTTGGTTATTGTGGTGTACAATTCTGCTTTAGCTTTAACTTTTTTACAGGCGGTCTCAAATGTTTGTCAAGCACCCTCTGATACACGGTAGAATTCATGGTTTCTTCGATGGTGAGATAGCCAGGCCCTGCTGCAGCAAAGCATCCAAAACCAGGACACCTCTACCTCGATGTTTCACAGCTGGTATGAGGTTCTTTTTCTGAAATAGTATATTTGGTATACTCCAAACATGTTATCTGTTTCAGTGCCCAAATAATCCCATTTTAAACTCAAAATAACATTATTTCAGAAGTCATGGTCTTTGTCTAGGTTCTCTTTGACCAACTTCAGTCTGGAATTCATGGTTTTCTTAAAGAGCAAAGGCTTACTTCTTGGACACTTCCCATGAAGTTAAACTTGTGTAGTCTTAAACTGATTTCAAAATCTTCTGAGAACTTTTTAAATCCCTCTCCAGACATTTTTTTAAATTCTAATGTCCATATGTCCAGATATGAGACATACACCCTGGACAGCTCGCTAGTCCATCACAGGGTCACATGGACACTCCTATGGTCAATTTCAAATTACCAATCAACCTAACCTACATGTTTTTGGAATGAGGAAAGAGAGAGAGAGAGAGAGAGAAGAGCAAAGAGAAAGGGCAGCACAGGTTAACAGGTATAACATTAAAACAATGGGCCTTTTAAATTTTTATAGAGATACATAGAGAAAGGGGAAGAGATTTAAAGATAGACTGATAAAGAGAGATTGGAGCGATAGACACAGAGGAAGAGAGATAGCAGCGGCAGAGATAGAGCAAGAGAAAGTGAATTGTACTATTTCTTTTTTTTAAATGGAGAGAGGGAGAGAGAGAGAGAGAGAGAGAGAGAGAGAGAGAGAGAGTCAAGGGGCGGGAGGAGGGCGAGCACGGAGGAAAGAGCGCGCGAGAGAGCGTTCGTGTGTGTGTGTGTTGTGTGTGTGCGTGCGTGTGTTTTTATGAATGAAGCACGGTGACTCAGGGATGTGTCATACAGAACGTCTTTATAAAAGGAAGTTTTAAACAAGCCTAAACATTTCACTGCGCGAAAAATCACTTACACCACACACTCGCATCCCTCTCTCTCTCCCTCTCTCTCTGTCTCCACACCTCTCTCTCTGCCTCTTTTTACCCTCTCCATCCTTCCTGCTGTTCGCGTGTCAGTTCCAGCTTTGGTGTGCGAAAGTCGAAATGTTTTAAAGAGAGGAATTTGACAGACTTCTGCACCCACTCACGACCTGTTTTTTTCCATCCTCTACTTTTTTCACCTTCACTGTCTCTCTCTCCTCCTGGCTAACTCGAACCGCCGATCGGACACTAAAGAAGTTCGCAGCACGTGACAAAGCCGGAACTCCTTTTATTTATTATTTTTTTAAATTTATTTATTTAATCCAATTTAATATTAATTTGCAACCTATTTATCCTCTTACTTCAAGGATATACAACATGAAATGTAAGTGCTATTTTTTAGGTTTGCTCTTTTTTGTCAGGCTTTTAATAATTATGCTTATCATTATTATTTTGTCTCAGAAATTGTTGTATAGCTTTCCATTTCCATTATACGAAATATTGAACTTATTTGAATCTTGAGATAATGTGAGTTAACATGTTTCAAAAAAGGTTAAAAACTTGTTATACTTTTTATTTATTGATTTATTTAAACGTGGGATGCTTGAAATTTGTTGTGCGCATGCGTGCGCCGGTAAACATGATTGACAACGAAAGCCACTGACATCGGGTGACTTAAGTTTATTGTGTCTACAGCAGTAACAGCACTTACTCAGCGTTATAGTGCAGCGTAGTAAAAGTCTTCAGCTGCTGGACCGGACAGAAGCACTTGGCAGCGCTCACTCCTCTGAGCGTGATCTAACTATCAGACAATATAGACTGGCGGCTTTTACGCAGTCTGCGTGTGGAAACATGAGTGTATTGCAACATCAACACGCTGTTTCCGGTCGGACAAAGCCCGCGAGGATTTTTGTAACAGGTGCGCCAATCAGTGTATTACTTTTCTTCCGCAGTGCTGCTCGATTCCTCCTCCTCCTCCTCCTCGCTGCTCTTCTCCGTCCTATTGGCTCAACTCCCGTTGTTTACGTCGGCGCTTCCCGCCCACCCGCGACGTCCCCACGCTGATTTCGACAAGCTGACCAACCAGACGAGGCATCTGCAAAAGATGACCCACGACCTGATAGTAAGTTAATTTATCGTGTGTCAGTATTAACACGGCATGTATTACCCACACACACACACACACGCACCTTCCGGGGAAATTCAGCTCAACCTCACTTGTGCTGATGATGTTCTCAACTTGCTTCTTCAGCATGTGGGATCCGGCTGAGCTGCAGTTCTTTTTCTCTTTCTTACTCCAAAAGCTTACATGAACTCACACATGTGGCTTTTAACTCATCTGGTCTGCATTAATCATGGTAAGAGCAGGGGTGGCAGATTGCGGCAGCTTTGATTCCCTGAGGGTGCAGATAGCGCTCATTTCCATTAGGGTAAAACAACAGAGATCTGAACTCTGGCCCAGTACTGGGCATTAACCCAGACTAAGCTTAACTTAACCTAAAACAGTAAGTGGCCCTACATGGAATCTCTCCAGTCGGTCTGTGTCAGTGAATCTGCAGGGTTTCTAAGGTTTTTTTTTAAGTTAGTGAGGTATTTCTTAAAGTCTGGAGCTGGTGTCAGTGGACAGCAAAGGCTTTTGGAATGGGTTTTGCAAGGTTGCTAGGTGACTGAGTGTCTTTAGCCCAGGGGGTACTGAACCCATTCATTCAGTACTTCTCTTACCTCTGAGAGGCCTCCTTGCCATAACTCCCTCACGGAAACATAAGCATGTTCTGCCTCTCGTCGCCATGGTTTTTTCAAAAGCCTGTTTACAAGCATAGGTGAGGTGAAAAGTGAAATCTTTTAAAAAAAGGTACCATTATAAGCATCATTTTATGCAACAGCAAACACAGGCAGCATGAAAATGTTGCCCTTATCCAGAGCGACTTATATTTTCGTTATTATAGAATTGAGCAATTGGGAGACAAGGGCCTTGCTCAGGGGCTCAGCAGTGGTAGTCCAATTCTTTAACCACTGCGCCACTACTACGACCTGCGTTTATAAGCACTAGGACCTCGTTTGTGTCTGTCGCTCCTGTGAGGCTCAGAAACTCTGACCTCATCCTCTTTGCTAAGGTCTGATTGTATCTGAGGTTATATTTCTCTCTTTCATGGCTTTAAAAGTGCACTTGGGTATAACCTGGAAGATGGGATCAGGCCCTTCGTCACTTCCAGTGTATACAGAGCTCTAAGGTGCAGTCAAATCTGACAGTGTGTGCGGTCATGTTCGGTGCATCGCTTTGTGATTACGTGCTAGATGTAAAGGTAGATCTTTTTTTTTTTTTCAAGACACCACCTGCGACAAATGGCCCTCTTTTTACTGGAGTTTGATTTAAGAGGTTGATTTATTTTTGCTTCATTTTCCTTACACTTTACCGGGGACAGAGCTTGAAAAGTCAAATATTTGGGAGTTGATGGAAAGTCCCCACAAGAAAGCAATAAAAACTATGTGTGCTGAATGCTGTGGTTGCAGGCACAGAATGTGTTAATGTGTGTTAGTTTGCAAGGGTATATTTACTCTGTTTGCTGCTTGCCTGGCTGTGTGCGTGTGTTGTAAATAGCTGTGGGCTGTGTAGGTGTGGGATTTCTTGTTTAGCTTTTCGGTTGTCACAGCAAAGCGTTCCTGATAGAAATCAGGTAGATTTATCATGCTGCCATATTTGCATTCAGGAACACAGAAGGAGAGGGGGGACAAAAGGTGTGAGGTATGAGGATTCGAGGACGTATGTGTGTTAATGTTTAGAGAAACATGGATTAGAGAACATTATGGATGTCTGAGAGCACAGAGAATAAGAAGCAGTAACAGGGAGTGATGAGTAACAAAGCGCTTTCTTGACATAAGTACAAAAACAAGGTACAAGGAGATGTGAATCGTTGCAAAATAGCAACAACATTCGTAAGGAAAAAACACTTTGCGACAAACATTGGCATGAATGCAGCGGAAAGCTGACCTCACCATGCTGTTAGCTGGGCAGCTCGTGATGCTGTTTTTCTTGTTTGATGAAACCTCGATGACGCATATTGTGTATTACACCTGTCACCTTGGCGAATCAGCTCAACTAACTAACTTCCGATGTCTGACGTATCTTACTTCCTGCTCATTAGTGAAGTATTTACATTTAATTGTGACACCAGGTCAGCTTTTGTTTACACATTAACAAACAGGAGCTAAGTTTATACATCCTCTTTACCCTACTATTCATCTACTGTATATGTGTCTGTCTCCCTCTAGTGGTCGGAATGATACTAAGACAAAAAAAAGAGGGGGGGGGTGTTTGGTTTGGGTCTGTATGTCATTGCGCCTTTTTTAGGTCTGACCCTGGAGTTTCCCTACATCCCAGTGTTGTCTATTCTACTCCAAGCGCCTTACTCATTGCATATTCTGTTATTCTTCCTCTACAAAACATCCTGTGGCTTCAGGTCACAAACTGTACTTGTTGACTTATAGAGGTTGTACCCTGGTGAACTCTGGGTGACTCTAATGCTCTGTAATTCTGTGGTATCGTTAGAGGATGGCCTTCTGCTACTGCTTTAAGAGCAGGAGACATCCTTGGAAGGTTGCTGCAGTAATTATAACCTGTGGGTAATTGCCAGCTGTTCTTGGATCAGAGAACAGAGGTCTTCTTTAAGCATGGGAAATTCTGCATGTTGCCATGATGTTGCTTTTGTGGACAGCATTTCCCTTGTAAACTTGTGTTTTATCTGTTTACTAAAGGCATTTCTATCCATTTCAGAATGACCACAAGGGTGAGCCGGTGAGTGACCACCACAGGTTTAAGTCTCTTCCAGCAATCAACAGCAGAGCCAATGACCTTAGCTCCCTGGAGGTAAACGTCTGGGTTGATTCTGTCTGCCTAGCGGTCGATTGATTACTTCGTTTTTTTTTTTTTTTTTTTAGATCAAAACTTATTTGAAAGTAAATTTTAATGTCATTGTTGTTATGAAAGTTTTAAATAGGAATAAACCTAATCTAATAGAACATGTGCTTCCTCCCTCTCTATCTCAAAGTTGAAGCCTACGCTTTCTCAGCTCCATGCTGACTTCAAGACTTTCGAGCAGCATTTCGAGTGGTTAAACAAGGTGAACATGAAGCACCATCACTCCTCTGCGTCAAAGCTGGGTGAAATGATTTCACACATACGGAGCCTCATTAGTCTGCTCCAGCGCCAGGTAATCAAAAGCAAACCAGATGCTAGTCTGCAAGTTGTGTTTGATCTCATGTACAACCTCGAGCTAAATATCAAATGTGACATCTTGGTGTTTATTTCAGATGCTGCAAGTGGATGCCCCTCGGATTGCCGTACCTTCTCCCTCCCTTCCTCCCCAACCCTCTCAATGGGAGATGAATCAATCTTCACAAGTGCTTCTTCAGAGGTTTAGGCTTTTCTGTGATTGGGCAGCACGTGCTTTCCTTAGCCTCAAGTCTAAAACACAGGCATGAGGCACTGGCACAGGCACTGCTGTTTTAGCCGATCACTAGATTAGAGTAATAACGTCTACTCTGACCATTTCTCTGTCTCTGCCTCTATGAACAAACAGCCTGCCCAGATCTGAGCTGGTCAAATGGCAGCAGAATTGTCGATCTGATCTGTAGTCTCTGGCACATGGAAGCCACAGTGCAAACATGAGAACTCCACCTGTCTGTTCAGCAGGCAGTGTTTTTTCTTCTTCTGTGTTTTCTTATTTTATTGGAATACAGCGACACATCACTGCCAACATCCTGCTTTTACATCTCTCATCTGCATAACTTTATTTTCTTCTTTCAATTTTTAAAACGTAATCATTATTTATGTATTTATTTATTTATTGAGCGGTTATTTAGTTATTTATTTGGTGTCCTTATTTATTTAACCGTAATTTTCTTTACCAATTATGTTTTAAGTTTAAATGTCTTTCGTAAATTATTGTCTTCCAAATGTTCCGCCAACAAAAAAACAATTAGTCGTTATGCCTCCTTTTTAATAAATTATATTCATTGTTGCTGTGCTATTTTTTTGATCCCCGGAGGCATGTGTTTGTAACTGTTATCTACATTTTTTGCCACTAGATGTAGCAATATTTCTGGGTTCCTTAAGAGTCTTTATATAAGATATGAGAATGGCAGGAAAGATAGTGTCACAAAGCACTGACCTACACCGTGGCTGCCTTTCTCTCTCCCTCTTTTTTGTCTTATGCTTTGCACAGTATATTTGGGTTTGTTTTTTAAATCCTCTGATTTTATTAGCCGGCTAAACTGTTCTTAAGTGACGTTAAATAATAATAATAATAAAAAGACAAACCCAAGCCTTAAAATACTATGTATTGTGATATTGTGACTATTTGGTAATGTACAAGTGTACATACATTGTCCTGAATGTAAATTATGTACAGTGCAAATGTGTCTATATTATATTATAGTTTTCTATAATAAGGCGCTCTTGCTCTGTCAATTGTATCGCAATATCGAAAAATTATTCTGTTTTTTTTTCTTTTTGTTTTTAGTATTTTGATATACTATTTATTATGTCCTCATGTTATTTATTTTTACTAAAGAGAAGCAAGCCTTCTGTAATTTTTATACTTTTATACTAGTTATAATCTGACTATCATCCTTATGGAAATTTTCATGTTTTTATTACCCGCTGTAAGCGACACTGCTGCTTGACAGAAAGGTGAGTGTGGCCCATACAATAAAGGAGTTAATATACATGACTGTTGCTGTTTTACTTTTTTCTTTGGTCACGTTTATGTATTTATGAGCTACACTTAAAATAGGGCTTGTTTTCGTCCCAACCATCAATGAGACCATTTAGTGTACCGTTTATCCTACACCGGGAACCCAGAGCTGAGAATGTAGAGGATACCTGGAGCAGGATATAATATCTCTTATTTACACACACTACAGGCAACTAAAAGATAAGTTGGGTTAAGGTTATTATGGCTTATTTTAGACACCCTTAACTTGAGTGACTTACATTAAGAGCCTTACTAAGAGGCCCAGCTTGGGGTGCTAGAAATTGAATAGCTATCTTTCAATTAGTAGTCCAACACAATCACTACTGTGCTACCACTTCCTCTTAGTTCCTAGAACCTGACACTTAGGACGAACATGCACAGCTATGTGAGTACATCTGCTAAACCACTTTATACCCAACTGCTGGATGAAGGAACTGTGAGACTAGGTTCCTGGATATGATCAACCTCCTGTCCTAAACATATTAATGTCTTCCCTGCTCCTAACACACCTGCTTCATTTTACACCTCTATTTTATTCATCACGAGTGTGTGACTTAAATTAAAATTGCAATGGGGTGGCACAGAGTGTGGTGGTTAGCACAGTCACCTCACAGTAAGAAGATCCTGTGTTGGATTCCTGGTAAGAGGTCCTTCTGTGCAGACTTTTTTCCCCGTGCTTCCCGGGGGGGGGGGGGGGGGGTTTGTGTGTGTCCTTTCACAGTGCAAAAAAACTTGTACATTAGGTTGAATGGTGATTCTAAAATTGCCTATGTGTGAGTGTGTGTGCTTGTTCTTCTATGTGTGCCCCAGCGATGGACTGGCGTCCTGTCCAGGGTGTACCCTGGCCATTCGCCGAATGTGCGTTGGGATAAGCTCCAGCAGGGCACCGTGATACCGAGTTAGGGAACAAGCGGGTATAGAAGATGAATAAATGAACGAATGATAGGAATGTAGGTCAGGATCCGTGTAAATAACCTGTGCGCAGCTTTAGGCCGTCGTCTCCAGACCACTAAAACTACATTTCCCAGAAACAGAGTAACCGACCAACGTCTTAAGCTTCCTTTATACGTTAATAGCTACGCTGAGTGATATGGTATCTGTAATGATGCGGAGATAAATACGTAAGTTTAATTTATTTCGGGTAATTTTGAAATTTTTTTGGTTTATATTTTTTAGCGTTTATGTTGTTAACCAATAGCATGAGCGAGTTAGCAGGCATACCAGACCAATAGTATTCGTCGTTGCTGAGAGCCGGAAGCAGGCGGGTGACTGTTGGTTAGTTTGTGCTCGACATTATTGTTAAGGTTGTATGGACTATCACTTAGGATTACAGCCCTATTTCAATACATCAATATTGTATAATAACTAACGAAACATTACAGGCGAGTAACATATACATCGTGAATGGGCAGAAAAATATTGCGTCGTTTAAGAAACTGAATCGGGCAGCGAGATGGATGCGGGAAGGCCGGCTCGTGACTGGACAAATACATGCACAAATTGGTAAGACCGTAAGTGAAAGTTGGTTTAATAAAATACTTGTATATGAGGGGTAAATGTGCAAGTATGGCGCTTGATATTTTGTCTTGTTTGGGTTTGCGTTTTTCCGAGTCAACGCAGCGGGAAACACCGATACAGAACGAGAGGGTGGGACGGAGGAGGGAAGAGGGATGGAGATAGATAGAGGGAGGGAGGGGTGTTTAAAGGGGTAACGCTGAACAGTTATTCACATTTTACTTTATTTGCAAAGATTATATTATTAAGCCACGCATTATATTTTACATTTACATCGTATGTTAAATGCTCCTATCCAGAGCAACTTACATTTATGGGTTAAGGGTCTTGCTGGGGTTAAAACCCGGTGGCACCATAAACATATATATTTTTTAAATTTACCCTTTTATCTCCCAAACATGTAAGTTATTTATTTCTTTCCTTATCTTTACAGCTCTGTCAACTACAGCCAAAAAAGCTAGATTACCACTAGTTCAGACCCACCAGAACAGCAGCATTATCAACACTCGATTAAACATCAGCGATGGCTGTCGTAAATTTGGAGAATCCACGAGACTAGTTATCTGCTCTACAACCAAGAGCAATTTTTCCTGCTTCATAGGGCATAATGGCCAACTCTGTGGCTACACTAGTGGTCCAAACGGAGCTTCTGCCCAGCCAGACACCCTCGTCTCTCTCTCCCTTTCCGTCCCTTCTTCCATCTGTGGAAGACGAGGATCATGATGCAGAAAAAGATAAAGCAAAAGGAACGGAAACAGTTATGCTTACCGGGGTCGAGATGGTGACATCATCAACGTCTCCGGGGACGATGGGGTCCCAAAATAGTGAACACCCATTTCGGTGTCTAGATTGTGGAAAAAGTTTTAAGTGGTCTTCCAGGTTGGCACATCATCAGCGTAGCCATAACAATGAGAGACCGTATCGCTGTAACCTGTGTCCCAAGGCATTTAAAGGCTCATCTGCTCTCCTGTATCACCAGCGGTAAATGAAAGGATTTATGTTCATGTTTTTCCCACATCCTTAATTATAGTACTTTTTTAATGCTAGCATTAATTAATTAGAACATTCTGAAAGGCTGATAATATACTTTTTTCTAGGTCTCATTCAGGAGAGAAGCCTTATAAATGTGAGGATTGTGGTAAAGCATTCAAGCGCTCTTCCCTTTTACAGGTGAGCAATGCCCGCTGATATGAGGCCCAGCTAAGTCTTGTTTAAAATTCCATAAGACAAACACTTTACACAACTATTACCTTAATATGAATAGCTTCTATCGACAAGCATGATCAATCAATTGGCACTAATAAATCATTATGAATTCAAGAAAACCATACATTATATACATTTGCATAATTTAGCAGATGCCCCTGTCCTGAGCGATATACAAAAGAGCTAAATCAAGAAAAGTGTAACAACCTAAAAACTGTTTAAAAAGAGCAACACACAAAAGAGCTTTTTCGATTTTGCATATTAAGTGACAAAAATTTAACAAAGAGGTAGGTCTTTAATATTCTCCTAAAGACTAACAGTGACTTGCACATTGATGAGCAATTAATTCCAAAATATTAATACAAAAACATTTATTTGGGTGTCAAGCCTTATGTCTGTATGGTGTGCAGCAAAGCTACCAACCTACAACAACACATGCGGATACATACAGGCGAGAGGCCATCCATCTGCATATAATTTCCTCCAACCTGGCACTTCATCACATTTGGAGGTCAAGACTAATGGCGGTGGGAAGACAGGACAGATGTTTGTCTCTCACATGCTCTCATTTGGTATGCCATCCCTGGTTGAAGATAGTCAGAACTTTCTGACAGCCACAGGCTCCTAGCATGTACAGGTGGACATGGCGGTATCACCCTAAACAGAAGTTAACATGATGTTGTACAGTTGCAGCAGTTTCAACCAGACATTTGAAACCCAAATACACCAGGAAGAACATCAAGCATTGCATCTGCACAGTCTGGAAGCAGAACAGAAAGTCTTGAGACTTTTTAGTTTGGACCATTGTTAAAACATAATTTACTCTTAATATGAAGGTTTCATCGTGGGGGGTGCAATAGCATGCAAAATAATGCGATATTCAATTTTAATTAGAACTTATGTAACTTAAGACTGTTTGAATTTTTTTTTTGATGAACATAGCTTATTATTTTGTGATGACTGTAAAGATTGGAAGTGTTTCCCCACTTCATGATGCCACTCGAGATTTACACTTTCTACATAGAACTTAAGTCTGTAAGTTTTCAAGTACTGATATCTTCTTTTTTCACGCTAAGTTTTCTGCAGCATTTACATTTAAAGCATTTGGAAGAAGCCTTTATCCAGAGCAAGTTTTTTGTAAAGAATTAAGCAACTATAGGTTCAGGGCCCTGCACAGGGGACCACAGTGGTGGCTTGGTGGTGGTGGTGGTGCTGGTCCTTCTGGCATCAGTCTAACATCTTAACCACCCCACCACCCACCCACTTTTTTAAGAAAGAGCAATTGTATAATTTATATTTTTTATGCTCACTGTAGGTCCATCGCAGTGTGCATACAGGTTTACGTACCTTCCAGTGTCCTTACTGCCCTCTGACCTTCAAGTGGAGCTCTCACTACCAATATCACCTACGCCAACACACAGGCGAGTGCCCCTATCCATGTGACCGATGTCCCAAAGCCTTTAAAAACTCCAGCAGCCTTCGCAGACACAAAAACGTTCATTTGGGTGTCAAGCCTTATGTCTGTATGGTGTGCAGCAAAGCTTTTAGCCAGTCGACTAACCTACGACAACACATGCGCATACATACAGGTGAGAGGCCATACATCTGCAGTGATTGTGGTCGCAGCTTTACACACTCCTCCAACTTGGCACTTCATCGCAATTCGCATTTGGAGGTTAAGACTCATGGTGGTGGGAAGACAGGAAAGGTAGGCTCACGGACAAAGGTGGAGGTGCTGCTTGAGGGGGCCACATCAGATGATTTAAAGACTGTTGAAATGACAATATCGGACATGGTGGGCCTTGTGGGTGGGCAGGAAGGAGGATCAAGTCAGGTGTTTCTGTCTCACCACATGCCCACATCTGGTATGCCATCACCAGCTGAGGATGGTCAGAACATCCTGACAACCACAGGCTCCCAGCATGTACAGGTGAACTTGGCGGTATCAACCGAAACAGAAGCTAGCGTGATGTTGTACAGCTGCGGCAGTTGCAACCAGACATTCGAAACCCAAATACACCTCGAAGAACATCAAGCATTGCATCTGCACAGCCTGGCAGCAGTGGATGGGGCTGAAGATATCAGAGCTGATTGCATAGAAGCTCAGGGAGGAGGGGTTTCACTGGCTGGGATGGCTCCCTTGTTGGCTGACTTTGAGGAAGTGGTAGAAACCACAACTGTGTCAGAGAATGGACAGGGGACAGAGCTGCTTGAATTGGGGGGTATCGGAGCTGGATCCGGGCAGGTTCAATATGACTTGCTGCAGGGCTTCACCAGCTCTGTGGCCCAGATGGCCTCAGATGACGCCTCGTCTATGGAGGACGTGACTGTGGCTACGTTGTCCGAGTGTGCCTACTGTGGTAAAAGCTTCAAAAACAGCAGCTCCATGAGCAGACACGTGGCGCAGGTAAGTGGTACTAAATGACACAGAGGATACTAAGGTTACAAAACTAAAAATCTAATTTATTGTTGTAAGATTTTCTTTGTACTTCTTCTGTACTGCAACCAGGTGCATCCTCTGGCATTGTCTCAGTCCAGATCTCAGTTCAGCTGCTCGGTGTGTGAACGCTCCTTTCCTCTTCTGTCATCTCTGCTTACTCACCAGCACTCGCACACTGAAGAGCAGAGACTGCTGGCCGAAGCAGAGGCAGAGATAGTCTGCCCTCCATCGCTGTCACTCTCACTGCCATTGTCTTCTTCATCTTCTGCCAATAGAGAAGGTGTGGAAGAAGAAAAGGAAGAAAAAGAAATTCATGTCAGTCTCATTGCTGTCACAGAAGAAGGGGAGAAGCAAGCTGTGAAACAAACCAGCAAGGCATCAGGAAAGGCAGCAAGGAGAGGAGGTGGGGGCAAGGGCTCTGCTGCCAACGGTGAGCTTTATAAAATTCTATTACAGAAGACTAAGGTATTGATTTTCTTAACATGAAACTTTTCATAACTTTTGCTCCTTTTACAGAAAGGCCATATCGATGTCTGGAATGCGGGAAATCCTTTAAGGGTTCTTCAGGTCTGCGCTACCACATGAGGGATCATACAGGCGAGAGACCGTACCGCTGCACAGAGTGTGGAAAAAGCTTTAAGAGATCTTCTCTACTGTCCATACATCAACGGGTAAAGACTGTTATGCTTTCTAGGCTAAACAATCACATAGACACACAAATAATAGGATTAGGATTTGCTGTTTCTATCCTTTAAATTTAGAGATAATAGTTGTGTTTGTAATTAAATGTCATTATTGTGTTCAATTTATCTGACAAATATTTCTGTTGTTAACAGTTTGAAATGCAAATAGAAATTCAAACTTTTGTTTGTATGAATGCAGGTGCACACCGGATTGCGAGCCTTCCAGTGTCCTTACTGTCCTCTGACCTTCAAGTGGAGTTCGCATTACCAGTACCATTTGCGGCAGCACACTGGCGAACGTCCCTACGTGTGCCAGGACTGCGGCAAATCGTTCAAGAACACCAGCTGTCTACGACGACACAGCCAGTTGCATCTGGGCCTGCGACCGCACGCCTGCTCTGTGTGCGGCAAGTCATTTACACAAACCTCCAACCTGAAGCAACATGAGCGCACGCACTCGGGCGAGAGGCCTTTTCAGTGCGCGCAGTGCCACAAAAGTTTTACGCACTCATCCAATTTGCAGCTTCACCTCCGCACACACTCCTCAAGCAAAGACTACAAATGCCATCGCTGCGACAAAGAGTTTGTCATGCACTCCTACCTCCAGCGTCATCTGCGAACGCACAGCAGCAGCGGCACAGCCCAATGTATGAAAGAAGTACAGAAAACTCCTAAGAGTGGCAGAAGGACTTCAGAGATGCCAGTTGCTACTCTGAGTCTAAACATGACTGCAGCCGGAGGGCTCAGTTCTCTGTTTTCTAACGATGGGAATTCCACACTTATTCTTTCACAATCGAACTTGGACATTCCTCCAAACACATCACAAAATTATTTCATGATCCAGACCCCCACAGGACTACAGCTGATCCCGTTGTCTAATCCAACACCAACACAGCCTGCCCCAGCCCCTCCCTCCCCCCCCCCCCCCC
>JAOTQW010000036.1:15183776-15195431 GCA_026260075.1 Sisor rabdophorus | reverse complement strand
TCCCCCCCCACCACCTCCTCCACCACCACCACCTCCTCTACCACCTCCTTCTGTACCATCTCAGAACTTTCTGCTATTACAGTGCCAGTCTGCCAATGGCAGCCAGCCGAGTCTTATTCTCCTTCCCACAGCTTCCAATACGAACACTATTCCTGCTCCATCAGCACCACAACCTCTCTCCTTGGTCCAAACCATACCATCACTGCCATCGATAACCACTATATCTCCAGCCCAAAATCAGATATCACAGTTTCAACCACTCCAGACCCGTCAGAGGTTTATTTTCACCAATAACTGTGCTCCCCTTTTCACTGCCCCGCAAACTCAAAACACAACAGTCGCTACTAGGCCAATCTTAGGACCGCTTAGCCACAACAGGAGCCCCAGAACCAGGCGTGGGCGCAAAACGAAAACTCTGAAATGTAGATCTTTGGTGCAAACACCATCTGTCCTGGCAAATCAAGGATTAGTTTCTTCCAGTATTTCAACAACTACAACCGCAACAACCTTACCACACCAATCTGTGCTACCACTGAATTCAATCTCTGTGCCTGACACTGCCTCTGCTTCAGTTGTATCAGCAACACCCCAAAATCCACAATCAACGGACAGCAACTGTATTTTGACAGATGACCACCAAAATGATTCTGCTATACAGGAAGTAGAAAAAACACCAGAGCACCTTTCGAATGAGGGTTTTGTTTTGTGCTTTGAGAAGGACACTGAGGAGACGGCGCAAGAAGACAGTATGGAGGTGAACGAAGAGGTGGAGAGCGAAAGGGCGTATGTATTACATTTTGAAGGAGGGAGTGAACAAGGGGAAGCAGGAAGTGAAGAGAGTGGGGAAAAATCTTTTCTTCTTCGATTTCATTCCGAAGAAGAGGTGGATGAAGATGTACAAAAGGAGAAGACTGGGATAGTTTCTCTTAACTTACTTCAAGATTGGAGTGAGGCGAGAGAGAGGGAGAGAATAGAAGAGTTTGAAGAAGGTGTTCAGGTGGAAGAGAAAGCATTTGTTCTTCATTTCCAAGCTGATGCGCCCAGCGATGAAGACATCTCGCCAAACAGCGGCTTCCCTGAGGGATCCAGTGAAGATTTGCGTCTTACTGGTCATCCTGCCCAAGCCTTAATGCCTCTTGGAGGCCAGGAGGTTGTGTTTGAATTAGGCAATGAGGAGAAAATAGATGCAGACACAGGAAGTGAGGAAAGTGTTCAAATGATTGCAGTAATAGAAGGTGACGGTAGTGGTGCTGAGACTAGGAATAGTTTTACTAATGCTGGAGACGTCACTGGGACAGGAGAGGGCCAAATGGGAAGCATATTTCAGTTAGAAGGAGGGGAAGGTATTGTTATTATCGAAGTTAGTACTAGCAGTTTAACCGAGGGGCCTGAAGGTGTTTCAGTAGGATTAGAAACCGTAGACAAAGAAGCACAAGAAGTGGCATCAGAAGAACAGAAGATACTGGAAACTGAGGGCAGAGTGCCAGCGAGCGTAAACAGGACCTAAGAATAAGCCTGGAACAAAATTCTAAAAATAAAGCCTGTTTATTGCTCCGTGTAAGACAGCACACATGGTACTACTATTCAATGCACACTACTAACTACCAGCAACTCAATACTTCATTGACATTTTTAATAGTCTTTTATGATCCATGACAAATCCTAAAGCAGAACAATAAAATAGAGGGTAAGATCTTGCTTTAGAGTAATACATGTCATTGGTGCAATATTATTTTTTTTTTTTTCCATGTCCTGCGCACTGCATCACTTTGCATAAGTGAGATGCACTCATCAGCCGGTAGAGGGAGCTGTGTTCAGAAACAACAAACGATATGCGGGTTGTTTTTTTCTGTAAACTGAAAAAGAAGGTGAATTGAAGTCGCTGAAAAATATTTGACAAATGTAATCTAATATGCTGTCTTGTTGACAGCCAAAGTGTAACATAAAAACACTTGTGAATATGTCTATAGTATGTTTGGCTTCACTATAATTGTTTATAGTAAATTATATTCAACAAACGCTGTCAATGTTATTATTTAAAGTTATTTCTGCAGTAACAAAAAAACAGTATTTAAAAAAAAACATATCCTAGGCAGCTGATTGATTGGTCAGCGGTGATTGATTGGCCAGGTTATGTCCTGGACTGCTAATCAAATGATTGTATACAAGTTCTTGCCAACCAGAGCAGGGTGGGCCAGATATTCCAAGTGGGCAATGTTTGGAGGTGGTCCAAACCATCACTATCACTGCCATCGATAACCATTTTATCTCCAGCCCAAAATCAGATATTACAGTTTTAATCACCCAGACCTGTCAGCGGTTTATTCATTTTGTTCGTTTATCCTTCAGGGGTATTTCTCTGCGGAGTTTGCATGTTCTTCCTGCTTGCGTGGGTTTCCTCCGGGCATTCCAGTTTTCTCCCACAGTCCAACAACATGTGCAGTATGTAGATAGGTGACTCTAAATTGCCTATAAGAGTGTGTGTGGCCCGCGATGGACTGGCGACCTGTCCAGGGTGTACCCCTGCCTCTCGCCCTGTGTGCGATAGATAGATAGATAGATAGAAAAACCGGGCCCCTGAGTCAGGCCCCTCAAAACGCCCAAATGCACACTTGTATAAAAGTCGCTCCTGGTAAGGGCGTCTACCAGAAATGTAAAGTGTAGGCTGAGTGCTGCACTAATTCGGCTGCTTTACGCTGCTTTGGTATTCACGAAAGAGGATACGCTGAACAGCCGCCCGGCGTACATTGGTGGCGCTGTGGCTCTCCGAAGCAATAATATAACATGTCGGAATTAATGCATGCTTGGAAATCGTTTGAAGCTTGATTTCTAAGGTAAGTAGGTGAAGTTGCTGGCCTGGTACAATATCACAGCGGCAAAGCATTTCCCATTAAAGGCTTGTTAAAAGAATCGTTCGGGAAGCGATACGGTGTTAGAAATAACTTAAAATACGCTACGCTTGCTAATTCTAACGCTTTTAAAGGGCAAAAACGCTCGTGTTTATGCAGATCAAATAAGAATAGCCTGGTTAACACCAGCCTGGTTTGCCCGTGTATTGTGTGTTAGAGTAGTTATATGGTCCCTGGCGGTCTATATTCTGGTTGGCCTAGCGTAATATCGAACCCTTAACAGATTATAAAAAGGGGTCATGTTTAACACGCTATGATCTTTGGTGACAGGCTTTTAATCGCGATAATATATTCCTACATTTCAGAAGAGATACATTGTGTTCTAACGCATACGAAAATCCGTTAACAATGACTACCAAGACCAGTTACTTGTGTTTTATTAAGTAGCATTGGTTTTATTCTTTTTTCAGGACACAGGTTTCAAATCGGCGGAAAGTTTGAATAAGATGGCGCACTTGGACCTGGGAAATGTGGTGCTTCGGCGGATGAGAGAGGAGGATATCGAAGCTGTTAAAAGTCTTATTAAGGTATAGATTTAGTATAATTTTTTTTGTTTGTTTAAGGATTTCCTTTTTTTACGCTCCTATTTAACATCATTTGTCTCCCCCCCACCCCAACCCCAACGTCTGCATCCTACGCAGCAAGGATGTGAAGGGATGGAGAACCGGCTCATCTTACACCTTCTCACTAGACCCCTGACTGTCCTCCTGCTGGCCACAGTTTCCTCTGTGCTTCGCTTTGTAGTAAACTCCTTTATGCTAGCCCTGTTTATCCCTGTTTTTCTTCTCATTGTATACCTCAAGCTCACTATCCCTAGATCCACAGGCATTCTAGGGTCCAGCAAACCCTACTGGGACTACCTAGGCAGCAGCTACCAGGCTAGGTCAGAACCAGACCTACTGAACCCAAATACAGCCAAAGCCAAAGTTGTGACTAACCAGGAAAAAACCAAACGTCGCAAAAAAAACAAAGGCAAGTGTAAAAGTGATGAGAAAGACAAAGGCATGGCTGACGACCGAGAGACTGTGGATGAGGATGATCTTAAAGCTCGGGCACGAGTGGCAGGGGAAGTGTGGGTGGCAGAGAATGATGGCGAGGTGCTCGGCTGTATCGCGCGTGACGGTTGGTGCCGGCATGGTGTGTACCGGATCTGTAGGCTGGTGGTGCAAAGCTGGTACCGCAGAGAAGGACTGGGCAGGCTGCTAGTTCAGAGCCTGGAGTCCAGAGCCAAGCAGAGTGGAGTGCGCTGGGTCTATGCCCATGTGCCTTTCCCTTCCAAAATAAGTGAAGCTTTCTTCAGAAAACTGGGCTACCGACTCCAGGGAGAGACTTCTGGTGTAGAAGGTGAAGAGGAGGATTATGAAGAGCCAGCGAAAGGCTGGTTAGGCTTTGCAGTGACTAAGGTGTTTGTTAAAGACTTAAAGGTGTAAATAGGCAGATGTTTTGCTTGAAATCATATGTGACCGATTCGGTAATTACTGCAAGGTTAAAATCGAAATAACAGTATTTTTCTTTATTTATTTAGTGTGTTGGTTTTTCTTGTTGGTATTAAAATGTATTTTAAAAAGTTTCAGATTTCTGTCAGTTTCTATACTAATAGAATAGTGATTAAACTCTGTGCATGGGTTGTTTTTAAACTATGTGGCTTCCCTAGTCACAAAAAGCTTTTGATCTTAAGGCATAAGCAGAAAATGAGCAGTAAAAAATGAAGTAGAGTATGAAGTATTAAAGCTCATTATTTTCTTCTTGTCAAGTTGCAGTCCGTGGTGTGCTGCTGTGATAAACTGTGTTAAGCTTAGTATCAATTAGTCTAGTATATGTTCTTTAGCACAATCCCATATCTATTATTCAATATGAGTGTATATATCTGTAAATAGTATGTTTTTTAACTGTTGTGTTTCTGTGCACCCCACACTAAGCCCAATTGCTATAAAATGCTGGAAGTAAAGCATTTACTGATTTTGTTGTCAAACAGATAAGGAAAAGAGAAGCAAACCATGCTGTATATGCTGTATGCTACAGACATTTGTGCTAGTCATTACAGCAGTAAACATGTATATAAGTAGATGAAGTTAAAGCGTGTGGTTATGTCTCTACCTTAACCACACACAGTAAAATATGTCTCACCTAGTACCTCATTCACCACCGGATGTTTGTACAGTTGTGTGAATGTGGTGGGAATAAGCACCTGTTGCATCAGTAAACTTAAGTGTCGTGTTTTAAAAAAATGCATCCTTTTAGTTAAATTAGGTAAAGTAAGTTTGATGATTTACTTTGATTTATGGTTTGAAAACTGGATGGAAATGGCAGCTATAAACATAAATTGGTTCTTTTACAGTATGTGGAATTCTACTAGCAGATGTGTAGCAAATTGTAGTGAACAACGATGGGCTTTATGCTTTGGATGCCACAAAACTCTAGTTTAGTTTATTAGAATCAAACAAGGCTGCAGGTTGTAGTATTGCACTACATAGATGACTAAAAATTGTTTCTCACTCATTTCAAGATCTGGGCTTGCTTCAAAGGGTTTGTGGTAAATTTCTGTTCTTGAATTGGTACTAGGAAGTCAGGTTAAACTTTAGTCTTGAAAAAACTGCATTTGTGTGGTGGAAGTGCAGTGGTTTGAGTGTTGGACTGCTAAGTGGAAGATTGGAGTCCAAGCAACACCACTGCTGGGCCCTGGAGCAAGGCCCCCCAGATGCTGAGAATGTAAATCTGATTATTTTCTAAATGGGTCACAGACGCGCACTAAGTAACAAACGTTCAGAGTTAACAAAGTTTCTAGTTCAGTGTCTTCTTTCACATAAATTGGCACCGTGCCATGTTTGTTGTGGGCTTTGTTGTTCTGTCACACTGAAGCCCACATTAGTAAACACCTGCAAGTGTGTCCCCTAACCAAAAAGGGTACCTATTATTGTCTTCAGGAAACAGATGCAGGTTCACAGCTCTGGAAAAGTGTGTTTGGAGCTGTGGTTGACTTTGTCTGCACGATAGGTTGTTGAGGGGGTGTGTCTGCATGTGTGTGTGTAAGTGTATGTGTGTGGGCGGGTGGGTTTTGGAAAAAATGACTTTGCATTTCCTGCCCTAATTCGTTCATATGTGTTGTGCCAATTGATGCATTAAAGCAGCTGTAGTTGTTTGTGTGTGTGTGTGTGTGTAGAATGAAAAGGTGAGATGTGGTTGATTGGTAATATTTTATTACTTCCATTAACAACTTTTATAAAATTTATTTGCTTCATTAGTGTGTATTTTTTTAATTATGCAGAAGATGATTATGATACAAATGTGACTGTACTCAGATTTCTCTTTCCTTTGCTGCTTCCTGTTAAACAAATGTACAAGCAATTCAGTTGGACCAATGAAAAAATTGTGGTCAGAGGCTGAATCGTGGGAGCAGACGAAAAAATTATAAAATCAGACACACACTTTTGTCTTATTCTGCCTCAATTACACACACACAAACAGAGATCAGAGGGAGCTCTTTGGGAAACGGTGATTTCCCTGACCACAGAGTGCATGAATGGGTGAGTTTCAGTGTGTCTAGTGAGACATGATGCTAATTGCACTGAAAGAAGGAAAAGTAGGAAATGGTTTTAAAAACAATTGCATGCAGTCACAGATGAGCAGAAACTTAATAGCAGTGCTATACGTGATTATGCATTCCAGCAAGAACTTGTGACTTCATGTGGTTCAGCTGATTTTCTAGGCTCTCCTCTGGGGTAAAGAAGTCTCAAGTCCAGGGCATGAATATGTTCTTTGAAGGAAGCTCTTCGGAAACACTTTTGTTTGAAAGGTCTTCTAGCTCCATGTTGGACTTATTTCATAGGGTATTTAAGGGAAAAATAAATAAATAGGGAAAGACCTAGGTAAAAAAAACCAAAAACTTATATTATGGGAATGATTAAAGGCCATGTGGGAAAAGTGAAGTGGGGCTTCCTTGGATGGGTGCAAGAGTGCTGGAAATTTCCAACTTGCTATGGTTACGCCACAGACTGCATTTTGTGACGCACGTCTGAGAGGGGAAAAAAAGGTTACAGGTCACGTCAAACACTAAAGACAGTAATATGTGGTCAGGGAAAGTGCTATTGTGCTCAAAAATAAATCCCAATGTTTTTTGGGGGGTGATTAAAATGATATCATTATCTTTTTTTAACAGTTATCTTTTCAGTCTGGGGTGTGAAAGTATATTTCCAGATGTCCCATTAATATCATTTTCAATAAGGGAAATCAATGATTTAGACTGACATATACAGTGGCAAGAAATAGTATGTAAACCTTTAGGAATTTCGCTGTTTTCTTAATACATTGGTCATAAAACGTGATCTAATCATCTAGATATGGGTTATTGACAGACTTATTGAACATTCCAAATGGCAGTGGAAACTAACCACCCCGGGCCGCAATAACCTCTAAAGTGCTTCCTGTATCTGTGGATCAGAACTGCACATCGTTGAAGAGAAATTTTAGCATATTTTTCCTAAAAAACATCTGTCATATTCTTTAGACATCTCATGTGTATGGCCTTCTTCTATCAATCCATATCATTTCTATTGTGTTGAGGTCTGGGCTCTGACATGGCCACTCCAAAAGGTGGATTTTGTTTTTCTGAAGCCATTCTGTTGTTTTTTTCCTGTTGCATCACCCACCTTCTACAGTTTGAGCTGACTTACAGGCATTCTCACATTATCCTAAAGAATTGTCTGATATATTCAGGAATTCCTCTTTCTCTCAATAATTCCAAGCTGGCCAGTTCCTGATGCAGCAGAGCAGTCTAAAATTATGCTGATGTTTTAATGAAGATATGCCATGCCCTTTCTACGCCAGATGTATTGCTGTGTTTTTCCAAATAGTTCAATCTTAGGTTTATATAAATAAACATTTCGACACTCCAGTACCGCTGTGGAGGGTTAATGTGTTCTTTTGCAAACTTCAGGCATGCAACAATAAGTAAGCAGTGGCTTCCTTCATGGAGTCCTGCCATGAATACCCTGCTTGCTCAGTGTTTTACATATTGTAAACTCATAGATGTTAGCAAATTCCAACGATTTGGCTGTAATTCAGGGTTGTTTCTACACCTCATTGATGATTCTTTGTTGTATTTTTTGTCACGGTAAGATAGGACATCGGATTGGCTAGCAGACAGAATAGGTTATTGGATATCAGATATTAGGTTTAGGGTAAGACTGGTACAGTCAAGCCCAAAATTATTCAAAACCCGTGGAGAAGAAGAATTGTGAAAAAATATTTCCTAGCTGTTTTTTACATTTAAATTAAAAAGTGGCATGTCCAAATGTTCATATCATAGCATTGAACACATCGTTTTCAATAATCAATAAAAAAGACTTTATTAGCTATTACAGCAATTAATCTATTCCGTTTTAGTGATAAGCTCTAACTCTTAAAATGCCTCCTTGCCATAAACCTGATTTTAAGCTTGAAAAGTTCACTGGTGCCCAAGGCCTAGTTTGTCTCTGTTGTTGTTAAAAAACTGATGTTTACTGTTATTCGGTTCTCCTGTCCATTGGCTAAAAAATAGCCAAAGTATATAGTACTTTGCACTGTAGTCACTAGAATTTGAAAAAATTTTAGATATAGGCCCTTATAGCCCTTTCATGACTGTCAAACAGTCACAATGCACAGCCACATGTCCTAAATTGGCTCTTTTGTTTTAGCTATGACTATCCACAAACCAACTCTAGAGAGCTGGTCTTTTCACTTGTTGAGTTGATTAAAGCCCCTGTTCCCAATAAAACAAAATAATTAGGTGGATTTAGAATTGGACTATATCGAATGGTACAGAACTTTTATTTTGCCTATAAACTGTGACAGCAAAGTGCATGAATAATTTTGGATATGACACTTTTTGTTTAAATGTAAAGAACAGCTAAGAAATATTTTTTCCACCATAATGCTTCTTGTATATCTTCTTGTCTTTCGGGTGAAGTCTGTGTCATTTTGGTTTTAAAAAAAATCTTGCTGGATCCAGGTAAGGAAGCACCAATTCAGGTTGCAGTGCAGCAATACTAAAAAACAAGAAATACAGAAAATACTAGAAGCTATAATATCATTATATTTGAAGGGTCTCAGATTAAAAAGATTGTAATATAAGGTGGGAGATAGGATTAGTTAGTTAGCTGCTTAAATACTTACTTAGTCGGTTACTTAGTGTGTTGCTTAGTTAGTTGGTTTCCATGCCTGGTTCAAAGAAATGTGTTGCAGGCTGATGGCATTTTTATGTTGTCATTGATTCCCCATTATCCCTCAGAATCTGTGTGAGATAAGCAGTATAAAAACTGTTGGCTGGTTAATGAATAGATAAACAGACACAAACACTGTGCTTTGTATGTTTCTTAAAATAGCATGTTCTATCAATATGATTCTGTCAGTTAGAATAACTTTCAGCCCTCCCAACTATATTTGAAAACTGTCATCATCCAATCAGGGACCCTATTTCACCCAAGTGTATCAATATGTCACACATTCTCTATACCTCCTCCTTCCTCCACTTTCAAAACTCTCACTCATGTTTGCATGACTCAACCACCAAGCTGGTTTCATCTTTCGAAATGATGAGCAAGCTGGACAGGTAAATAAATAAAAAAACACCTTATACTACAAAATCTAAAGATGATGAAGCATGCATAAACAATTTTTTTTAATTTATTTTTTATGAATGGAAATTTGTCCAAGTGTATACCAATGTAACTTGTAAACCAATGTAAAAACTTTTTTGCCATAATTAAAATTAAAAGAAGATGAAAGTGAGAGTTCTAGATATTTATCTGTGTGTGTGTGTGTATCCATATATATATATATATATCTATATATATATATATATATATAGATATATATATAGATATAGATATATATACACACACAATCACTATAGATCTGTATTGCTGTTGTTGTGTAACAGGTCCTACACGCATGACTGCACCAGGCGTTTAAAGTTAAGAAGCCAAACCATTAGAGAGAAAAAAATAATATTTTTAATAATAATTAAAAAGCTTTTCCTTATAATTAAAAATTAAACTGGTATTTATTATTCATATCATGATATTTTATGTATTTACTAAAAATAAAAACAAAGTACATTTACAATTAAACTGTATTTAATTCTAGTTCTATTATGATTTATTACATATACATGACATGCTTATTTTTATCCATTTTGTCTGACTGTGAATTATCTTCTTTTGATATATGACCATTATGATTAATTATAGTATTGGGGCATTCTTCTTTACTCCAGAGTGCTGCTGACCCAGAGAAAATTTATTTACCATTATAAAAATGTACGCTGGGCACGTGGGAGAAACGAGACCTACCTTTGTTTTGTGGTCAAGAAACGCAACAGTCCTAACTCACTGTCCTTTGATTTTGGACACCTGCGCAATCGCAACGGCTGCCATGTAGAGGTACGAGTCAAATGAAAAGATGCAACTGCAGAAATAAAACTTGATTTCAAAGCATAATAATGTGTCCATCACATAATTTACCTTACATCTGGGTACATCCGCCATCAAAACGAACCCTGTTCGCGGATTTGTCTATTTTGTACGTCTTGCTAAGGCCCTGCGACAGACTGGCAACCTGTCCAGGGTGTAACACTGCCTCTCACCCTATGTGTGCTGGGATAGGTTTCAGCAGACTGGGTATAGAAGCGGGTATAGAAGATGAATGACTGAATCTCTTGTTAATAACAATGATAAGAATAATAAAATGTACAATATTAACAGTACATTCTTTAAATAAATTAATTATTTATTTTCTCATTTTCTTATTTTTATTTTATCCTTTCAGCTTCTCTTTCTAAGATTTCTTGACGTACTGTGCCCGGGTTTCTTGGGTTCCGGCGTGGAAGGTGTCAGGGTGGCATATGCTATCACCTGGTTCTGTTCCTGGTCACCCTGTTCAAACTGTGCCCATCGCCTTTCTCGCTTCATGTCTCAGATGCCCAACTTGCGCCTGCGCATCTTTGTCGCGCGCCTCTACTTCTGTGATGAAGAGGACAGCCAAGAGAGAGAGGGACTCCGGTGCTTGCAGCGTGCAGGTGTGCAAGTGTCTGTCATGACATATAAAGGTAATAAGAAAGATTAAAAAAAGACTATATACCCTTATGGGTTCTAGTCCAAGGCCTGGACAATTAACTAAATTTCTATGTGCAAAGTTTTAAACTTTGTTTCCATATGCTCTGTTTACAGATTTCTTTTACTGTTGGCAAACCTTTGTCGCCTGTAATGAAAGGGCTTTTAAGGCTTGGGACGACCTTCATCAGAACTCAATCAGACTGTCCCGGAAACTACAGCGTATCCTGCAGGTAAGAAAAAACATCAATAACTTTGCTGAGTTTGAAAAGTACAAGGATGTCACAAATGCACAACTTTATCTACTTTTTATTTGATCTTTAAAGCCTAGTGAGTCTGAAGATCTGCGGGAAGGATTGGCGCTGCTGGGCCTCTGATGACATGAGTTTACACAATTTATGGTGCTGTAAAAACAAAATTCCTGAGACTTGAATCACTGAAACATTAACCATTTTGGCTCTATATAGCATTATTGTTCTGACTAAAGGGTGTGTGTGTGCTGTGTCGGTGCTACTTTACAAAATACTACTAATAAAAGATAACCTTCTAAATATTTTTTTTGTGTTTTCTATTTTAAAGGTTTTTAATACTGTTAGGATTTCCTCAAACCACACACACACACACACACACACACACACACACACACACACACACACACA
>JAOTQW010000036.1:15127022-15137465 GCA_026260075.1 Sisor rabdophorus | reverse complement strand
CCCCTGTGACCCCGGATTCGGGAATAAGCGGGTAAAGAAGATGAAATGAAATAAAAATAAATTATAGATAAATATCTATTGTATTTAATACTTTAAACTGCATTATTCTATATAATCTTTTATGTCTTTAGTTTTTAATTGTAAAAATAAGTAATACATTTGGAACAAAAATAACTATATTTAACATAATATTATATTTGCGTTCTCTAATAACTCTTTTGCCCCATATTTTTTGCCTGTCTGTGAGATAAAATCCTTATAGTGGGCCTTTAGCCCTGCTGTACCCTATATGTATTATGTAATGTATGGTAATTTATGTGCTGGTCAATTTCTCTCTCTCTCTTATTCTTTCTCTTTTTTTATTTTGATCTTGTATCTATTTTGTTCAGAATCGAACTGCACATACTTTAAGTTCTACACGTCAGGAGAAAACGCTGTCATTTTCAGAAAAACAACAGATAAAAGTACGTTTAAGCTGATAAAAGTAAATGTAATTTACATTTGTTTTTTGTCTCCGTTCTGTAAATTTTATTAAAATTATTTCTCGCCCTCTCACTGAAAGAATTCTTACTCGTCTCACTTGATTGAACAATGCATAATTAAGGTAATATTTAAATCTATGTTTTCTGTTTTTACCTCTTTTAGATTTGGGTTTAGCATCAGCCATGCTGGCACTGTTTAGCTTGTTTCTAATGGTGATGGGCTCTGTCTGTATTATCATGTCTCTCACAAAGAATGTGCCCTTCCTCCTCAAGCCTGCTTCTGTCTGCTTTCTCATTTCAGGTGACCCTTATTTCTAATGATTCATAAAACCAACAATAGTAACAACTTAGTTACTATAAAAAAAGTTTTTATAATTATTATTTATTGGTACATGTTATACAATAGAGAAGTGCTTCAGCAGACCCCCGTGACCCCGAATAAGGAAATAAGCGGTTATAGAAGATGAATGAATGAATTTTCCCGTTCAACGTATCATGTATCATCTGTTATTGTATCATATTGTATCATATTGTATTGCTTCATAACAGCCTAGGGTTTAAAATACTTATTTTTAAAAAATGTTTATTCCTGCTGATTTTTAATTAAGTTTTAATTATGTTTCTCTCAGGTGTCCTGATCCTGCTGTCTATTGTCGTGTTCCACCAGTCAGTTATGGCACTGCTGGCGAGTGATCACAGTGTCCCTTTACATTATGAACTGTCCTGGTCAGTGGCGTGTGCAGGCGCGGCTGGGGCCATCCTTCTTATTGGTGGTGTCCTCTTCCTATTTCTTTCTTTAGCCTTCAATCCTTTCAAGAAATGCTTAATTCATCAAAGCAGCAGTGCCTAGAAGACTGGACTCTTTGTACTCTTTCACCTTGCAAAAATGAATGAACTGACAAAATTACTGTTGCACATGGTTGTGTCTGAAGTATAACGATTTATAATATTTGGGGATTGGCTGACACCTAAACTGACTATTTACCTGGTTAAACGATATAAAATATGAAACTAGTGATTGGGTTGGTTGCTTTTAATTAGATGACTGACACCAGTTTGTTACTACTATGATATATAATCATCTACAGCTGCAATAATGATCTTCGCTCAGATTCCCTCCCGTCATCTTACAAATTAAATTACACATTTTAGGGTCAAAAAAAGGAATTTATTGTTTGTGTTTGCGAGAAAAAAGTTGAAAAAAGTGTGTTCAATTTCTACTCTGTGTTATTTTAAGTGACTTAAAACACAAGAAAATCTCACAAAATCTTTCAGTTTATATGAATCAAAACAGGTCTAATTAAAAAGCATGAAAAAAGCTGGCAGATATTTTTCATGCTTTCTTTGATTGCCACTGTTTTTTTTAATGACAAAAAACAATTCCACCTTAAATTTAGTTTAGAAATCTTCAGAAAACTAGGACAGAAGAAAAGTTAAAATCATTAGCCAAATTATGGCTTACTTAAAATCAATGTATATAAAATTTCTTGCTAATTGTAAATGGTAAACAATTTTTTTTAGCTTGATGTGTGTTTTAAGCTTGGTGAAAGAACAATACTTCGCCCTTTTATAGTAACTCTTCATTAGTTTTGGAAAGGGGTGGCTTAGTAGTTAAGTTGTTGGACTAATACCAGAAAGAACAGGGCTCAATTTCCAGCACCACCAAGTCACCACTGTGGGCTACTGAACAAGGCCCTTGAACCCCAATTGCTTAGTTGTATAAAAGAGATGTAAGTCTCTCTGGGGCGTCTACCAAATGCTGTAAATGTACATGTAAATGTTTTAAGGAAGATGGCTTACCTTTCACTCTGGAACATTCCACCCCATGTAATGTTCAAAATCCTTTACATTTTATCAGGTTTAAAAAACAAAATGACATTATCTGTAGTCATTTTCAACAAATTTAATCGATAAATCCTGCGTAGAACAGTCTAAATACTTTGACAAAAAAAATTTAAAGATTCAAAGCACTGTTATAAATCTTTTGGTTAAAATTTGATTTAAAGGCTATTTAACATGGTGGCATGTGAATTCGAAGAAATTGAGGAGTTCAAAAACATATATGTTAGGTTGATTCATATGTAAGTGTGCGGCCCTGTGATGGACTGGTGACCTGCCCAGGTTGTAACCCTTCTGCTTTTAAAGAACTGGAATACGCTCCTGCAAACACCGTGACCACTAATTAGGAAATAGGCCAATATAAAAGCAAAAAATATCTATAAATTTTATATATATTTACATATATAAATTTCTAAAAGCAAGATTAAAACATAAAAACACAACTGTGACAGCAAAAGATATAGAAACATAAAATAAAAAACCTATTACATGACTTTAAGTCATACACAAGATTTGTGCCATGTTGACTTTGCATAGTTGGCTAAAATATGAAAAATATGGCGTAAATAAATGTACTGCTGATTTTGTTAGGCTTAACTAATCAAGTAATTTAAATTAAGGATTTATATATATGATCATATATAAAATGTACAATGTTGGCCATAATAAAAACTTATAAATGGGTTTAACTTTGCGTGATCTCTATCTTTTGCTGTAATAGGAAGTATCACTTTACATTTCTAAACATGGCTGTTGTCTCACAGCAAGACCCCTGTGACCCTAAATTAGGGAATAAGTGGGCTAGATGATTGAGTGAATGTTTGCCAAAGTAGCCTGACAACAGCCGAAGCTCCACACAGAGATCAAATCCACTCTGTCTAGAATGACATAAATAAATAGAACAAACACATTCAGACTAAATCTTTGGTGACCTTACTTAATGTTAAAAAGTAGCTTGTGCCTTCACTGCACTTGCTAGGGATTTGCAGGCATCAATGTAGCATCAATAACGTATCGTGCAGTCATTTTATTTTCTGTTTTGTGTCGTTTTTTCGGCTCCTGGTAGAACAACTTGCTGTATGTTTGTAGCTTGCAGATTTGTTAAGTACCCATACCATGTCAATCTGAAAGTGTGAGACCCTGCTTAATAGTCACATTTTGCATTGTACTTTATATCAGCTCTGTATGCTCAGATGTTGTTTCATAATTTTACAACAAAAGTCTAATCGACAGAGATCCAGCTACTTTGGACACAGTTACAAAATAGCAAAAGAAGTTTTATAGTCTGCTAATTTGTTAAATCGTATTTAATTTCGTTACCAGCATATAAGGAGGGTGGTAGTCCACTGGTATAGGTTGTCAGATTACTGATTCTGTTCAATTCCTAGGACCGCCATACTGCTACTGCTATGCTTGTTGATCATTAGAATTAGATTCATTTGATATAAAAGGGGCATGCAAAATAAATATACATGCAAATGGTACTAGATAAAAATCTATTAGGGTTTGGCAAAAAATGACATAAATTTGTACCACTTGTCGCATATAATTGTTTTAAAAATAAACAACACAGCAGTTTTTAATTAATCATAACCTTTTTTAACAATTAAGTTTATATCCCCTTTCCATATCTGTAGTCTGTGCTAATGCAAAAAACAAAACAATACTTTGCTTATTATGCTAAAACACTTATTATTAGTGTTACTTATGTTTTATTGTATGAAATGTAAATGATGTATAATCTATAATGTTCTTTCGACTTGTATTATTTGATTGTATTATACACAGACCTTGAACACAGGCTGTAAATAATGTGTTTAATATTTAAGTCTTTGTTTAGATTGCCTTCATTGTATAGTTTCGCTTAAGAATTAAATCTTTTGCACACTAGAGACCTAGAGGCTCTCTTCTCTCTCTCTCTCTCTCTCTCTCTCTTTCACACACACACACACACTAACTTTGTCTATGGTTATAATTAGCCATAGACAATACATAGCTATGCACTGAGATAGATAGATAGATAGATAGATAGATAGATAGATAGATAGATAGATTGATGGATAGATAAGCAGAAAGACAGGCAGACAGACAGAGTGATAGATAAATTGGACTTTTCCTACTTTTATTCTATTTTCAAAAATAAAAGAGAAACATATTTAAAATTTGACATGAATCACAGGGATTCTCAGTATTTCTCTCAGGAGCTTAATGCAAAACCTTATCTTCTATTGTAAATTAAATTGTCTCAGACAAAAGGGATAAGACTTTAACCATACAAAGCAGGAAACATAGTCAATATCATATTTCCTTATTTGATTTAGAATTCTTAAAGTTTTTATTGATATAAAGTTTAAAATAAATAATGGTTCTTAACCTTCTGTCAGGGTTTTACTAGAAGGGGCTGTTAAGCTATAAATGGGAAAGCAGCTACTTGTGCATGTGTGTGTGTGTGTGTGTGTGTGTCTGTGTGTGTAAGAGATAGATTCTATAAAAATGCAGAAGAAAACAAGAGCGTTTAGGTTGACACTGGAGCTTGCATTCAATATTTGTACATACCCGTATATAATATTTTATTAGATGCTACTAAATGTTCTAGACAGAAGACCTCATATAACTCTCCCAATTAATGCTTTAATACAATCGGTCGGTTTTAACCCATAGTGTCTTGATATGTCCAAAGACATTTGCAGAGAAAAAAGTGCAAACACTTTTAACAACAATAAATGGATTTGGAAAGTGAAAAATGAACCAAAGAACAAATGACATCACAACAAGACTTTTTTTGTTTATCACACATTTAAATAAACTGGTGTGGTATGGGCATTATCTAATCGTATCTACTGTCTGTCTAAGCATTTTGCATTTTCATAGTGGTTAAACAACCCCACATTTTGGTCGGAATACAGTGTACGGACGTACGTGTGTGTATGTATGTATTTATGGAAGTCTGGCCACGGCCCACGGTACATACATTTGATCAGATTCCAATATAAATGTATGTAGTTTTAAATAAATAAATAAATAAATACCTCATTGTGGCATTGACTGCGTCTGACTTCAGTTATGCATTATGACATTATACACTGGCATTGGTTTATTTCATTTTTTACACACATCTCTTGGTCTCCTTATTCATGTAGAAAGCACAGTTTTAAATAGAATTCACTTTACAATACACCGTTCTACAGGAACATATATAGTGCTTTTTATACAAATATATATATGTATATAATTATATATATATCATATAATTCCTCCCTCTTTGTCCTAATGAGGGATCTCGTGTAATGCCCTGAAAAATTAAAAGTACTGCTACTTTCACAGCTACTAATGATCATGACAAAAATAATGGCAGAATTTCTTTTGAAATAATAATGATAAAAAAAGAAATTATCATTAAACACACGTTTAGCAGTCCATGACTGTTTTCTTTAGTCAAAAAAATTGGAAGACTAATATTCGGAATCAACAAAAGATTATCCAAGTTTATAAAATAATAAAAAAAATAAATTAGATGCTCCCTACAAAGACTAATAATAATACTTTTCTTCTTCGCAGACATTAAAAACACTCATGCGTCTGTGGTATCCACTGTATCAGAATCACAGTTGTCTTGAAAAATCATTTCCAACATTAATAGCTAGACATTGTCACTGACTTTTAAGAAATCATAACAACAACAACAACAAACCCTTAAAGGAATGCACTTCACAACAAACACTCTCTTTAATTTCCTATTAAAATAAAAAAAGAGTAAACTTCACAGTATATTATCAAAAAAACATTTGTTGGTTGTATTTTAAAAAATGTTATGAAGCTAAATGGATGTTGTAGTTGTTATTATGATTTGTCACTGGTTTTAATTTGTTGGCTGAAACTCATTTTCTGTTAATCATAAACAAAAGATTATTTCTTCAGACAGGGAGACTGATGAAGTTGGAATTATATATATATATATATATATATATATATATAATTCTAATTTCATCGTTATATATATCGTTATTTAGCCTCCTGGCTTTGCTTGACTTAAATGCAACCTTTCACACACTCTCTGGTTTCTTTTACACTGGTGTGGTTTTTCTGTTCAGCGTGTTGGAATTGCTCTCAGGCTTAGCCAACCTGTCAAGCGTGCCCATCCCTCTTTCCCTCTCCACTGTAGAGGACGAGAAAGGCGGGGGTTGTGAAGCGGGTGCAGAGTTTCCGCTGGATGCGTTCGGCACTCCTGCTGGATTGTGAGACTTGATAGAGGGCAGGGTACCACTCATCATCATGGTTGCCCCTCCCCCACCGCTCTCTTTGGGAAAGCAATTGTGCAACTGGTAAAGCGTGGCACGATCCACTGTGCCATACATTGGAGGTGCACCCAGAGCTCCTAGTGCACCCATTTTGGGGTCTCGTGACAGAGTGTAGAGTGAGATGTCACCACCGGGTAGGGCTGAGTGTGAGCGAGAGTGTGAGTGTGGATTGGGCAGGGTGGAAACAGAGACAGGTCCTTGGGAGAGCAGTGCTGAGGGGGGAAGGCCAAAGCTTTTGCTACCAGGGGGGCCAGCAGCTGCGGGAGAAGGATCCCTTGATCCTCTTGATGGTTCGGTAGAGCGAGAGCTGGACCGCGAGGAGCGGCGCCGGAAGCGGTAACTAGGCAGGCGTAGCACAGCATGTGTCGTGCTCTTGAAAATGTCGGTGCGTGAACGACAGCGCAGCTCCTTGTTCTTTTCAATATAGATGTTTACGGCTAGCACCCCAACCATCTCAGCCAGTATGAACGAAAGGCCTCCAAAATAGAAGGACCAGCCGTATGAGTATTGCCATTTTTTATCCTCGTCTTTCTTTGGAGAGATGTCACCAAGCGCTGCCGAGATGTACACAATCACCCCGATGATGTTGCTCAAACCTGTGAGTGAAATTTGACAATACAAGGGCCTCTTAACTAAATTCCCATGTTAAAACACGATGCATAATAATTCATTTATCTACTATAACTGCTTATTCCCAAACCCGGAGTCACAGGGATTTGCTGGAGCCTATCCCAGCACACATAGGTTATCAGTCTATTGCAGGCCACACACACAACCACACTCACTCACACTTACTTCTATGGGCAATTAAAGACCACCAATTGACCTAATGCACATGTTTTTGGACTGTGGGAGAAAACTGGAGTACCCAAAAGAAACCCACGCAAGCGTGGGAAAGACAGAAAGATCTTGTGCTTGATTTGACCCCAGGACCTTCTTGTTGTGAGGTGACCGAGCTAACCACTATGCCATCGCATTGCCCCCCCGATTCTATTCATATCTAATTATTAGATTTACAAACCTGCAGCTACAAAGAGAATGCCAGCCCCTAGTATGATGTTTCTCTTGCTCTTGTAAAAGCGACTGGCGGCAATACACACTCCTCCCATCAACAGCAAAATGGCACTTAAAATAGGAAAGATATTTGAAGCCCGAACCACTCCTAGAGAGGAAGAGAGGGAGGAGTGAAACTTTTTTATAGCTCAAATTTTTATAAAACCGCTGCACAATGACATCACATGGTTAAAAGAAATCTTTAGAATCACTGACAAATAAAATATGTTAAGAAAGAATGTGCAGACGTCTGTGTAATTAAATCACATCTTTGCAATCTGTGTCTGTCTTTTTATGCTAAAAAGCCCCAGGAGAGAAGCTTTTCTCTAGAGTCCAAAAATCCCATCTGGGACTGGCTTCACTGGAACAGCTAAAGAACATCGCATGAATATCAATCGAAAGCCAGCAAGCAGGAGTGTGCAACTATGCTGTATTAGACTGGGCACCAGCTATAATCAAAGCAACGTAGCATTACTTATTAGACTTATTCCACATGTAAAAAATAAAAAAAATGTTTACGCGGCATAGCTGTAGAATTTGACAACACAATATACTATATATTCTGTGCTTCCTTACCTAGCAGCAGTAAGGGAAGGAAAATCTCTTACGTAAGACGTACTCTGCTCCATCATGGTCAAAGTCTGCATCCTCTGGAAAGTGGTTGATCTGAGAACACACTCCTCTTTTTACACCTATGTGGAAAAGTATAGCTGATTACATGCCGCTGTTCCTCTATACATTTTCCTTTATATATTTTAATGTGTCTATATCTGTATCCCCTTATTCAGATGCACAGTAATGTTACTATGGCTATTAGCGGAAATGATAGAATTTAATGGATTTAAAATATTATAATATTTATATTTAACCTACATTGATTATTACACATTGATTTTAACCGAGCCTTTGAAAGTTACATTTCTGTAAACTAATAATAAACCGTTTCGGAGTTTAAAAAATCCTGGCAATATGAAAAGGTAATAAATGTACTATATGGATTTTATTTTGGGTGACATAATTGCACACAATTTATATTACGGTCAATTTTAATTACTGATCAATCCAATTTAAGAATTTATACCATACTGTACTACACAACATAAGCTGTTTTTTTAAACTATAATCATACATGGAAACATAATAGAAAGCAATAGAAAATAGTATTTTAAAATGTACCCAAAGCAGTACTGTTTAATGGCTGCTTTCACCAATTCCAACCGCAGTCTGCACAAAGACTCCCTTGCTCTAAGCCACTGATAGTAATTACATGATGAGCTAAATCAGGAACTTTACAGAAAATGCTTGCAAGCAAAAATCATCAAGAAATACAAACTGACAGGTTACATTTGCTTTTACATTTACAAATGCTTTCATAGATAAAAAATATAATATGGCTGATAGATAATCAGGCATATCCATTTGCCCTCAATAAAATAAAAATCATTGGTTTCTATTCATGAAATATAAAACTACACCACAAATTTCATTACCTACATCTCAGTTGTGGAATGTTTTGCTGAAACTGATTGCAGAGCTTTGTATTACAAAGCTATATACAGACATAGAGCACTATACTATGACACAATACTCATCTATAAATATACACATGCACATAGGGTGGCACCCTGGGGTCATGCAGGCAGTTGGATAGCTACCCGCTCCAGTCCTGGGGGCCTACTGCTGACACACAGACTGACGGAATATGGCGACACCATGACTGGTGTTGATGAATGGATTGAAAGTGTAATAGACAGATGAAACACAGATGGAGGGAGGTATAGACTGGTGTGAGGAAAGGTCTTGGGTTCGATTCACCGCTCTTTTTAACATTTCCTTATAGTCTGTAAGAAAGAAATGGGAAGCACAAAGAGGGAAAAGTGTCAACACAGCCCAGTGATGAGAAACAGGGCTCTCTTGTTCAGTTGATGCCTAAAGATGCTGTTCTCTGAAAACATGATGGCTCTATGACTGATCCATAGTGACACTTCCTTCCAAAGCACCAGCAATGATTATAAATATAATATTGACTGTGTATCCCTGATCTTATATACAGTCCTTTGGAAACATTGAACTATAAGCTTAACTCTTTGAAAGCATGTTATTGACTTGTGTAGTACTGTAATCTCAAATTCCAGTGTAAATTAAAGCCTAAAAAAACCCTTCTGGATTATTGAAGATAGTTCGCAAAGTTCCTAAAATCTTAACAGAAATTGTAGGGAAAAGTTTGACATTCATTATGCAAATTCCAAATGGGAATTTCACCTATTTTCTGGCTACTTAGCATTCATATTGTCTCCAAACCCAAGGGAGATATAAAGGATTACTAACAGAAGAACAAGAATAAGAGAATGTACATAAAGAAAAGCAGAGTAAAAATCATAGTAGGGTAAAACTTAACCATGCTGCATAGAGTTCAGGGTCAGAGGTAGAGATTAGACAAGTAGGAAGAGAATGAGAGACTGAGAGAGGAAAGACAGGAGTGCTTATCTGTAATTAAAATGCTTTGCGGTTGTGGAGCTTGGCCATAGAACTAAATTAGCAATTTAAACACAATAGTGGCAGACAGACTAAATGATGGGTAAATGTAATGTGGGGATTGGTGAGACATGCGATTTTAAAGAGCAACTCAACTAATTGATATCATTTTTAATCTTAAACCCCAAACATTAATTTATTCAAGATTTTTAGTTGGTTTTCATATTAATAATCACAAATTAATAAACATACATGAATCAATGGATAGGGCGGCGCAGTGGGGCAGTGGTTAGCAC
>JAOTQW010000036.1:15069937-15088132 GCA_026260075.1 Sisor rabdophorus | reverse complement strand
ACAATAACACACTAACACAATATTAGTCTTCATCAACAACGGTCGATACTCACATGCACACCAGATGCAGATTTGTTTGTCTTTACTCTGTGAGTAAAACTTACACCTTTACAAAGCTCATAATCCAATAACAAAGCTCGTAATACTAATTTATGCTTTTGCGGCTTTTCTGCTTAGTGTGTGAATCAGTTATGATAAAAAAAGCTTACATATGCAATTTATAGGGTTAACACTGAAAAATACTCTGAGAAGTAATAAAAGTAAATGTGAGTGGTGGGGCAGGAATGAAATATTTGTTATGTGCACTTTATACAGTGAACTGATTTCAAATAAATTTTTATTTATTTGCTATTATGTCCTAACAATATATTGTTCTAGAGAATAAAGATTTATTATGTGGATTTTTATTACCCCTGAAAATTTAATTAATGCAGCACATAAACATAAAACTAACAAATCACACAAACACATTCTGGTCTGATTTATACAGTCTTTTCCTACACCATGGACAAACAAAAATATAAGTCTACATATAAGAAAAAAATAAACTAATATTTCAATCCTTGCAGTTAAATTAAATTGGAACTGACAGGCCTTGGTTTGAATGGTGGCTGAATCTCAAGTCTCTCCAGTCTGTCCCAGTCTGTCCAACGGAAGAAAGGATGCTCACGTATTTCTCTCTCTGCATTCTCTCCCCCACCAAGACGCTTTGCTGAATTCTTGGTTAGAAGCTACAGAGATTAAGAAAAAGTAATATATATATATATATATATAGAGAGAGAGAAAGAGAAAGAGAGAGGTAGAGAAAGAGAGAGAAAAGACAAAGAGAGATATTTTTTGGTCAGAAAGCCCCATCACATGAAATATTGTAATGTTAGAGCCAGCTTGTTCTCTAAGCTCCATCTTAGAATTGGGAGATTTGATGCAACACACACACACACTGAATACTTTGCATTTAAATTGGTTTGTGAAACTCAATTCTTGTGCTTGAGTAACTGTGCAAGAATTATAATTTTTTTTATTTAGCTATCTTTAAAAAGTCCAGTGAAGTTTAATTAGACTTTTCTTTTCACTTAAACGATTGCCTACACAGTCAGTAAACTGAATTAACATGATTCAGAGGAATGATTTAATATCATTTTCAATAAAAGTATAAACAGATTACCCCTTTGCAAATAGCAACAGCTTCACGAGACAGAGTCTTGGGATAAGATACATTTTGCTCCATAATGGACTGAAACAATTCCTCTTCATCAATCCCATCAAATGGAGGCTGAGAGAGAGCAATAAACAGTGAACAATAGACCGTGTGAGAGAGAGAGAATTATTATTTATACTTTGTTAATGTTCCCTGTTTTTTCATTTGCTTTGGATGTCTATATGTTGTCATGCCAATAAACCACACTGAAGTGATTAAAGTCAATCCACAATGTAATAAACAATGAACAAATCTAATAAACAACAATCATAAATATTATAGACACACTAGTAATTTTATTTATATCCTAAATAAGATGTATCAGGGTGTAGTCTCTTTTATACTGATAACTGGTTTAAACCGGTGCCATTAATAAGGTAACGAGTGTTGAGGTATACCTATGATGAAATTACAGGTCTCTATCTAAGTGGGAGAACTTGCACAATTGGTGGCTGACTAAATACTTTTTTGTCCCAAAATTTGGTTTTCTAAAATTGTGATTTTAAAATTGCCTATAGGAGTGTGTGTGTGTGTGTGTGTGTGCTTGTGGGCCTGTCTGTGTATGGCCCTGTGTGTCGTCTGTGTATGGCCCTTTGGGTCATCTGTGTATGGCCTGCGATGGACTGGTGATCTGTCCAAGGTGTACTCCTGCCTTTTGCCTTATGTGCGTTCGAATAGGCTTGAGCAGTTCCCCGTAACCCAGAGTTAGGGAATAAGCAGATATAAAAGATGAATGAATGAGTATTTATCTGGAAATATCTATAGCTATATCTGTAGCTGGTTTCTAATTCTGTCCAACTTCATTACTCCCAAAGAGTACCTTAACATCTTCAGATCTACTACCTGCCAACTACCTGTCTCTTACTCAGTACCACTGTCTCTCACAACATAGCTTTCCCTTTTAATCTTTCTGATATTCTTCTGTCACATATCCCTCCTGAAGTTTCTTAAATCTGCCTTCACTCTTTACAGAAATAGATAGATAGATAGATAGATAAATAGATATAGATTAATTATTTATTTATTTATACCAGTTGTAAATTAAATTTGACGTTACAATTATTTTCAAATGTTTCTTACATATTCTTTCCTATAGTCAATATACTCATGTACTAATCCTTAACTGTATATGCATTGTGCATGACATCCTATTGTTATTTTTCACAACAAATTTAAATAGTCAGTATAACCCCTAATCCCACCTCTGTATTTAGTCGTTTACAGCTAACACAGATTTGTCCTCATGGGAGATAATCATAATTATTTATTGCTTGCATAAATGGATAAAAAAGTAAATGTAAATAGCTTAGAAGACAAAACTATGTCAAAAGACTCTCTCTTGTGCTGTACAATTTAACGCTACTTTACTGTTGTTTTCAGTAATCTTAACAGGAAATGTATTTACATATTTTAGAAGATTACAAAGAGAACCTTAACTTATAGCATTGCCTACATTTAATTCTAAGTAACAAGTAAACACAGCAGTGAAAGATTCTGTATCCATTCTGATGTTACAACTTAACCTTAAATGGAAAAATTTAAAACATGAAACATTCGAATCCCAGGCATGGGGACTTTTTATGCGGAGTTTGCATGTTCTCCCCGCACTTGCATAGGTTTCCTCTGCATACTCCGGTTTCCTTCCACAGATCAAAAACATGTGCATTAGGTTAATTGGTGATTCTAAATTGCCTATAGGAGTAAGTGTGAGTGTGTTTGATTGTGTGTGGCCATGCAATGGACTGGTGACCTGTCCAGGGTGTACCCCTGCCTAGCGCCCTGTGTGAGCTGGAATAGGCTCCAGCAGACCCCAGTGATCCAGAGTTTCGATCAAGCAGGTACAGAAGAGGAAAAAGATTTGTTGCACAGGTGGCATCCCTCTGGAATTCACTAAGCTCCTGAGAGCAACTAATTCTTTCACAAATACAATCTACATGCCTAGGTGCTTGATTTACAAGTAATTGGAACACCTAATTTGATTATTTGGATGGGTGAGCGAAATATTTGGCAATATAGTCTAAAAATTAAAAGGTTTCTATATTGTCTATTTTGGAAACTTTTTATGGATTTATTTAAAAAATGGTGTATTATTACATACCTGGCCAGCCAGCATTTCATAAAGAAGAACCCCATATGACCACCAGTCTACTGCTTTGCTGTATGGCTGATATGCTACAATCTGAGAAATAAACAGATAAACTGATGATTAAACACTGCTTTTAAAATAAACTTAACAGGTTCATGTTGCCAGACATGTGATTTGTTTTGATAATTTGCTGATTAAAAATGTAAATGATTTATCAATGTGAGGATTTTAGGATTTATGATTCATTTTCCACCATTTTAATGGTCTAAGACAGTTTAATAGGAAAGCTTTTCAACACAGGTGGCACAGTGGCGTAGTGGTTGGCATGTTTGCCTCACAGCAAGAAGAGCATGGGTTTCCTCCAGGTACTCCTGGGTTTAGGTTGATTGGTGTTTCTATATTGCCCATAGGAGTTGGTGTGAGTGCGTATGGTTTTGTGTGTGTGTGGCCCTGTGATGGATTGGCGACCTCTCCAGGGTTTTTCCCTGCCTCTTGCCCTATGTTTGCTGGAATATGCTCCAGCAGACCCTTGTGACCCAGAGCTCGGAAATAAGTGAGTATAGAAGAAGATGAGCTTTTCAACACTCTTAAACAGAAGTGATTGTTCTGTTTCTAATTTGACTAAAACAAGTTTATCAAATAGTCCATGAAACAACTTTAGTGAAAAACAAATTCTCATTAACCTATCCCACATATACAGCTGTGACCTACCCATAAATTTCCATCTAACATGTCCATGCAGCTTCACCATTAGACAGAGTGGGCATAGGCAAATTCACATGGTCCACTGCCAAGGCTGCATTTACAGTTTTTGCTCACAAATTGGCCCAAATGGGCATGGTATACTTGGGATTTAACGTTTGGCAAAAGTTTTCCAAGACTTTTCCTGGACATTGCTTTGTGTTTTGTTTATAGTCCTTTTCCAGGTCACGTCATTGGTTGATCGTTCCCTCATTGTGTCCAGGTGTTTCTTGTTGTTTTCCCTTTTTTTTGTCTGTGTCCACCTCTGTGATTTAGTTTTTTAAGGTTAGCCAAACGAACTGTCTAGTAGACGAAGGAGGTTCAAGCTATTGGCAAAGATTATTGTTTACTTTTTGCCCATAGGAAACTGTTTTGCAGCTGCATGCTTCTTATGCAATTTTAAAATGAATTTGTAAGTGTATAAAAAAAGAAAACCGAGAGAAAATCCAACCAAGCATGAGAGGAACATGCAAACTATGCACAGAAAGACCCCTTGCCCGGGAATCAAACTACATCTTTTATAAAGCAAAGATATAACAGTAGGTGACTGTTTTTCCATAATATAATCCATGCACTTCTAACATTCATGGTGTGCGTGTGTTTCCAACACAATTACTTTTTAATTTTACAGTCACATTTATTGTCTTAAGCACAAAAGTACACCGATGGTTAACATACCTTTTGCATGTATTATTATATTAAGTAATTCAGACACAAAATCAGAAAAAAGAAAGAAAAAAACATACTGAACACATACTGCATTTAGAACAAGATGCAGTTGCAGCGGGTAGTGGTGACTTAGTAGTTAAGGTGTTGAACTGATCTTTAGAACATCTGCATTCAATTCTTAGCACCACTAAGCCTCTGCTGCTGGGCCCCTAAGCAAGGCCCTAAACCCCCAATTGCTCAGCCGTATAAAAGAGATAAATGTAAGTAACTCTGGATAAGAGCATCTGCTAAATGCTGTAAATATAAAACAGGTGACTGGAAAAGGATCAAAGCATGTATACTGTGAATTAAATATATATCTACACTTATGATATTCTGACATTTTGAAATTTAAAATAGCAACAAAAATGAGCCATGATTGTATAGCATTAGCAAACTGCATACATGTTTATTAAGTAGATTTATTTTAGTGCTATAACTAAAATGACTGCTTTTACTGTACCATTGCACCAGATCTAAATTTAATATAAATAAGATATTGAGTTCGTATTAACCTGTAATGTGAATGTGTGTACTGTATATATGTGCTGTAAGTAGGCAATTAATAAACCTCAGGAGCGATGTAGTCCGGAGTACCGCAAAACGTCCTTGTGGTGTCTCCCTCAAACATGCCTTCTCTGCACATTCCAAAATCAGCTATCTTGATGTGGCCCTCGCTGTCTAAAAGCACATTATCCAGTTTCAGATCTCTAAGAGGAGCCAGAGGAGCAGAGAAAAATAGATTATGATAAATCAGACAATACACATTTTTAAAATATGTTTTTCTGTTCTTTTAGCAGTACCTATAGATGATGCCTTTGCTGTGCAGGAAGAAAAGACCCACGGCTATCTCAGATGCATAGAATCTGCCAAAGGGGAGCAATAATCAAACGTCATTTTGTAGAAGTGGAAGTGAATAAGAGTGACAAAGAGGGATAAATGTACACCCTTGTGCAGGGTACTTACGCAGCATGGGGCTCTTTAAATTTTCCAACAATTTGAATATGAAACATAAGATCTCCACCATTCACATATTCCATTACATAGTACAGGCGATCCTGTAGTAGAAAAACAATTATATTATTGGCTGACAGGAAAGCATGTTTAAAATCTTTAGGGATAAATGACAGATATTTGAAGATAAATATGCAAAACAAATAGTAATTAAGATGTGCTGAAATTTATCAAACATTAAAAAGCTTACAATGTGTTAAAATTATGCCATGTCAATTTAAATTCCCTTAGCCACAGGCGCCTCCCCCCACACACTAGCACATTATGTAATTCCCCTTAGACAATATTTTAAAAAGCAAGCTGTTCTCATTAAGTAACCCCTCCCATTAAAACGATTAATGCCCTTGCTAAAAAGCATGGAGGGATAATTAATTAATTTAATTACTGAGGCTCAGATTTAGGCCAGTGTGATCTTCCTTGTTAATGATATTTTTGCATGACTACAGCACAAAATTAGAATACAAATGCCATGCTGACATGGCTTGGACTAAGACAACTAATCTGGCGAGATCTGCAGAGATATGAAGCAAGGGCACTCATGTAAGGGCAGTTATCTGAAAATAAAAGGCCTAAGGGAAAAATCACTGCTGTGCTAACAAAAAAGTGGTGCTGGAAAAACAGAGGAACAATTCTGGAAATATTATAGATTTGTACGTATATACAATGTATGTCAAAGATTTGTGAAGACCTTATCAGCTTTTTCCTGTACTGGAAATAAGAGGTCTGAACATCACTAAATACATTTTCGATGAAGATTAGGTAGGTTTGTAGGTAGGTGGGCGGGTCAGTGGATGGGTAGCTAGGTAGGTAGGTAGGTGGGTGGGTGGGTTTGAATGTATAGATGGAGAGAAAGAGAGAGAGGTAGAAAGATAGAGAGTAATATATATAGAGAGTAATATATATAGAGGTAGGTAGATTTAGTTTCAAGCATTAATGTTTGATTTCACTAATATAATAATGTTTGTTCTAAAGAGTAAAGGCTATTAAAGAAGTGAATAGATTTATTAAATTTTAATTTAAAATTCTCATTAAATTACATATATATATATATATATCCAGGGGCGGTCCTGTAAGCTGGGGGTCGCCGTAGCAGTGCCTCCGTTGGACCCACAAGCTTGGACGCTTTTCTGCCCCCTGAATTGAAATCATGTTATAGCAAAGCAGTGCACAATTTGACATGTGGGTGGGAGGAAAAAAAGTAATTAATTGCGAAAATTATTATGTCAATTGCTCCAACCTGGATAGGCTTCAGAAAGGATATTGTCAGAGCTACACATAAACAACAACAACAACAAAAAAAACAGGTACTGTAAACATTTTATTTGTTATTTCACGAACACGAATAACGTTAATTTGTATTGTCTGGTGTTGCTCTACATTGATCTATTGCCTTTTTAGTAAATTCTGTGACGTGATTGCAAAGACACCTTTTATTAACCGCAGTGATTTGCCAAACACTCAATATATTAAATTTTATAAAGCATGAATTTAGATTTTGAGGTAAAATCTGACCAAAATTCTCTAGTGTTTTGCCAGTTCATTTGTCTGCACAAATATTTGACATAATGATTTATGTCAAATAAAATAAAAATTTATTTGAGTGGAAATTGTCTTACATTGCAATGATTGCAGTTATACATTACATAATAAAAACTGACTAAATGAATAATTCTCCATGCAGTGTAAAACTAAGTTAACTTAAAACCACCAAATCTTGGGGTCTACAACCACCACTGATGGTCAGTTATCCTTATAATTTAACAGTGTTTATTTACTCTTTGCACTAATGCAACACACACACACACACACACACCTCACTCTGAAAGGCGCAAAATAGAGATGTAAGAAAGTGAGGACGGCCACTCAATCCTAGAACTCTCCGCTCCACCATAGCACTCTCTGTGTCCTCATCTTGAAACAGTACGTCCTTCTTTAGGACCTTTACTGCAAACAAGCGGTCAGTTCCCCGTTCCTCGGCCAGCATCACCTGAAAAAATCAAATTCTTTTACAGTATTCCTTTTTCATTTTAGATTCTGTCAAAGTCGCTAAAAAGGCTGTCTTGAAAAAATACTGGAATATTATTCTTTATTATTCATTTGTTTAAATAAGAAAAAATAACTTTCAATCATTTTAGTTCTGAAACATAAATTAATTAATTGCAAATCTTCTCTTTATATTTTCTTCTTATTCTCAATTCCATATTATTTCTATCATTTCTGCCTTGAGAAACCAACAGGAGCTAAATAAGAAAACCAGTGTTTTAGCAAGTGTAGCTCAGCTGAACACATACACACACTGCTGGAGTTTTAATGTCTTTCTCTCCTTCATAGTCTCAAAATTTTCACCCATAACTATGTGCTATAAGCAAGACTGTATACACAATCATTTGAATGAAAACATTAAGACACACGTACAAACAATTTTAGTAATGAGCTAGGGAATAAGCAGGTATAGAAGATGAATGAATGAATCTGCAATGACAGCTGCCATATTTTTTTTATTACGCCTTTATAGGTAGCAGGTGGCAGTTAATGGTTATACGACTTATCTCAACCCATGCCTAATCATACCACTAGTGATGGGAATAACCGTTTTATAAATAAACAGCGCTACTAATGGCACTGCTGTCTTCAATAATGAGTAATCGAAATAATTATTGTTCTCACTTGGGAACCTGACTGTGTCGAGATGCTTTGGGAATGCTTTTTCGAGGCCATTTTGTCATAGGTGGTTAACTTTGCAGACTGGCATGTAATAATATATAAGCATGCATTTAAAGATTCACTTGGGGGCCCAGCAGTGGCAAAATTATTGTGCTGGGGTTTGAACCCTGATTATGTTGCCTTTTTAAACTTTATATAAAATATTTTAAAATATTTAAAATATTGCTTTTCTTTGTGGAAGAAAAACTGTTAAATTTAAAAATTAAATCAGGGAATATTTCAAGATGGCGGGTGCATTTTGGACCTGGGCCTTTAGTGGGTTCTAACCCGACTGATACACCTCTAAGAACCCCAACTATCACTTTATGATTATAAAAACCATCAGTACTATGCAAAAACACACAATATAATACAGAGACATTTTACGTATTTAAGATAAAAACTATTTATATTAAAGCCAGAAATCATGTTAAGAATGTTTTACACTACAACTGTAACATGTACATGATCTGGAGAAGTTTGGAGTGAATAACATCACAAAAGCATTAAAAAAATGTAATAAAATATGAAATACATTTAAAAGGCTGTAAGTCAGTGTTGCTGGCACTGGTCTGAAAATGGTGAATAAATTCTTTCTTTAGACAAGTAAAATAACAAGATTTTTAAGTATGTATAATACTAGTTTAACTGTATAGATGGCTAACTTGGCCGAAACTGGCGGTTTACTCTGATCAGAGGACGAAAAAATGCATTATTGTTTGTATCATACGCAAGCAAGAGGGCAGAAGGAGGTGGGTTTAAAAATCTAATTGCTTAATGGAACAGTCCTCAATTAATAACAAAACAATTAGCAATCTCCCACTGCTAATATAGTTTAAGTTACATGGGCAATAGAAATTGCCCTCTAAATAAATTAATGCATTTTTTTGGAACAAATATAAGAATTAAGGTTTTAAATGTAGGTCAGCCGAGCGGCACGGTGGTCACAGCAAGAAGGTTGTGGGTTCGATTCCTGCATCTTTTTATGCAGAGTTTGATTGTTCTCCCCATGAGTTGCATGAGTTTCCTCCTGGTACTCTGATTTCCCCCCATAGTTCAAAAACTTAATTTTGATTCATTCATTCATCTCCTCTGACTCTCGCCCCATGTGCGCTGGAATAGGTTCAGGCAGACCCCTGTGATCCAGAGCTAGGGAATAAGCTCGTTAAAAGATGAATAAATGAATAAATGCTTCTGATAGTGTTTAGGGCTAGCAAAGAAAGCCTGCTGGCACTGACTGCATGACACTTAAAGAACCACATAGTTTAACAGTGTGTGAAATTTTAAAACAGTTTGTTTTTTAATTTCCAAAAATGTTATATACACTTAAATGTTAGGATAGAAGGTTCAATGTCAGTTTCTACATTTTTGTCAACTACACATTTCTTTAAGTGTTTATTTTTATCACACTTTCAAAACTGAGCAGAGAGCATAACAAATCTAGCTAGAATTTGTATCTTATATTCACATTTTGCTAGGCGGGCAATAAATTTGTTTGTATATCTTTATTGTAGTTTGGCTTTGTGTGTGTGCTGTACCTTGCCAAAGCTGCCTTTGCCTAGCACCATAAGGAAATTAAAGTCATGGATTCCGACTCGACCCTTTCCCACTGGTAAGATAGTGGGGACAGGACTCACAACAGGTGAGGTGACAGCAGGAATGGGAGTGGAAACAGAAACAGGAGCAGGAGAAAGAGAGGGAGAGACAGCAGAATCTGGCTCCTGTTGGGAAATGGACAAACATAGTAACAGGAAGACATATTTTTCTAAAGTGTTACGTACAGTATCATCATGAGTGAAACTATACTGCCCCCATGTGGAATGTATGAGGTTCAGTGGCCACTATAAAATTTTATCCTCTGTTAGATTAAGCATGTGTATTGGAATAAATACTGCTGAAAAGCTGCAATAGACTGCAGGTGTGTATAGGGTACCTGTAGGTCTGGATCAGGTACTGGGATATTGTAATATTCTCCCTCATCCTGGTTAAGAAGTTTAAACCATCCGCTAACAGGACGACGAAATATCTCACTCACTCCAAAGGAGAGAGCTCCCATGAAGTCATTCCGAGATGTGCGATCCCAATCCCATATCTCTATTGACAAGCGCCTGTCCCACTGCCTGCCTCTCACTGAACTGTAGAGAAAGAAAAAACAACTAGAAGGCAGCAACATGTAGTTTAAGAGAGAATTACTAAGCATAACCAGAAAAGTTTTTATTTTAATAAAATAAATATTTTTTGCATGTAGATGCTCTCACTTACAAGACAAAGCTTTCATTCCAGACAGGATTCAGAGTGGAACGAATAGTCTTGGTTTTCTGTTTGCTATGGCTTTTGGGGTCTGGAATAAGTTTCAGCTTTACATAGGGATCAGAAAGGCCATTAGGGTCCATGGGAATCAAGTTCCGTGCTTCATGCACTACAAACACAAGAGACATTAAAAAAAGAGATTAATTAGTTTCTCCCTGATCTTATTTTAGACTGCCCACTAGATCCTTAAGCATCAAGGAAGTATAAATTCTATTTTTATACAAAAAAACTATTGTTGGTGAATTATTTTACTTTAGTTTTCAAAAGAAAGGCAAACAGCACCCAGAAACACACCCTCTATATCACTGCTGTAGAGGGATGAAGAATAATACAACATTAAGACAGTTTCTGTTTGACGTGACTGGAAAACTTTAGTCCTGTCAATTATCCAATATTACCTAGCAATCATACTCCAGCACCAGTTATATCGTTTTTACTTAATGTATGCCTCACAGCTGGAATGTCGATTAGGTTCTGACCGATGATAATAATGAAAGGAACGAATATATGCACAATACATTGGAGAGTGTGTATGTCTGGGGAAAAAAAATTATTTGACAGTTTCATTAGACAGAGTGGAGAAAACTGACAAAGAAAAGAGTCTACAAATCTCAATAATTTCCTGAGAATATGGAAAATAATATTTTTAATATGATTGAACTCACAAATATGATTTGAAATGATTTATTAAGCTCTGCTAGGCATAATGAGTTTTTCTGTCCATTTATAAATGTCAACACTGCTCTCTGCTGGTGAACAGCTAAAATGTGACAAATAACTAATACTCACATTTTACTATTGTTTTTTTATATTGTCTATTCTCTCCTAAGCCTCTAACACATTTTCTTTGTGTCTTTCTTCTTCCTGTAACACCACACTCGCGTTTATCACTTTGTGTTTGGTACCAAAAGATAAACATGCACTAAAGCATGTAATTGTTGCTTTTTACTAGTGAACCCTGCTGCTACCCATTTTTTCTCTTTATCAGCAATACACTGGCTTCTAACTATTTAAGTTTTTTTTAAACTAGATATTACTAAATATGTTTACAAAAGGTGCATCATTGTCAGCTGAACTGTAAAACCATAGGCAAAATTATATAAAAATACCAAGAAAAATCCTGCTTTTCTTTCTCCATTTTTCATTGTCATCTCCACTTTCTGGAAACGTGTCAACTAGTCCAGGATCTCTCAGTCCACCAAAGGCAGGAATGTCACAACAAGCATAACAGACCAACAGATGGAATTACGCACCACACTTAATCAAGTCCAGTTATTGGCTTAGCTCTTGTCCTATTGATTTCCAGACTTACCAAGTTGCCACTGCTGGGCCACCCCAAGGCCCTTAACCTCATATTGCTCCATGGTATTCAGTCATTCTGAATGGGGCATCTGCCAAAATGCCATAAATGTAAATGTCTAACAAAGCAAACATGCATATTTTTGAAATCTAGAACAGAGGAATATTATCACCATTTCTGTTCTTATGACATCCCTAAGCAGAAACTATTTCAGAATAGCTGAAATACCTCAGTGTGGTGACTAAATACTTAGTTTGCGAATTATACTATGCAAAAAGTTCACAGTTGACCCAATACTCGTACGCGAGTATTAAACCTGTAGTAAACCTACAGGAAAGACGATATAGTCACATGCCGAAGTGGTCGAAAGCAGCAACTTTTTAAGCAGCAGATTTTTAAGTGCTTAAAGAAAATATGTTTTTGCACTTGTATAACCCTGATTTAAGATAAAAACAATACAACTTTAATACATACTACACATAATAAAACAACAATCAGGAGGCAAGTATTTACTTAAATTTCATCCTCAATTAGTATGCAATGCAGAAAGTTTTGCTTCCTAATATTTACTACGACTTAAGGCATCCAGATATATAGAATCTTTTTAAAGAGCACCTTCAATGTTTAAATACCTTAGGAATATTGTCGTTGATATGCAGCAGTCTATCATGCTTGCTTTTGCCCCAGGAAAAGTAGTTTAAAAATTGTCTTTATAGTCATGCACAAGAAACCCAAATCAAAAACCCTCCTTCCTTCGGGGTATTACAGTTGATAAATTACTTATTCCCCTTTGTAGCCATCTATTCTCATAAATTACAACACAAAAGCCAGCCTAAGTTAAGATGAACAGCATCAATAGAGATGACCTTGTACAAGCAGAAGAATGCTCTTAAATACAAACTTTACTATCAGGCAATGTTTTATAATTTAGCCAAAAGATTTACATGCTTTTTAATAGCACAGTTGTTCTTAAAATGTATCTACAAACCTCTCTGTCTGTCCTAAAGATATATAAAGAGAAAATGATCACAAATGTTGGATGCCCACATCCATTCTGCATCATTAGTACTAATAAAACAGATCTCTGCCCCCCCCCCCCCAATGTGTGTTGGCTCTTAGAATCATCCTAATTTCCATTCTTTTGCTCCAGACATCCTCTTACATAAAAAAACAGATGGAAGAGTACAAAAGCAAGGCTGAATACAATGACATCTGCACAAAGAAGATGAGAAAGTTGTAGCACATTTGTTATTTGTTACCAAGCTGCTACTGCTGGGCCCCTAAGCAAACCCCTTAACCCTTTATTGCTTAGTTGTATAAAAGAGATAAATGTAAATTGCTCTGCATAAGGACATCTGTCAAATGCTGCTAAAGTTAGTAAGATCAACAATAGTAACTGTTTGTTTTTTGCTGATTTGAATAGCATTTCTATTTTGTCAATTTATCTAAACAACATTCAATGCTTCTGTGTCTCCCAATGTTATCTTTACAGTGTTAAGTTTAGTTTGGTGCAGCTTGTAGTATCCATTGTTTAAAAATATATTAAGACATAAATGTATAATAAAGTATCAATAAAACAGATATATGGGCAATGAATACAGTACGTGGCGATGCGCAGGTTTTATTTTCCTTGTGGGATTTTAACATCATATAAACATAAATGTTTGTATTGAACCACTGTATCTCTTAGCAGCTGGCTAGAGCAGAAAGTTCACTCACAATGCCCTCACTGTTTTCTGAATGTTAAGAGATTCTTATATTAACATGGACTTACTAGGCCTGAGGAAATAACAATCAACCAAGTACTGCCACTTAATCTGAATAATCATAACTTGCGAAATTAAGCCTAGTTCCAACATGTTACTAGTTTTAACACATTACTTTTAAATTCCAACTAAGTAATTTGTGTGTACACAAGAGAACTTTGCATATTAAATGTTCTATGCATGTCATGGCTGTGATCGAAGATGTAATGTATTATGTTGCATCCATAGCTCTTATAACTCAGATTAATGCATAAAAGTCATTATTATTTTTTCCTCTCACCTGTGATATATATATCTTCCTTTTCCCCATGCACGCTCAGGTGGATGCGTCCTCTTTTTTCAGTGTGGTCTTGCCCACATAGACTGGGTACACTCTTTTCACATCTTTTATGAACATTCATCTCACAGCCTCACACAAACATACAGACAGAAAAAAAAATGTCTTTGCCTATATATTTTAAAAAATCTTTTGGTGTAGTTTTAGCAGACAAGCTACAACTTTAAGCCAGTTGCAGAGATATATTTGTTTGACGTGATTCCAAAAAAACATGGTCAACATAAGGCATGGCACTATCATTTGAACATCGTCTTGCTGGGCGTTCTTCCCGAAACTAATCAGAGGATACTCAATTCCATTTCTGCTTGCTGCTTCCAGATGTCTTTGCATATTTTTATCTAGAACTAAGACCAAGCCAAAGCATATTAAATGGCCACTGCAGTGACCAATTAGTAGACACACCATAAGTAAATGCAAGTAAAAATAGAAAATCAAACTTTCTGCAAAAAATACAGAATATGTGAACTAAATTTGTGTTATTTGTTTATCATTAGTTTAGTTTTTTTGACCCAGCCTGTATGTATTGTTACTTTACTATGAATTACGAACCTTGGTTTAATATCAAATTTAATCTATTAAAAAATAACCCTGTTAATTAATTCCATTTAGTTTTTGTAACATTAAATATTGAGGTTAAACTCTGTAATCCACAGGTCAAAATTCATGTGTACTGTCACTGTTAGGATTAAGTAGTTTAATTGTTACATGATATGAAAGAGGACAAATGTTCATTCCCACTCATATCTCTATGATAACATGCCTGGTGATGAAATGGCTTGCAATTTACACTGAAAACACAGCTGATGGGAGATGTTAATTTAATTGATTTCAGACTTGTTAAGATGTTATATTATTAAACATAAAGTTAGTTAAAATCCTGTCTTTTTGTATTTTTTGCATATTACTGTGCATCAATCATCAGAATTGATGCACATATAATTTTGGAAATTAAAAAAAATTATCCACATACATTTCTTAAAAGAAATCTACATTAATAATGCAAAGCATTTTCAGAAACAAAATCTTCTCCTTCTCCTTTCGGCTGCTTCCATTTAGGGGTCGCCACAGCAAATCACCTTTTCGATTCGTGATTCGCATCTTTAGATTTGGTAATGTTTTATGTCGGATGCCCTTCCTGACACAAGCCTCTCTACTGGCACAGAAGTCACTGGCTTGTGGCCCCTGTGGCTAGATTATTTTCAGAAACAAAATAGTTTGGTAAAAATTTGTTTTCGCTATTCGGTTTAGATCTTAAACAGTAACAATCTTAAACTGTGCCCACCCAACCCGTACACACACACACACACACACCACACACGCAGTCACTCACTGGTGCATTTCATGCCCTGGTGAATGAGTCCATACAGCAGAGAACCACAGTGATCACAAAAGGTTGGACTGGAGTATGTGTGAATTTTAAACTTGTGTTTACTTTTCAGATCCTACAGAAACACAGAGAGAGAGAGAGAGATGATAGAAGAGGGGTTCAAATTCGAGCCGAGACTGCATAGATAATGGCATCTTCCCTAAAAATAGAAGAGATGTACAGATTTTATTTCTACACACCTGTAAACACACGCACGCACGCACACACACACACACACAGAGGAAAGGCTTTATTTTGAAGTAGCTGTGAGCCAATTAACCAGCACTATTTTCAGGCAGCTGAACGTCTTCTGAATAAATCAGTTTATCCCAGCTGCAGGAACCAAAATCCTTGAAAATACCTCTCTGTCTATTTGTCTGTCTGTTTATTCTTGTCTGCTCCTTATCCCCTTTTTTTGCTTTTTTCCTGGCTCTGTTGGTTTTCTTTTTACACACTCTCTTTTATCTGTCTGTCCAGTACATCCTCTTCTCTGGCACTGTTGGCATAGCTCCCACCTTTCTCCCACTCTTCCCTCCTTTCTTTACTGTATCTGCCAGTCTCTCTACAAGCATGTTATCCTGTCACATAAATACATTCACAACAAACACACATTATTACTTTATATGCTATTTTTAAAAATCAAAGAAAAATGCTTGTCAAACAAATAAAGCAAACAGACAGGGGGAAAATGCGTCTTCCTCTTATTAGTTTTATTTTCCTCTTTATTTTCTTTTTTTTACAACTGTCAATCTTTCTGTTATAGGTATGTTTCATATTTTGTTTGTGTATTTTAAATATTTGGGCATCATATAGAAATAAAATTAGCAAGCATAAGGAACAGAGAAAGAAACAGAAAATACATAGAGATGGTAACATAGCTATTTAGACACGGCTATATAAAACGACTGAGAGGATAAGATGACCCACACATACCTCTGCTTTAGGTGCAGTGATACTTCCAGGACATGTAAAAGTGACAAACTCATGACAGCGTTTGTGCACCACAAAACTGCAAACTGAAACACACATACATTAGATGTGGACACAAATAAACAATAAGATAAAAATGTTTTTGTGGGTTACCTTGGCATTGGAAACCTTGCTTTCCTATGCCCCTTTAAGAACAAAATAGACAGATTAGTAATAATTTTACACAATTAACATTTTTCAATATATTCTTCTGTAAAATTTCATACATTATATTCCCATAACAAGTTTTATCACAAATACATGCAATTTAATCCTCTTTTGATATTTAATATTGCTCCACTCTTCTACTAAGACTTTTACAGAGGAAGCACATATTGATCTAATGGTCAGGTGACCACAAACCTTTGGCAATATATATCTAAAACACTTAGATCATAGAGGCCTGTACATTCTGAGAAAAATACACAAGTAAGTATTAGTAATAATTATATAATTATATTACATTAGTCTGGTAAATGTATTTTCCTAAAACATTTTTATAGTTAAATTGCCTGGATTAAACTAACACAAATAGGTAACTGCCTTTTATTGGATAATTACCTCAGTGACTAAAATGTTTCATCTGGCATATTATTCATCGATAACTGCTGCAGTAAGCTTCTCATTTTTTAAACGCCCATGTCAGAAGAACATGTGCTAGAATCCAAAGTACTAGCCTTCTAACCGAAAGATTGTGAATTTGATTCCCAGTACCATGAAAGTTACAACATGAATCATCTGCCTGATGTAAATGTATAATTCTTCTTTTTATTGTTATTATTCTTGCAACATGAATGATTTATTAAGTCTTAACATGAATGTTTAGTAATATCATTCGGCTTATGCAGACTAGCACATAATAATAATAGCTAGCACACACACACGCACATGCCCGCACACGTGTGTGTGTGTGTGCGTGCGTGTGTGTGTGTGTGTGTGGTAGGTATGATATTACTAAACATCTATGTTGTTAATGCGAGTGGTAAATTTTGTTTTATTATATTAATGTTTCTTTATCTTTCAGACCCATTTTAAAAACAATTTTAAAAGTACATTTATATACTCAACACAATGGAAGACTTCGACAATCACTTAGGAAGCAATACTGATTGATAATCAATGTCACATGTTGTGCAAATTAACTAGACAACAGGTGAAAGCATAAAGGAGTAGTTCTGCAGGTTGAAACCACGAACCACTACTCAGTTCCTATGCTTTCTGGCTTATGTTTTGGTCGCTTTTGAATGCTGGCAGTGCTTTCACTCTAGTGGTAGCATGAGATAAGATGAGTCTACAATCCACACAAGTGGCTCAGGTAGTGCAGCTCATGCCCAATGGCACATCAATGCAAAGGTTTGCTGTGTCTGTCCGCTTAGTGTCCAGAGCATGGAGGCGCTACCAGGAGACAAACCAGTACATCAGGAGACGTGGAGGAGGCCATAAGAGGGCAACAACCCAGCAGCAGAACAGCTACCTCTGCCTTTTTTGCTAGGAGGAACTGAAGGTGCACTGCCAGAGCACTGCAAAATTAGCTCCAGCAGGCCACAAATGTTCATATGTCTGCTTAAACTATCAGAAACAGATTCCATGAAGGTGGTATGAAGACCAAATGTCCACAGCTATAGGTTGTGCTTACAGCCCAACACATTTACATTTACATTTACAGCATTTGGCAGACGCCCTTATCCAGAGCGACT
>JAOTQW010000036.1:14937527-14948281 GCA_026260075.1 Sisor rabdophorus | reverse complement strand
GCGCCGCCCAAATAATGTTTTATCCCGTATATTATTTCACTTACAGTTTTTCTTTCATCACCTACACTTATCTATCACATTCAGAAAAACGCACTTCCAGCTCCAGTATTTGCTTTTTCAATTGCAGAGAGATTTTTTTTTCATCAGATCTGGTTTCAGCTCAGATCTTTTCTCGTTATCGCTCCCTCAGTTTAGATGGATTCATGAATTGGTTTCACTAGATGATGATTAGTTTTCTAATCTGCCACACACAGCAGATTATACTAAACTCTTGGGCTATTATAGAAATAAATTATGGATAAATTTACTTTCAGGAAAGTAGCCAAATGCATATCCTATGCAAGTAGTGCATGCATCCTTACTAACAGATGCGCATCACGCCCACGTCATACATATTAATTTAGACCTGCTTTCAGCATTGAGGCACAGAATGACCATGAGTAAACAAGCCTCTGACTCTGTATCAATGCCCTTGAGGTATGATTCACAGCAGAGTTGAATTAATTCTCAGAGAATGAAAAAATAAATAAGTTATGCATAAGGCTGACCCAAATCAATTTCACAGTCATCTGAGCAACCTTATTGGTTTCTGGTCAAGTCTAGCTTTATTGTTACTCCAAAACACTCCAGAGCAGCTTTTATTAGCCAATTACAGTTCAATAACTTCAAGTGTTTTCAGATAAATCCCAGTCCTCCACTAATCTGAACTTAGTGGCAATCAAACTGGTGTCTATATTTGCGGGTCACTTCCTGGTATTTGTAATCAATATAGTGACATCAGCAAACATTATGTTTAATAAATACAAAGTTTAAATGTATAAATGTAAGCTAATGAACAGGAGGACAGCAAACCAGCCTATATATCATAGTATGATATTTTATTTTGTGTTTTGAACAAGTTTAAAAGCAATAGCACACCCACAATTGTGCAGTTATACTGAAAATCAGCTTGTTTCTACAATAAATGACATAATCACCGGCTTGCTTATGCAATATCACTAAAATAATTTCTTTTAGATATCAGATATAAATAAGTTATTGCAAAACAGTTGTGGTAAATGTGTAAACAAGGAAAAGCAATATTTTTTTTAGATTTTTTTTGTTGTTCATTTTATCTAATAGAACTTGATAAATATTATAAACGTTTTTTTTATTATTATTCCATGTGTTCAAAAATTGACTATTCATGAATTGTGTTAAAGAAGAAATGTTAAAAGTTTAAATTTCAGAAGCACCTATGGGAGCAAGGCTAACCATCAAAAGTTTCTATAGCTATAAATTTATAAATGTTAATAGCCTATGTTAAAACCCTTAGGAGAAAACACGAGAGAGAGAAAGAGCGAGAGAGAGAGAGAGAGGAAGGGGAAACAAGTGAGTATTGAAGTGACAGTGTGTCAGAGATACGCTTATGTAGAGCTTTTGACCTGAATCTGAGATTCTCTTGTTTAATTGAGGCTGTAATTATTCTCTATCACCATGCCATTCAGATAGCTATCTACATACTGCAAGAGCTTATTATCATTAACTCAAGTGACTTCTCTCAATGTAACTCAAAAATCCCCCTTGCACTGATCCTCCTGCTCTTTAATACATATCAGTGCTCTTTGTATAGCCCATCAAAATTGTTTAAGAAGGCCACAGGAAGTGTCACCAAATTAAACTCAAGCCTACTCAAGAGGAAGGGATGGGCTGAATTAGTTGCAATAGATTAGGCCAGATGGGAGGGGAAAAAGAAGTGAGGCTAACAGGTGGATGGTAATGACCTTGGGTGTTGGATGCTTTAGACATATGTAAAGTAATTATTGTTACGTAATCATTTTCTCTGGGTCCATTTGGCTCGCATGGTTCCACCTGTACAAATAAGCACCCAGCAGAGACAACAGTTTCAACACAATGTGCATCTGCTCAGCTAACATGTTTCAGTGCAAAGGCTGCATTCATGCATTTTGATTTCCCCCTTTGACTTTTGTGCCAATGCAAAATACTATGGTGGTGGATAGCTTAAATACATAAGGCAAAAGATAGGAACATAAAAAAGGGTGGGAAAAATAAGAATGCCTTAGCACTCAGAGTTGTGCTGTTTTGTAAATTATGTATATTTGAAAAAAGAAATAGTGAAATAATGCAAAACAGTGAATTAATTAACAATTGAAAACAAATATCAGAATAAAATGCTGTGATGTGGATGTGACAAACACCACTTTGCAACTCATATAAACCAAATTTTTTTTCAAACAAAACATAGTTATAATCGTAAAGTAATCATGGTGGAAGGGGTCACTTTCACAACCCATACAAATAAGAAAATTATTTATTTAAACAGAATATTGAAATTAATATGATTATATATCTTCTTAGTCAAACTCTGGAAATTACTTTTATACAAAAGCTTTTTTATTTTTATTTAAAGCTCAGCTTCTTGCGGTCTTTTATTAAAACTTTTAGCAACAACACAATCACACACTCACGTGCTTAACAGCAACACAATGCCGATAGCTAGTGTGATTATAAGATACAGCTCATATTTACAGGATTAAAAACACTGGGAATAAAAACATTTAGGGCACAACTGTGCACATAATCTGACTGAAAAGTCAGTTATAACATGTCATATGTGAACCCAAAATACCTTTCTCTCATTCAGAATAACAAAAAAAGTGTTTATGAAAATGGAGCCTTTGTGTTTTCTGCTTTGATATAACGTATGTATATACATTGTTGTCACATTGTAATAACAGGGTATAGCTATTACATTGTTGACATTGTAATAACTATGCATGGTTATGCTACAATGCAGGGTAACTCCACTGTTATTACATTATTATAACACCATTGTAATAACCATGTATAGTTAAAACACTGTATTAAATATGCATAATTATGGAATTGTAATTATATCAGATTTTAAAATTTAAAAATACTGTATAGAATTCAGTTAATAACATTACTAATTAATAACATTGCAAATAAAATAATTTAAATTCTAATACTATTAATTGTTAACACAGTGTAATAACAAAGAATATTAGTTAATTTGTAACAACATTATATTATCAGTTTGTTGATGTAATAACGGTGTTTTGTACATTTATGACATTTTAATTACCATAATAAGTTCATTCATTCATTCATCTTGTATACCTGCTTATTCCCGAGTCTATTCCAGCGCACATAGGGCAAGAGGTGGGGTACACCTGTGACAAGTTGCCAGTCCATCGGGCCACACACACCACCACACACACGCACACTCCTATGGGCAATTTTAAATTCCCAATCAACGTAATGTACATGTTTTTGGACTGTGGGAGGAAACCAGAGTACCTGGACGAAGCCCAGCAAGCACAGGGGGAACATGCAAACTCACAAAAAGACCCCAAGTCCAGGATTCAAACCCAGGACCTTCTTGTTGTGAGGCAACCGTGCTAACAACTACGCCACTGCGCTGCCATAATAGGTAGAGTGTATGATAAATACATTGTATTTGCAATACATAGTACATTGTAATTAAGATATATGTTTTGATACACAGTTATATATACTGTATATAGTTATTGCATTGATGTGACATTAATACCACATTTTAATTATACATGCATAACTATTACATTGCACATTGTAATAATGCTAATTATTACATTGTACATTGTATTCTATCGTAAGTGTTTTGTATTTACATTGGTACCACATTTAAGTAACCATCCAAACTTATTACAGGTAAGATTGCATTTAATTGCATTAAAATGACAGTTTTTACATTTTTACATCGTAATAATCCAGTACAGTTATTTTACTGTTACCTTTTTTACCAACTTTTTTTTAGAACTCTTGAAGCTAAAACAGAAAAAAAAGGCACATGATGTACTGCGAAAATATCGAACGGAGCTGACCTTCTGCCAGTGATCAAAGTTAAATGTGTTCCCCAGCAGATTCCCTGCAGTAGGAGGCTTGGTAATGACACATGCTTACAGGTGCACATACACACATCATTATGTATTTTTTCTGATTGCTTTAGTGATGAAATGTGCCTTTGTGGTATTTTTTACACAGTGGCAAAGTTTTAGCATTAGAAATTATTCCACTTGCTTAGTTTGTGTTTGACGCCCTAGGTTACCCCCCTGGGTATTCAACACTGCATCAAAATACTACTGGAATTCTTTTGAAGCACATGTGTATTCAATCAGTGTTTTATTATGTACATGGATTAGCATTAGATGTGTGTGGCATGTTTGAATGGAGCACGCTAGTTCAGCTTATAAGAAACTGACTGCCTGCAGTGCCACTGCCAAAGGCGTTTGTTCTGCTCCCGCCTGGCTCTTTTTGATGAAGAGGGCCGGGTGCATAGCCCCATGGCCCAGGTCCTCGTCATAACAAAGACTAAATGGTGTCAATTTATAAATAATACTTCTTGTCTGAAAGTGCTGGTGAAGTTTATTAATTTAGTTTTGCATTTTTATTTAAAAATATAAACTTCATGTTTTACAAAATAATATAGTTGCATCAATATAGTTGCATTTAGGACACGCTGAAAGAATATGTATTAGTAAAGTGGCGCAGTGATGTGATGGTTAGCTTGTTTGCCAAACAGCAAGAAGGTTGTGGGTTTGATTCCCGGATCTTTCTGTTCACAGAGTTTGAGTTTCCATGTTCTCCCTGTTTTTTGCTGGGTTTCCCTCCGGGTACTTCCAGTTTCTTCCCACAAAGAAATTAGATTGATGGATGATTTTAAATTGCCCATAGGAGTAAATGTGGGTGCTTATGGTAGTTTGTCTCTATTTCGCCCTGCAATAGATCTGCGACCTGTCAAGGGTGTACCACTGCCTCTCGCCCTATTTACGTTGGGATAGGCTCCAGCAGACCACCATAATCCAGAGCAAGGGAATAAGCGGGTTAGAAAATAGATAAATGAATAAATAAATGGATAAATGGATGAATGGACAAATGAATGAATAAACAAAATTTAGGCTTGGGTTCCACTAGTATATTGACATAAATGATTTGTGCATGGATTTTAACAGTATTAATTATGTTTGTCAGATTCAGTTAAGTCGGATCTAATTAACTTTTTGACTATTAATCCACGCAGATAGAAGCTCTATATAGAGACAGATATGAATAGCTTTGCACGTTTAATGGTATTATTATGTTTGATATAAGTTGATAATGATAACTAGATCTTTAAACACCACTTTCATGAAGTAAATATATAGCAAATGAATATAGTAAATTTAACACTACAAGAAATGTTAAAGCCGGTAAGCAAAATTGCAGGAAATAGTTTGTCCAAAGTAATTAAAAAAACAGGATGTAAGTTCTGATACAGTCAAGTACAGTAAAAAAAAACAATACAGCCTGAGGCGCAGACATGGAAGATAAAAGTGAACCACAAGACTAGCATGTTGCATATGTCAGACTAGCTGAAATTATTGGATTGTGAGCAAAGCTCTATGCATAAAAGCTATGGCAGTTGTAAGATCTGGCATTTTTTCCTCAAATAAAAAATATTAATACATTTTGAGACATAAAAATATAGTGGATACAAAATAATTGATTATTTAGTATAATTTTGAAATGTTTTTATTTATTTTTCTTTACTTTATCTAGTGAAATGCCCTCAAAATTACCTTTAATTAGTTTTGTAAAGGTTGCACTGCAGAGAGCACTACCCTTTAGTTAAAAGACATAAAATTTCATTTGCAACAAAGCATTAGCGACAGAATCATCAGCCAATCAAACTTTGACATTCAGTGACAGCCTGTCCTCTGGGTTTGTAAGTGTTTGTTGGGAATTTCCAGGGTATAAAACTCACTGAAAAGTGAAGGACTGTTGAATGCAGTTACTGGCACTGCAACACCAGAATGCTCATGATTGCTAGTGATAGAGAGATAATTGAAAAAGCAATACAGACACCAAAACAGGATTTTCTAAAAAAAAAAGGTCAGAAAAGCTTTTGTGCACTATTTATAAGTGCTATAAGTGGCTAACCGCTAAGTTATCACCATGCACAACAAACTATTTTGTTAGCTGTATTTATATTTTAATATGTGTTAATAGATATGGAATTATTTGACAGTTTTAACAACTTTATCAACACAGCTTTTAAGTATCAAGGCTTTGAGCACATATTGCATAGAGTTGCGTTGACTGATGTTTATAATGTGTGGATGTGATTTACAGTTGCTTATCAAAAGCCCTGACTATGTACATTAAACTACAGAACACAACACAGATGCGATTAAGACTTTATTTTTTTCCTGACATTTTCAATCCAGCTGGATAGTTAAACAAAAAAGGTAACATATTAAATAATTTACTCAATAAATATGCTGATAAGTTAAAAATTTATATTTTGGTTTATTATTGCTCCGCGGTTTAAATCAGCAACTGAAACTATGGAATAGAAACACCCAGGCCACATATGGCTTCTAGTAAACAGACTGAACCTTTTTTGAAGTTTAATAGTGTTAATATTAACTTTATGTTAAAAAATTATTAACACTAGTGTGGGTGATAAAACATCTGGAGATCTACTAAATTGTATTGCTTGCTGGAGCTAAAAACCAGAAGCTGTTTGGTAGAAATAAATTAACTGCACACTGCTTGGAGATCATAGCTCATATCCCTTATTCATAATAAGATTTATTAGATGGAGACAGATCTAAAAGAAGTTGTTGCACTGAACCTGTGGGTTTAAAATGATTCATATATTAAGAAACATGAAAGACTCTTTTTTTTTGTTTTTTGTTTAGAAAGAGAACAGTACAAAAGCAGACACGGACAGAAATGAGTGTATTGGAAGGGGGATCAGTGCTTAGGGCACCATACAGCATGCTGCAAGTAGAGAAGTTACATGTACATTATGCACAAACATGAGAAAACAACAAAGAAAAGCATACACACAGGGAGTGCATGCCCTTCCCTGTGATAACACACAACATACTGCAGACACTCATCCTCTCTACGTCGACACTTTGTCTGGCGCTAAAGGACTATGTATACTTACAGATTTTTTTTATTTGATCTAGAAGTGTATGGTGCATGTATGCAAATGCACATGTGTGTAATGTATTTATTGCATTCTCTCTTTCTCACAAGGCCTCTCCCGACATTGCGTGGAGAAAAGACTTGCAGTCAACAGCAGTCAGAATCTGTTTGGTCACATGGCAGGACAGAGATGGATGGATATTAAAGGAAAGGATGTGGATAGGGTCACCTCTCCAAGGAGACACGATTTGAACAGTAGGTAATTACCCGTCAAGTATCCAATTATACACACATGCACACATATTCACACACACACACACACACACACACACACACACACACAGAAACGCACTCACAAAAACATATTCACACACCTTTACATCCCTTACATTACCACTGCTTTACCATCAAGTCGAGGACTCTGCTTATGTTCAGGTCTGAATCAAGGGCAAAGTCGCTTTCAACAAATGGTGCCACTGGAGGCGTTAGAGGGTGCAGGCCAGAGGACAAAGATTCTAGCCAATCAGCAGCATCAAATGCTGGCATGTCAGACCTCCTCTTTCTGGAAGGAACACTTGGAGGAGGAGTCGCGCAAAGGGGAAGAGGTGGAGGAGCAGGGTTAGATACAAGAGGCAAGGTATTAGCAGGGGATGGTGGAAGCTCCAATAAAAGTGAAGAGCAAAGCGGAGATGAACGGCCACTTTCATCTCTTGAGTCAGGCTGGGTAGGTTGCAGTTGGTCTGATGGTGAGGCAAGGAAAGTGCCCAGGAGGGTGGTAATGGATTCTGAAGTGGTACAGTTGTCACCTGAAAATACAACCATGATGGCAGAAATTATTGCAGGAATCCTGAAGCGAAATTGGCTTTTCATATTGATTAATGAAAATAACATTTCAATTATATTCAGGAGTGCCACATAATGGTATATGAAAGAAAATGCTACAAAACTAACCAGAACAACTAACGGGATCTTCTAAAATGTCATCAATGGACTCATGTGGATCCATCTGGAATAGAAGGATCGTAATAGGCTTTTACTCAAACAGTTTGTGTACATTATTCATTCTGTCTCTCTCTCTCTCTCTCTCTCTCTCTTTCTCGTTTGCTCTTTTTACTCGCACACACCTGTACTCTTTGTATAGCTTCCTGCAGTAGTTCCTCAAGACTGCGTTCATTGTGGAGTGGTGCTTGCTCTGGGCTCGCTGTAATTTGCATCGGTAGCTCAAAATCCTGGGAGATGGTATCACATGGCTGACAGGAAAACACCTGTTGAGACGTCTTGTGGTTCAACAGATTTCAGTTTAAATTTAACCTGGAATATCTCCAAAGCTGATAAAAAATTCTGTTTAAACTTAGCTTTAAGATGTGCGTTATTAATTTTGGACAATAAATATACCATAGTAATATAAATAAAGTAATAAAGACTTTATAAATAAATAAATAAAAACTTTAATTGAAAATCTGTATGTACCTGAGTAAACAGCACTTCCTGTTTTTCCGGGTCTAATTTTTGTCCATCACATCCTGGGTCCTGTTGCAAAAACAGATGTAGGGAACTTCCACTTGTCTAAATTTTAGATAAAATACAGATAAACAGATTTAATAAGCAGTAGCCTTCTTGTTTTGTACATATATTTATATACAAATCGGTGTTTTTCCCTTGCCTGTGTAAGTACACCGCGAGCTTTTCCTCTGGGTCTGCACCGAATCCTCTCCCTCATCTCCAGTTCCACAGTCAGCTCCTCTGCTGCCTGCTCTGACCTCCTGAGAGCACTGGAGGGCACTGAAGGTGAGGGGGCCTGCAGGTTTGGACTTGAATTTACAGAAGAACAAGGGGATGACAAGCAAGATACACCAGGCAAGCCTTCTTCCAACACTGATGGTGTTTGAATGTAAATCTGTGACGGGCTACTAGATGGGCTAAGATTAGGGGATAGAGAATTTTCTGGGGTCCCATCCAACTGGCAAAGTGTAAGAGATGTTAGCTGGGGATGGGTCATCTGAAAGGGACGGAGTCTCTCTAACAGAGCAGGTTTGGTGCCAGAGACGGGGAGTCCGCGTTTGCGTAACTGCTGACGGAGTTCTGACACCTGTGACAAACAAGTTAGAAACACTTTAAACCCCCCCAAACATATTTTCTTAATTTTGCTGGAGTACAGATAGATTCTTACTGTTAGCTCATCAAGGTTTGGAGGAAGTAAGTCTAGCTTGTGGATAGAGTTTGTTTCCAGGAGGGTACCATTTGTTTTTAAGATAGCAGGTTGAAGACAACTTTGTGAGCCAGCTCCAGAAATTGCCACTACTGGATTCTCACTGTTAATTAAAGAAATTATTTGGATGTCAGTTATTTCTCAATAATTATGTACCAAATTTAAAATAGTCATCATAGATTAATGGTTCAGTGATGTCATAGAGTGGAAAAGTCCTTATATGTAACATATACTCTATAGCACTATGAAATTTGTTGCTTTGCAAAGCCAAACTTAGAATTTTTTTTAAAGTCACAAGTTCTTTTACCAAATGCTGACTTAAGTACTAATAATTCTGCTAGAATATAATAACGTACAATTTAGGCCTTTAAAATGGAGTCTCTGGCCAAAGTAGCTTGATAAACCTTGATTATCTGTCCATCCAAATAATTCTCGGAATCTAAAGATTTTCAAAGTTTATTATATCAAGAAAGTCTGCTGTTTAATATACCTGGTAGTCACAGGGAGCTGCTGTTGCTGGTTTAGTATCTGCAGTTGCAGGAAAACCTGCTGCTGGTGTAAGAGATGAGAGTATGCAGAATCGACTGCCTGAACTTGAGTGATACTGTTCTTTTGGGAATTGTTCCCAGAAGTTCCTCCAGAGTTGCCCCTTTGGTCTGGGGGTATGTACTGGTGGTACTTCAGCTTTCTCATTTTAGGCTTACAGTCACGGGTTTTTCGTGGGCGTGGAGGATGTGTTGAAGATAAAGACCCTCCAGGAATGGAATGAGAAGGTGGGGTGAGACATGGTGCTGCCTGAAAGAGCAAAAGACCAAAAAAATTATATATAAGATATGATTAATGATAACTGGTAATGAAATCAAAAAATCAAAATTATAATAATAACCAGTGGAATTAAAATACAAATTGGACACTTTTAGTTTAGAGCATATGTAAACATATAAAACATCTAAAAACCTTTCTACCAGTGTGAACTGTGACATGGCAAAGGAGTGGGCACCTTAGACTTACCTCAGAAAGAAAATCTATCTTTATTTTCTGATAATATCTGGTAAACAGGTTAACATTTTGAAGTTTACTAACATTTACTATTATTATCTCTAAATTTGTTATGTAACAAGACTAAATTCCACACATCCAAGTGCTTATTAATGTGAATATCCAGGGCATTCAAGCATTTCATGTCACCGACCCCAATCATGATGTGAGTCTGTACCTTTGGCAGCAGAGACATCTGAGAGGGCACGTACACTCCTTCGGGTCTATCACTCATTGCCATGGAGTTTGACCCTGTCTCCGTCATGGTTACTGACTCTGTGATGTTCTCAGTTCCTGGGAGCAAAGCTAAACCACACGGCTGCAAGATGGAAAAAAATGTAACTAATGTACAAAATGTAGCTTTTCATTTTTCCTTTGTTATAACAGAGAAAAGCCACAAAGTTCCACATGAGACTTAGACATTAAAAAAAAGTAAAAACTTTGGTAAAAATAAAATTTTACTAATTCCTGTTGGGCGGCACGGTGGCGTAGTGGTTAGCACGGTCGCCTCACAACAAGAAGGTCC
>JAOTQW010000036.1:14920546-14936362 GCA_026260075.1 Sisor rabdophorus | reverse complement strand
TTTCCTCCAGGTACTCCGGTTTCCTCCCACAGTCCAAAAACATGTGCATTATGTTCATTGGTGGCTCTAAATTCCTCATGGAAGTGAATGTGTGGTTGTGTGTTTGTGGGATAGGCTCCAGCAGACCCCCGTGACCCAGAATTCGTGAATAAGCGGGTATAGCAGATAAATGAATAAATAATTCCTGCTGCATCAGAAGATTGGTAATTGATTTTTATTCATTTATTCATCTTCTACACAAACTTATTCTCTAACTCAGGTTCACAGGGGTTTGCTGAAGCCTATCACAGCACACACATAGGGCGAGAGGCAGGGGTACACCATGGACAGGTCACCAGTCCATCGTAGGACCAACCATAGACGAACAGCCACACACACACACACTCTATGGTGCACCATGGTCCACAAGCAAATTTATTATAAAACTTCATTCCTACATTCATCTTCTGTACGCCTGTATTATTCCATGATTCTGATTCAATAGGATCTGCTGAAGCCCATCCCAGTACCCTGGAGAGGTCGCCAAGCCAACACAGGGCCACACACACACTCTTACGCTCATTCCTATGGGCAATTTAGAATCACCATAAGATACACATTTTTGGACTGTGGGAGGAAAACAGAAAACCAAACACAAGGCACGGGGAGAACATGCATACGCCACGAGGGCAGGGTATTGAACCTGAGAACCTGGTCCTAAGCACTAAGCCACTGTGCTGCCAGCTATAAATAAATTAAAACGTATTGACTTGAGAAGGCATCAGTCTAACAGAGATAAAAATTATTCTAGCTTTTAAATAAAGTTGTTACTACACAGCTTTATTTATTACATGGAGAAGCTATTGTTTTTTGAAGAACAATTAGGTGAATTTAAATGGTAAATGTAACAGTTCTGTACAACAAATCTTTATGTCTGGTTGCATCACAGATTACCATAAATGATTGTCCTCTTATAAATTATAGGTAGAAAATAATCAGGAACCAATGTTATTATAGCTGCATAAAATACTTTTCCTCAATTTTAGATCCCAATCTCTCTTAAATGTTGGTGGGTAAACAACCTTTTGGCTCTTACAATTATAAGCCACTTAATGCAGGAAAAAACAGAAAATCTTTATTACAAAGTGATTAACTGTAAGAACCTGAACATCGCTTTGGCTGTGGTTGAGAGGTATGGCAACAGGTGATGCATCACTCAGTGACTGGTCACTGCTCAACCCAGGCGACAAGGAGTGGCTGGAAGTTTGGTGTGTCCCGAGTTGCTCGGGAGACGTAGAAAGACACATTGAGATGTCATCTTCGAAAACATCTGAGGGTAAGGAAAAGGAAACAGAAGCTGAAAAACTAAATAAGACAGAAAGAGTCAATGAAGGAAGAAGGTCTATTGGCATTGATAGGACATTAACTGATGCTATAAATTGCAGTTCAATACTACTTCTAAAACTATGTCTAATAGTGACAATGTTGATAATAAATTACACACAAGTATATAAAATCTATAAGCTTTGTTAAATGGTTTTTAATCGCATAATTAAGATATCATCCCTGGAATATCTCCCAGAAGTGTCTTGAATAGGTTATTACTTACTATTTTTGAATGGTACGATGTGTTTCTGAAGTATCTCGAGAGACCCAGATCGCCTCTGGATTTTCTTACTGACATTTTCAACCAGACGAGCCTTCTTTTGTCTCTGGGCACTATTGCAAATCTTGTCTACCAAGAAAAGCAATTAAAGGAAACATGTGCAAGGTTTAATAAGCTTAAATTGTTATTCAAACAACAAAAAATCTGATGGGTTTAATTGGGACTAATGAACTGAATGTATGAAAGCTATTATTTGATTTTTTTCCATCCTAAATTAAATTTTGTTACTTTACTCATCTTAGTGCCTACTCAGAAAAGGTTGTACCCATAGTAGCATAAATCAATTTAACAAATAAAAAAAATATTACTAATTAATAAATATATTTGAAATATGAATCTTTGATTTTTGCAGCATGAATAACCTTGTGCAAATTCAGCAGTCAGTGCACTAGAGGGCGACTTCAGAGAGGTGCCATCCACTGTCTGACGCTGCATCGGGAAACAGATAAAAAAAAGTCACATTTGCAATAACACACACTAACAGCATAAGTTTTTTTTATTGGTAATTGATTTTTTATTGGGGATTTAACCTTAACACTTGTTCATGTCGATTAGTGTATTTATTTATAAGCATAAACATTGATTTTCCTGCAACCTTTTACATTTATTGCTCCTTAGAATTTGATAAATCATATAAATAGTTTTTGTATCTTAATATAGGCAGATTTGGTCAGTGACCGCCATACTTCCCGAAAAAGGCTGTATACTACATTGTAAAACATTAAAATTAGTCACAATAAAATAAGTGAGATCAGACACAAGTAAGGAGTTTTGAGGGGTTTAAGGAAGGCTTTCCTAAAGGCTCCTTTAGGCTCTTTGTGCAAAAAATGTGATTTCGTCCGCCCTTTTGGAAAATTAGGCCCCCTCTAAAATCACATACAAAATAATTAGAGAAACTTAGAGAAAAATAATTAGAGACACAGCTATTTTTTGCAGTCCTTTTAGTAGCTTTAAATGCTTTAAAATTTGTTTAATGTAGTCAAATTGCACTAGTTTCACATCATTAAACATTATTTAACTTTAAATTTGCACTGCTATAATTTTGCAAGATAACATTAGTAAAAATTTCATTTATACTAGCTGTAACCAAACTGGAAGAATGTACTTGTTTAACTTTTTAACTGTATTTACTAACAATTAGAACCTACTTAAGTAAAATGCAACGCTTGTCTTTATGGAGCTCATTTGGGCCTCAGCGAAGGGATGTGATGCAAAACCATTCAAGACAACAATTTAAAAAGACACACTATTGTAGATCTGCTGGTTAAGTGCCCACAAACATTTGGCCATATACTTTTTGATCAGCCAAATTTACTTAATGTAAAAAAAGCATAACTAGCTTTAAAATCAGCAAGTCCTGCATGCGTAATGAATTTCTTTTTTGCAACTTATATAATATATAATAATTATTGTTGAAATATTGTAATAGTTAAGAATGTTTGCTTCATGCTCAACCAATATAAAATGTCCTATACATTTTTTCATTATTACCAGTATGTGCTTCTTGCTTATTACATTTTGACCTATTACTCACCCTGGTGTTACTGGCCTCTTTTTCCCCTACTTTGTCAGAGCAGGAAGCCTTTATGCCTTCTAGCAAAAAATAAATAAATAAATAAAAAATGAGGCTAAGGTCATGAGTCTTATAGCACTGCAGGGAATAGACTGTTAAGTGAGATTATATAAATTAGTCTATATTTCCAGGCTGTAATAGTTATAATTTTAAGAGAAAAAGCATACAGCGTTGACAAACTAACACACTCACCAGCATCTGCACTTAGCTCTTTCTGTTGTCTGCGATTCTGGATTCGCAACTGCAAAACTAAAAAAATTAGGAATGATAAGAAGATGCACTAGTGTGCTTAATAAAACTGTATGTATAAACCATGTTTAAAGCTAATAGTCAGTAAACAATTAAAATTAGAAACATTGTTTTAAAGTTAAAACCAATTTGTATTTAGTGACATACGTTTACTGGTAACTCGGTTTAAGAAACACACACATGCAGATACCCTTTTTTGACACACCCTTTCACAGTAGCTAACGCACACTCACATACGCATAGAGTTACTTAAATCAGCAGGTGAAGAGAGAGAGAGACAGACAGACAGACAGAGAGAGAGAGAGAGAGAGAGAGGGAGAGAGAGAGAGAGAGGGGGAAAACTATTTATCCCTCAGTACTTCTATTTCTGTCATCAACCATCCCCCATTCAGCTGTCCTTCTTACCTCCCTCTCTGTCTCTCTTTCTCGCTTTTTCTCACTGACAGTTCTGCTAAGTGAATTCTTTTTTTCACTTTTCTAGAAAAGACTGTAGAACTTTTATTAACAGTTTATTCGATTCAAATATAGAACCAAATACAATTTCAATGTAAAAAAAATGGTGACGGTCCTGCTGTTTGCATTGAAAAATGTTTATGAGAAGAGGCAAAACCAGCAATTTAAGATATATTAGAATAACAGTTTAGAGTTGAATTGTTGTGAACAGTCAGACACTTTGCTGCAAAGAAAAGCCTTTTGCTTAACCACCTGCCATAATTTTATCATTATAGTCTAAGCAAATGTTTTCTTTCTACATTAAAAAAGTATTTGTTGTTCATTTGGTGTTTGAGTCGGTTGTTGAGCTTGTGTGCAAGTTATAAAAAGGACAAAAGGGGCTCACAAACAATTGATCAATTTAAAGTCTTTCATTTCTTTTAATGGACACCACAGTGCCAGAACACTTCTTGCATATTTATTGTTTTCTGTAGTCCTAATTTATCAGCTTGAAGGTCAAGACAGTGTTCTGGATAAAAGTACTTATGTTTTAACAGACACTTGAAGTCTTTGATAAAGGAAAGGACAGACATAAACCTTAAAGAACACTGTCGAAAAATCTGATAATACATCATATTCTGTCTCCCGTCCAATGACACACATGAACAAATCCATTCCACTGATATTTAAGATACTGAGGTGGAATAAGAGCAAAATTACTTTAGCAGTAGACATGATTATTAGAACAGCTGACAGGTCTAGTCTATTACAGGTTCCTCAATGTGTAGTATTTGCATTTTATTATTTTACTCTACAACAGCTCTGACGCAGGTCTGTTAAGTTGCCATTGTAATGCATTTTAAATATTTAAAAAATATCTGTCTTGACAAGCATAAATCCAGCAGCAGTTTCTGCTTTTGGAAGAATTTTTCTCAGATTTTGCTGAAGACAACACTGATTACACAACTGTGAAAAACAAACACAATAAACCCACACTTAGTCAAACTAATTTTGAGTTAACCTCTTTAGATCTAATTAAAGAGCAATGGCTTTCTATATACAGCTAATACATGGACATGGCTTTTTATTATTTTTAATGAAATAAAAATGTGTCAAGGTTAGAGAAACTGTTATTTACTATTTTAGGTTCATAGCATCTATTAACCAACCAAATTACTTAGTCATCCTATTTTTTTCTCTTCCACACTGCAAAATCAATAGCGGGTCAACATAATTTATAGGAATCATAATCATCTGGTTTAACTAAACATATGAAGGGCAGAGTGTAAAAGATATTAGCATCTCCAACAGTATGACACATGGATGGTGTGCAAATGTTTGTTAAAAGGGTTCCAAGTATAAAAAAGTACATGGCCTATATAGACTTTTAGAAGGATCTTTTTTTCACACACACTTTAACAATTCATAGCCAAAATATTGCGATGATTATGAGAGTCAGACTACTGCAAGTATTCTCCAGCACATCCTATAGATTTATAATAGGGTTAAGGGTTAATCTGGAGTTTGTGGTGGCCAATCCATGTGTGAGAATAATTGCTCATGCTCCCTGAACCACTCTTTCACAATTCAATTTGGGCAAATAAAGTGGCTGAACCTGACCAACTGCAGCAACCCCAGATCATAGCACTGCCTCCACAAGTTGTACAATGGGCATTAGGCATGATGGAAGCATCACTTTATCCACATCTCTTATTACCTGTCATTCTGTAACAGAGGAAATCTGGACTCATTAGACAACATGCCCTAGAGTCCAATCTTTATACTCCCTATCAAATTAAAGCCTTTTTCCCAACACAACTAAATCAAAAGTACAGCTGTTTGGTCCCAAACCTTTGAGATCCCTCTGTGTGTGTGCGTGTGTGTTTCAGTGGTTTACGCAATTTTTTTCATGACCACGGGATGTGTCTTTTAATATGGTTGTTTAAGAAAGGAGCAACTACTCACTGCATTAGTTGGGGATAAATAAATTGTTGCCAACCAATCAGCCATACATTGTTGCCAAACAGAAACAGCTTTTCACCATTTGCTTAGTTAAATCCAGGTGGTAACTTTTTTTAAAGGGGTACCATTGTTTATTTTTAGCAAGAGTGATGAATCAGATGTCAAAATGAGGAAACATATCTGTGGTGTAAGACATCTTAAAACAAAAGTTCTGCTGCCTTTTACATGTAAAAGGTTTAACTGAAAGATAAAGGACTAAAATAATGTTTAAAAAATGTAAGAACGTAAAATGTATCCAAACCCTTGTATGACAAATCAAACTCTCATAGTTTACATAGTACAGTAACTCTTAGCTCAGAAATTCCAGTATTACAGAGTAAATAAAAAAATAAAACACAATGTCAAAAATTGTTAAAATTGTAGTAAACAGAACATTAACATTTAAAAAGCATATATAAGTTCAGCACAAAGGAACTGCGGCCAACCAACAGGGGCTGCTGGTCCATAGAATTGGAAATATTGTGCACAAGAGTTTAGGAAAACATTATGGATGCTTTACTGTCGTACACAAAGAAAGTTTCATTACTGAATACCCAAAAAAGTTTGATACTACACTCCAAAAATTGTAGCTTTATATTTTAAATGTTTATTTTAACTACACATGTTACACACGTTAAGATTACATAACTTCCTTTTTTTTTACTTACATATCCACCTAGAAGAAATATTGTTTTTACAGTGCCAACACTGTCCCCTATTGTGTAAGAGCATTTCAAAAATTTTTGTGTCTGGATCCCATTGTTGTGAATTTATGTATTCTTTTTAAATATCCTTGTGTTGTACACTTCTGGGCCATAACTAAATCACATAACTCGTTCAGGTTAAGAACATTTTTCAAATGTTATAAAGATTTAAAGTAAATTTCTGAAATACATTACATATCTAAAACTTTTATCTATGTAAAATATAGTTTGTTTTATATTATCAGCCCTCAAAATAAAAAAAATAAAAAAGAATAAAAATAATTTTTTACAAACCATCCATTCCAAACTCTAAACATATAAATTCATTGCATATAAATTCATTAAAGTGGCTTAAATGCACAATTAGGCATAATTTGGATTCATAATTACTAAGACAATACATTTCTGTGTAACATGACAGTGGGGTAGAATCTACAGTCGAATTTATCACATACACAAACGTTTTAAGGTGATATGTGAATTTTTTATTGTTTTATCATCATAACCATTAAACTGACCATTTTTCATTTGCCACAACTTAACTCACATTCTACACACTTCTGCTAGCACGTTCTTCAGCAATCATTTTTATTCCAAAACAAAATGGATTAAAAATCGAAAAAAAGTGTTCGCATCACCAGCCAACACAGCCCACCCACCCCCACACACTGGTGGTTGGCAACCAAGAACCATTTAACCAGAGCCCTTTACTTACAGTCTCACATTTGGGAGCTATGCTCTTGCATGCTTAAAATTTATGTTAAGTTTTTGTCTTAGTGCTTACCTGAGCGAAATTTGCTCCGGATGAGCAGCGACCTCTCAGAGGCCAGCAAGGTCATGATGGACAGTATGAGACAAATGAGGGAAAAATATGGAGGTCGCTCTGTGCAGCAGGTATAAAAGATGTTTTACAATGTTTTCTGCAAGAACATAAGAAAGAGAGAATGGCTACAGTGACTAACACAGCACAATACACCTACAATCAATTTGTGAATCTCGATTGATTAAATACTTCCAAAATGTGAGAATAACACAAAAGACCTGAGAATTGTTGTTAACAGAAAGATTGGTGTTAAAAACAACTCTTTTTAAAAGAATAATTTCTATTAAAAATGACATTTAATCATCTAAAGTTTAACAGTGAGGAGCTATGATAAACAGTTAAAGGTTAAACAGTGAGAGTGTATGGACAACATTGAAATAATTGACATGGTTATTTCTGGAAAAATAAACAGGGTTTTTCTCCATTAGAAGGAAAATAATAACATAAGGATCTTCTTTGAAAAGTTTACGTATGTTGGAATAGATATTTTTACTAAAATAAAATACATATGTAGCCAGGATTCACTTCAGATAGAGAAATAAAAAGGATACTCACAGAAAAAAAGCTCTGTGCTGTCCTGCCAGTAGAGTCACCAGTGCCAGAGAGAGAGAGAGAGAGAGAGAGAGAAAGAAACCAAAAGACGAGGCAAAGGAGGGCAGGAATTCAGATGCATTTAGTAGTGGTAACTCTCATTCCAGGTTTGCTTCTTCTCCTTCCAAGATTTTCCAAAGTTGTGTGTCTGGAATCACGGAGTTGAGAATTTGTATCTCTTTTCTTTCTCTCTGAACTTACCCTGTCCGCTCTCTGCCTCTCTCTCTCTCTCGTTACCCCCGCACTGGACGAGGCTGTGCCAACTGTGTTGAGCTGTCAAACAAGCACCCTAACCGCCCCCCAAATCTAACCCCACCCCTATGCAGAAACCTGGCATACAGACCATTTTCTTTGTTGACTGATTGATGCGGAAGTGTGAAGGCTTTAATCATTCTTTGACTTAACATTTACCTGTTGATTAGTGAATTATTCAATAATTTATTAATAATTTATAACTTAATATTCAATAACACACAAAAATAAAGATTTGAGTGACTGCAAAAATCCAACCTTAAAGGGGCTTCATGAGGTACTTTTTTATTGACAACACTTGTGTCCAAGATATATGAGCTAGTGTGTGACTGTGGGCACATTTTTATATCTTCATGGTTATTCAATGCCAGGAAACTTTTTCAGTTTAACATTTGGCGTTCATAGTGGTAGTAAATAGTTAGTTATATGTATGTATTTGTGTGTATGAAAGAGAGAGATAAAAGATAAAGAGATGCCACAACATTATTGGATGCTAGCTAAGAAAACATGTACAGTTTTATTGGTTAGACAATTATTTAAGAGTTCACACACATGTATAGCTGTAAAGCATACTGTAAATCAACCCATCATTTTAGAGTGTGTGTGTGTGTGTGAGTGTGTGAGTAGGTGGGGGGGTGGTTGGGGGGGTGGGAAGCGTGGTCATTACAGCACCACCTGTTCAGCCACTTTGACAGGCATGTCAGTGTGCGCTGCTGCATCAGCAGGTCAGTGTATGTATGTGTGTGGTAGGGGAATGGGGTGGGCAGAAAGAAAGACCAAGATGGTGGATGGGAGGAAGTGGGTGAGTGCATGAGAACTATAGAAAAGAGAGCACACTGGAGTACAGGAAGTTCAATCCTAATTATTTTATGGATTGTATATATAGAGCTCCAGACTGAAAGAAGCAGATGCTAAGGCATGCATGCAGAGCATCTAAATGAGCAAAACATTGGTCAAGGATCATATTAGGATGATACTAAATAAAATATATTGGCTTGGTTATCAGGGTGGACAAATTGATTTTCTGTAGTTCATGTCAAAATGTCTGCTTTGTATGAAGGTCCACAGCATTGTTGTCTGGACTGCACAGCAATGACTCACTGCCACAGTCACAAGTCTACAGACGTTAAAGGAAAATGATGTAATCGTTCACTCCCTTGTCATGTAGCTATCCCTCCGCCTTTTGGGAATCCCTTTCTGATTAACACCTGTTACACTCCTTTCACCCAACCACCCCCTCCTCCTTATTCGCTCTTATTCGCTCAGCTCATTAACTGCTGCTGCTAATGTGGTTTGCCCTTCTAAATTCTACAATTCACTCAGTTCATGTACAGTCAGATGTAAAAGACTATGCCACAGGTCAACATGTCTTTCTAAACATGTATAAATGAAGCTTGTGTATGAAACCACAGCATGGGACGAACTTGATTTGTCAGTGTATCACCATTGTAAGCTTCATTAAACATAAAACAGCATGCGGTTAGGGTAGTTTTTTTAGCTTAAACAGAAAAAGCTGAAGTGAGATTGCCCTTCAGTGGCAGTAAAGTGTAATGGCAGTCGATTCACAATAGAGCAAGGTCATGATTGAAACTAGCAATGCAACTAGCAATTGCCCGCTTGGGAAAGCTACCTAAAGCTTAAAAGGATTAAAAAATAATATAATGTAAAAAAAAATACTAATACATCTATCAAAGTCTCAGCTGTTGAGAATAACATGCATGCATTTGCGCAAGGCCAGCATGCTAAAGAGGGGAGGATTTCATTAATATTCTAAGCAATGAGAAAATACATTCTATAGAGCAAAGAAGTCTTAATATACATAAAACATAATTGACGAACTATGATTTATAAAGATTGAGGTACTGAACCGAATCACACCCAGTAAGGCTGCTTCTTATACAGACTGCTGTCTTTTGAAGATGCTGCCAAATGGAGCACAGACCAAAGGAACATCTGGGGTGTGCACCCACAGCATGTGCATGCATGTCTCTTGCACTCTCTCATATACACACACACACACACACACACACACACACACAAGCATCAAAACAAACCCACACACACACAATTGCCTTACTATCATTGTGAGGACCTTACATCAAACTACTTAAATAGATGATTAATTATGGTGGTATATAAATTAATCCCAATATATATTATACTTACACACATTATATTATCATCACCTGCAATAATTTAATGTGCGGATGGCGGAGATTAAAAACTAAATGACATGATCGTAATAAAAGAATAACGATTAGGCTTGTCTGAGCTGGCTGGTATAAAGTAACCTATATAACCACACAGTAAGGATGAGAAGATTAAAGGTTTAAAGATTTTTTGTCTTTCTATAACTATTTCTATGTAGAAGTGTTAGCTTAGTGGTTAAGGTGTTGTTTCAGTCCCAGCACCACCAGGCAGCCACCGTTAACCCCAATTGCTTAGTTGTATAGAAGAGATAAGCATTACTATTTTACTATTAAGTAAATTATTTACAACATAACAATTTAATTATTAGTCTAAGCTGTTAAAAATAAAACACTACATTAACAGTTTCTAAGTTTTATTTTAAGGCATTTTATTTGAATATGAAACCGTGTGACAGAGACAGTGTCTGTTTATATATGTATGCATGTATGTCAATAAAACAATTGAAGTGCTTGGTGTGACCGAATACATGTTAATATGGGTAATATAGAATACAATATTTCCTGCACTTATTTTGCAGGAAGTCAGTTTGATAATTCTTTATAAAATAATAATTCTCATTTGTAATGCTTATAAACTTTTACAACCAATACAGTTTTATTACATAGCACCGTGGCAAAATCTTTTGATTCAGAAAAGCAGACTATTTTAGCAGAATACTGCAACCCCAAACTGAGTTGTTTAGGATATATTTTGTAGCAGCTTAGCCCCTTTGAATATTTGCATGCAGTCCAGCGATGCTTTAGCAGAATACACTGCCTGCATGACTGCTCAGGAGAATGACTAAAGTATGAGAGAGCGGTCAGCAAGCATACTTTAATTAAAGTGTGCAAATATTCCGATTACTAATTATATATGAATACACGCTATATAGTTTTAAATTAACCCTAGGCGTATTAGACCCAGGATGGTTTTTGTTATTTACAGGGAATATATTAGCATATTACACAGTATATTTATTCCGCTGATGTGCATTTATTTTTTGAGCCAAACTCAAATTAAGAATATATAATTAAAATAACCAAACACTATTTATATACACACAGCAAAACTTGTTTTTTTTAAATGCTATATACATGTTATATTAAACTGTGCAACGAACCCAAATAAGCAGTGATTTTGCTAACACTCTTCTAGCGATGATCAGTTGTACAGAGAACACTTCTACGGTCAACATCAACTTAAAAGCTATTGAAACAACAGGCTGAGGAGGAACCTTAAAAAGATTTCACAGTGTCCATTCTTTCTTTCTATTTTTCAAAAAAGCAACAAGCAATTGAAATGGTGAAAGATATTTCAAGGCACAATAGTAAAAAATTATGTACAACTGCAAAATAAATGTAGGACACTGGAAAGAACACCTTGGTTATACAATATATACCTCTGCATGTGCCTCACCGCACAGTGTGATACGATGCGTTTATGGCACATCTGAAATTATTAAAGACAATGAACTAATCAGAAATCAACAGATCTAGTTATCAGACCATCACAGCAAAGTGGTTCATTTTACCAAAGTAAGAAATGTGCGATCAGTAAATAAGACATTTCAAGTGGGTAAAAGTATAACAAGGCCAAAGTATTGCCGTATGTAGGTCTATGGATGTCGGTGGACACTTTTGATGCATGTATAACAAAAACATAAGTATTTAAAGACAAACTGCTAATATAATAAAAAAACCACTGAAAATATAAACAAAGTTTTGTTGTAATGTTTCTGTGTTCATTCTCCTTCTGTGTCATTGTCCGACTCCATCTCGTTTAAATTTGAGATGTACCACTCTGCATTTTCCTCCGGTTGCTCATGCATACCTACAAGTGAAACTTCTTCAGTTTCTGGCTTAATTTTCGAGTTCATTGCTTCCTGCTGCTGACCCTGATGTTTGCGCTTGGTGTGCCGCCGCAAGGTGTTACGCTCAGCAAAACGCATATGGCATAACAGACACTGGTAAGGCTTTTCACCTGTATGTACCCGCTGGTGCCTTGTCAACTCTGCGGCTTCCCGAAAGCGTCTTGGGCAAAGCTGGCACTCGAAGTTACGCTCACCTGTATGAATATGCTTGTGTCGCTCCAGATGGCTGGAGCGTTTAAAAGCCTTGCCACACAGCTGGCATACGTGTGGCTTCTTTTGGGAGTGTGTGATGGAGTGGCGTTCTAGGTCTGAGAGGTAGTAGAAAACTCGTGGGCAGTACTGGCAGTAAAGAACACGGCGTGGCCCTAATGCCTGAGGATCCTGGCTTTTTAAATGGTTGCTAGGAAGTAATGATGAGTCTGGACATGGACTAGAAGGTGACAATGTCGACTGGAGGGAAAGGTCTTCAGTAGGGATTCTTAATAAACATTTGGTTCTGTCCATTGGTACAGACTCTGGCACAGAGACTGATAACAGCTGCTCAGTGTCGCTGGACTCCCCTGGAGGTTGAGTTGCCTCAGTACGAGATGACAAATTAAAGGCTGGAGATTTGTCAATACATTTAGGTCGCTTTTCGTTTTTTTGTTCAGCAGACACGGCTAATCTGAGCAGAGCTTCCTGGAATGAAGTGGGCATGTCGGAGCATGTATCAGTTTTCAGTTGCTTAGCCAGAATTGCAGAGGTCCCAGTAGAAGTGCTGGAGGAAGCAGTGGGTGAGGTAGGGGCAGCAGAATAATTACAAGATTTATTTTGACCTGAGAGATTTAAAGTAGTTGTACAGGGGACAGGTTCTGATTTTGAAACAGGTGAATTTAAAGATGAAGGAAGTTCAACAGATGATGAGGAAAAAGCTGAAGAAAAATGTTCCAATGTTGATGATGACTGAATTCCACAGGACAGTTCAGGGGATGAAAGGACAAGTACAACAGGGGCAGACTGTGTGTTTGGGGCTATGGCAAAGGGTAACGACAGAGACATCAGTTCAGAATTAGCAGTAGATGGTGCTGTTGTAAGTGTTTGAAGATGTGAGGGTGGGAGTAGCAGGATAGGAGTGTTTGATTTAGTGTTATTAGCCATGATCTGTATAGAAAGGGAAGGCAAAGAAGTAGATATTGCCTCCAAGTCAGTTGACCCAGTCTCAACAGTGGAATCATCAGTAGATTTTATTTCTGATGCTAATGTAGCTTGTGAGTCCTCCAAATTCGCATCTGGAAGGAACAACTCATGCTCAGACTCTGCATCCTGAAAAGCTGAAGACATTTCAACGTTTGACTCTGCAGCTCCTGTCTCATCATAGGCAGTCATGGGAAATTCGGAAGGATCCAGCTGGGGAAGTTTTTGACCATCTGAAGTAAGTCTGTAGGGAATACCTTGGTCATCAATGAGAAGCGTATCCTTTGGATCGGGACACATGACCGATCCGTATGTTGATGGTATGGCTACATGTGAGGAGGAGGGACAGTCATCCCAATTTTCTATGTGAAAGTTGTTCATATGTTCTTGGCCCAAGTCAGACCAATAATCTTCATCGTTTTCACCTTGAACTGCTTCTACATAAGAGTCATCCTTGACCTCATCTACCTCCATTATTAAAGAAATCTGGCGTTCGGAATCTAAAATCCCTTTATACTTTTCTTTATTATCCCTGACGTTCTCTTTTGGCAGGCTTAAATCCAGTACTGCATAAAGCTCGTCCTGCCCTTTGACTTCTTTGATGCTTGTAACAGCTTCAGGCATTGCTACATCCCATTCTGTCCAGTTTTCATAAAATGAAACTGGAGCTGTACAGTTTGCACTGTTGCACACCTCATGTTTTTCTGTCCTTTTTATGTCCACACAGTCTCTGGTCTTTATGAATGTCTTAGACCCAGCAATAATTGTGAGTTCCCGTATCTTCACCTCCTCTTTGGTAATACGTTCGCTGTCGTATTTCTTATTACAAGTATTCCTTAGAGGGGATTGTCGGGGAAGGTCCTTCACAGAGCACTCACTGGATAAGAGGTTAGAGTTGAAATATATCGCTTTGATTATTGGTTCATTCATTACTTATCAAACGGTGTCTTATGCCAGGGGTCAGTTTTGAAGCTGTCCATCTGTTGAATTGGTGTGGATTCAGACATGCTGACAATTGATTAAATTAACAGAATTTTCATCCAAACTATATCATAGGTGTGCTGTCACACTCTTTCCTTGCTTCACCATCTTAACAACCAATATCACCCTTCTAATCGACTCCTGAGACAAAAAGGGGATTTGGTTTTCAGATCCAAATTCCATTAAGATCCCACAATTCTGTGTGATAAAACCTACTTTTGACCACTTTAAATAAAGTCCTTTTGAATGGCTATAGTGCTGAACAAAATTCTTTGATGTTGTTCATAAGAATATGCTAATTTGGTTGTTAGCGCACCAGAAGAGCAATGACGTCACTTGATGCGAACTTGTTACTACCTGAGTTTTCTTCCAAATCCACTTCTATGAACCAAACAAATATAACACCTTTTTCCACTGGTGAAACAACCCTTCTCCATACTTATCACAGCCTCTGAAAAACAACAAAAGGAAATGTGTGAAAATTAAATTGTATATCTTTATATAATATTGTGCATTTGGTATTTTGCTCAGGGACCCAGCAGTGGGAGCGTTTGTGTTCCAGCAAATACCCAGCTGTACCGGTTCTACTGAGTTACAAATGCCCTAATTTTTACTGAGTTCTACTGAGCTACTACTGCCCATATTATAAATTTTTACATATGTGATCTGTATATTTCAATTTGTTGGTATAATATACTTGTTATAGCTATGGTTGGGGCAAAATAGAAGTATGTGATTAAATGTCTGTTTCCAAAAAATGGTGCTACTCAAGACAAAAACACTAGCTACACTAATATACAGCTGGCATGATGCGCTGCATAACTGCAAAAACACCAGTAGACATAAATCTGTCTAATATCAAAAAGTTTAAAGGATTAGCCATGGATAATGGAATGTGTTTTATACTATAGTGCAGTTCTCTAATTAGAAGGCATGAAATAATTTTCTATCACAGCAAGACAGTTTCAGTTGTAACATTAATCATAAGTTATATAAATGCATCATTTTTGTTACATTATGAATCCAAAGTTCTATACCAATACAAATAGCCAAGCTATTTCAAATCATTCTAATTATTCTGATTAATTGGGAAAAGGAGTTTTAATCAACTTAACAGGTGATAAACAGCAGCTCTTTGCAGTTGGTTTGTAGATAGGCATGCTAAAGACAAAGTAGCTCTCGGAGTACCTGTGGCTGCACATTTTGGCTGCTCACAAGTTAAGTACGAGCTATAAGACCATATCTAAATCTTTTCAAATTTATTTGGCTTCAGTACAAATTCATTCATTCATCTTCTATACCCGCTTATTCCCAAACTCAGGGTCACGGGGG
>JAOTQW010000036.1:14876003-14888858 GCA_026260075.1 Sisor rabdophorus | reverse complement strand
GGGTGTACCCCCTTGCCTCTCGCCCAATGTGTGCTGGGATAGGCTCTAGCAGACCCCCGTGACCCCGAATTTGGGAATAAGCAGGTATAGTAGATGAATGAATGAATACGTCAATAAACCTACTGCAGTCTCAATGCCAAAGACTGATGTTGGCACAAGGGGAAAAGGAGGTAAACGATATGCGAATAACAACTGAACTCCAGTAATTTAGTCAAACCAGCACAGTTTCTGCACTAGATCATTTCTTGCAAGCAATCATGTTTATTCATGTAAATTACTAAGCTGTAGGCAGTTGATCAAGAAAAGGAAATTTCAGCGAACCTTCACATAATGGCTCTCTAAGACCTAGTTGGTGACCTCATAACATAAGCTAAATATCTCCACCATGCTACATATTGTAGTCAGTTGCTGTGTTGTTTACAGGCTGTGGTTGATAAACAAGCCCAGCTCCACTGTATAAACTGCAAATAGCAATGTCGTGTTACAGCCATGTTAAACCAGGCATGAGCAATTGAAACAATAGCAATTATAAATAACTTCAATAGTGTCAAACAGCAGCCAGACGTTCGTAACCTACCCTTCATTTCACAGCAGTCCTTAAAGCCCTGATCGCCTTTAAGAGGGGTCTGTAGTGGCGTTTTAAGGTCTGGGCCGGTGTTTACTGGTCCAGTGTTCAAAGGGTCTCCTACTGCATGGTCTAAACTCCTGAAGTGTGTTTTGGGTCCAGAAGGGGGCAAAAGGCGCTGTGAAGGAGGCCCTGCCATCACCCAGCTGGGCTTTCCAGTGGAAACAGCAACTGTAGAAATGAGCAGCAAATCTGATGACAAATCATTGAGTGAATCGATATAACTAACCAAAGCCATGCAAAACTAGACCATTAAAAAAACACTAGTAATAGTCCACAAGGAAAAGTGTGGATATTTTACCTTTAGTCTTCTTTAGATCAGAGAAATGAAAAAACTGTCATTTTATTGCATTTAGTGGCAGTCCAAAGAATAAATGCTCTTCAATCTTATTCCAGTGCTAGCTAAATATTTGGTCGGTTAAAACTTCTTTTAAAAAAAGGAATTTTTTATGTTCATATAGACCAAAACAGCCTAAACTGTCAGACAGCAGAAGAAACAGGTCTTTGAAAAAAAGTTGTCAGTAGAAAGCCAAGAAATAAAAATACTTAACGTATAACATTGTTAGAAAAATGACACTTAAACTAAGCAAATAAAGCGACGTCGTATTTTTAAAAAACAGCGGATAAAAACAAAAGCGAAGAGAGGAAAAAGACGCCGAGCGGGTGCAGCTGCGCAGAGCCGGTTGGTTGGACGGTATCGCTTTTTTTTCTGCAGCCGTTCCTCCTCCTCCTCTCTCTCTTCGCTGTGCGAGCACGTGAGCTCCGCGCTTAGCCGGAACGAACCCGGGGCAGTCACGTGACGTCACATCGCTTGCGAGCTCAGCTGAGGCTTTTGACTAAATGGTAAAAAAATATATATATAATAATAATCGAAACAGTTTCGCAGATTATTTTAAGTCCCAACACGGTCAAACTTGTCTGTAATGTAAAAATTGTTCTCATTGTGACTATATATATATTTTTACTATCAATAATATAATTATTGTCATATTTCTTGATTTATTAAATTTATTACATATTTCTTTATTTCTTTATTTTATTTGAGATTCTCGGTTTCGGGTTTTTTTTGCATAATAACTAATTCCAGTTTGTTATACACTGAGTTCGTATTTTTAATTAAAATTGCAATGAATTAAATGGAACAGAATTATTTATAATGTGCAATAATAATAATAAAAATAAGAATCATATTCCTCATACATAGCAAAACTAAAAGACAAAAAATTAATATTAATTATATTAATAATAATTCAAGTAATTTATTTTTAGAGGTCGGTGGGAAATGATGAAAGCATAGTGATGCCACGCATGGCCCTGGCAGAATGATGTCTTTATAAATAAACCTGAATTTGTTAGGGTAAAGATCGTAGGACTTTCATATTTAATCGGGATTTGCAGAAAAACAACCGCAGATGAAAGCGTTTATTTATATTATTCTCTATAGACAGGGAATCTAAGTTGACTTGAAATCATAACAAATCGAAAGATCAATTAAAATCCGCAAAAATTATGTTTGTCCCAATCCGTTTTAAATGTTTTGCTTTTCACTGTTTCTCTCTTTCGCTCCACACAGGAACACACGAGAAGCACAAGCGCTTCTCACAGCACGTGTACACAACACGCGGAGAAGTCTTTGGCGGTGTCCTCGACCGCTTTTTTATTGGCTAGTAGCAACAAGGCTTACGCCCACTGAATCGGTTCATTGGCTGCCGCATTGGAGACGATACCGCCCACTTAATCTCGCCAGCTACAGCCTCGTGAGAATACACGGTTTAATCCTCATGATGTGGTGTGTAGTATGTGCGTACAAGTTTCACAATTGAGGAAAAAAAACATTTAGTAACGATTAGATAATATTAAATATATTATAGTTAATATATAATAATATAACCGTCAAACAATTTCAGTGAATGTTTAATGTATGTAAATTAAATGTAATTCTTAATGCATTTACTTACGTGCTACTTATATTAACAAGAACAAATTCTGGCGAGGTGAATTCTGTGTAGAGCTGCAGACCTGAATTTCATACACAAAAACTGGAAACATATTTTCTTGGAACTTACATAAACCGGAAGCCATTATTCCGCCACCATGTGGTAAAAATGGGGAACTGCAGCTTTATTTACGTCTACATTTGGCGGACGTCCTTATCCAGAGGGATTTACATTTATCTCATTTTTTGTTTGTTATCTAAGCAATCTAGATCGATCTTCTGATAAGAAGTTTACACTTTAACCAACAAGCTACCAACTCAAAAAGCATATAAACGCGTCATAACGCGAGAAATTGAGGTTATTCGTCGACATGATTATAAAATTACATGATAGAAAGTGAACATGTGGAGGTTACTATTAAACTGATTACTGACATTTACTTCCTTGTAGCTCTAAAAGTAGTATTAATAATTACCTAGCACACCTGGGAAAAACCCTAACCATGTGACTAATACATGTTACATTTGCAGCATTTTGTCCCAGAGTGACTTACTTTTTCTATTTTATACAAGCAAATAGGGTTTAAGGGTCTTGCTCAGGGCATGGTTATTTGGTGGTGCTGAAACCCCAAACAGTTCAAAACCTTAACAACTGCATAATAACTTCCATCATTTATATATGTAGGGTATATAAAATCCTCAACATGTACGCAACATGTACACCAAAAGTTTGTGGTCACCTGTGGTCTCTTTCCAGCCTTTTGCTGGAAATACAGAGAAACACAGTTGTCTGAATGTATTTGTGTTGTAGCATTACATTATTCTTTTACTGGAACTAAGAGACTGCAACACTGTTACATCATGACAATGACCCTGAGCACAAAGCCAATGATATTCATTATTACATTGTGTGTTATTATTAAAGTAAAAAAAAAGTGTTTAGCACAAAGTTTTTATCTTAACAACTAACACCTTTGGGATGAACCGAAATGCTGACTGCACCCCAGACCTCTTTACCTGACATTAGTGTCTGATCTCCCTAATACTGTTGTAGCTGAATGTAGAGATATCCCATATTTAAGTTTATTCAAAAAATAGCAGAATGTCTTACTAGAGGAGGAGTAAAGTCTAATCAAATAGCAACATGGGAATACATCTGGAATAAGGTGTTTGAAATTGCATGTTTGTGGCGCTTAGATGACCACAAACTTTTGCAAATATAGTATAAGTATTATCATGTATATAAAGAGAAATAAGTGATGAAACAGCTATTGCAAATTATTGCAGTAGCAACAGAAAGAACAAAAATTGAAACTTTAAAATTTTATTAAATGCTTGGGTATCATCAACAACCAGCTTATTATATGTAAATAAAGTGATAAAAACATACTTGCTGATTTACTTATTATCGTCAAAAAAGAGCTATGGGTAGTATGGCCTCACTACATATGAAATGAAGAAGAAAAGTATAAGGGACGCTTTGATAATTGGCAAGTGGGCAGACTATGTCTGACACATAATACATTAAGTATAATATGAAAGTGATAATTTCACTATCATTCCAAACTATGTGTACCTACGATAAAAAACAAATTTCACCGTTGTTCAAAAAAATCATAACAATAATAAAATATTGACACAATTTACATTACAGTACACTTGTTCCTTACTAATTCTACCTTAGACTATATATAAAAAATGCCAATAGGTGAAATTTTGAATGAAACAGGCTTTGTTGCCTCATTCTGGTTTATATAATGAAACGTAGACACTGGATTCTAATGTTAAGGTGTCTTCAAACCTGTTTCTTTAAGAGCAACTCCCGTAAAACCTATCCTAATTAACTGCTGAGCATTGGAATAAGTTTCCTCAATCGTAGAGATTCAGAATTTATGTTGGTTAAACCGAAAAAAAATTTTTTTTTATTTGATTACCTAACTTAATTACTAGAATGAAGATAAAGGTACAATGGAGTGCTTATTCTGGGATTGTTTTTTTGCAATATATTTTTTTAACATTTCCAATTTGTTTTATAAATGGAAACCATTGGATAATCAACATTAATTCAATACATCAAGACCAGTGCTCAACATGCACAGATTTAAACAAAAACACTGACCTTCCTAATACCTTCTTTCTCTTTTCTTTCCTTATTATGCTACTAATGCATTGTTACAAAGAACAAATCCCCACACTTGTTCTAGGAAAACTACACATTTTACATACCAGCAACAGAATAATTCTACAGAGCAACTGCTGACACACAGTGAGTATTACCTTTAAGGTAAATACTGTATTAGTAAAAAATCACCATCAACTCATCTAATGTCAGTAAGGGTGCAAGATTTTGTGTGACACACAAAATTGTATAAGATGCTTGTTGGAAGTTTATGTTGGTATCTTTATAAAAGACAACAGCAAAAGTGTTTATTTATTATTTTTTTTTGCTTGTAGCAGTTCGGTACGGAAGTTTGATTTTATGTGAGGGGCCTAAAATGATTGAAAACAAAAAAAAACGAGAGCAATCAACCCGACCTTCTGACAGATCCCAAGTCGCCATTATTGTCATGCAAAAAATATTTTTGTTTTTGCTACTACATACTGAAGTCAACAAGATTAATGAAGCACACTTAGTGACTGTACTGTATTTGCAGGGTTGAAATATTCCCTTTACTGTTTCCTCGTTTAAAGGTTTTTCCTGCTGTCATTTTCAAACAAAGAGCACTCCCTCGTGTCAGTTCTGTCAGTTTTCCCCGGCAAGTTCTTTTGTGTCTTGTGAGGAGTGCTGCGTTCCAGAAACGAGAAGGACAGCGTTTACAGGAAAATGCTCTATTAGATAAGTGAGAGCTTCTATGAATAAGAGCTGAAAGTAATTTGCGAGATTGTTTTCCACAAACTGTACATCTTAAGCGACCTGAAGGGTAACTGACTTTTGGGCAATGTCTAGCTGCTATGTGGACCATAAGTGCTGCTCGTCGTGAAAATGTTGTAAGAAAACAGAAAGGACAAGGAAATCGTTTAAGAGGAACTTGAAAAGAGAGCAGTCTGTATAGTTCCAGCCCTCCAGAAGGACTCAGTTCATAAACAACTCTGCTTCCTCCACCACCCCTTCTAATCCTTAAAAGCATAGCCATTTTTTTCCTAAATTTGCGTTGCCTTCTGCGAAATGCTTTTCTTATTCTTTTCTGAAGTTTTCTCGCCTCAATTCTTTTCCTTTCCCCAGCTGAAAGATCCATCTGATCCCCGTCCATTTTTGTGGTCGGACCCCATTCGTAGCCTATCTTCTCTCTCCCGTTCCGTCTTTTTTTTTTTTTTTTGCGACGCCGTAGTTCCTCCTCACTGTGAAAGCTGTGGTGGTGGTGGTGGTGGTGTGGCTGAACATTTGCAGGATGCTGATGAGTAAGAATATGGTGCTGATGTTGCTCAGGTGGAGGCAGAACAAGAGGGTGGACAGGTAAATGTGGATTAAGTGCATGTCTTTGGGCAGCTTGATACATGGGCTCACCTTTTACCCCAGCATGATGATGAGATTGTAGAGAAGAACTTGAAGGCAGAGGCTGGGAGTATGGTGTGGCATTAGAGGAGGAAGGAAGAGATGTACTGGCATCATAGAAAAGAGGTGAGTACCCAGCCTGCGGTTGTGGTGGTGCATGCTGATGACTGTGAAGAACGCTAGAATGAGAATCCTCTTCTCCTTGGTTTCCACCAGTGGGTGCCAGCTGGAGTAAAGCATTTGTAGCTGCTTCACTCTCAGAAACTGAGCCACCAACACTGCTGTCTTCTCCAGTGACATTAGTGCTCCCTTGTGGTGTACCCTGGCCAGTACGGGTGAGGCCATGCTGAGACAGCCTGTGTCTCGTAAGGCTGTTGGAATATGCAAAGGCCTTCCCACACACTTCACAAGAAAACAGCTTGTCACCTCCTCCTTCATGCACTGTTTGATGATGTGCGGTAAGATGGAAGTGATGACGGAATGACTTCCAACATATAGCGCATGTGTAAAGTCTGGGAGAAGGATGGGGATTTGATCCTTGAGGTTTAACATCTTGGGGGTATGAATAAAATGAAGAGTTACTTTGACCACCTTGGATCATGCTTCCGCCAGGAGCTGGGTAATTGCTAAGATTTGCTCCTCCAGGTGTTGTAGGTACTTCTTCTATTTCTCCTTTCTGGTGAAGCTTTCCATGTCTCTTAAGGCTTTGGGCATATCCAAAATCCTTTCCACAAAGAAGACATTTGTAGTTTTTTTCTCCAGAATGTACGGTGTGATGCTTACTAAGGTGAAACGCCTCCCTAAAGTATTTGCCACATACTGTACAGTGATGAGGCTTTTCCCCCGTGTGAATTCGATCATGCCTTCTAAGAGTCTCTCTTCTTGCAAATCCCCGACCACAGATGCTGCACAAATATGGTCTAACATCGCCTAGACCCCCTGCTGATCTTTGTAAGGACTGACGTCTTTTGGGAAGTTCTACTCCTGGCGCCCCAGGTTCCTTCTTTTTGCGAGGCTTGCGAGGGCGTTTGGGTTTTTCACCTGGTGCCTGTTGCATTGACTGCTGATGAAGAGCCAGGGTATCCTGGTTTTCACTGGTTCTAAATGATTTCTCCATTCCAGAGGTTGAAGATGGGCCAGCGGGTGAGCCAAGCGAGCCTAATCCAAGTCCCCCAAGTAGCCCCCCAATTAAATCTCTCCTGTCGTCTCCCCGACCACTATTGTTAAGCTCTCCAGTCATACAATTTGCTGCTGCAGCAGTGATAGCAGAAATAGCGCTATTGACAGAGCTGGTAACATCATCCTCAGAATCATCCAGCAGAGCTGAGAGGGGTAAATGTTGGTGGTGTTGGTGAAGCTGTTGATTTTGGCTTTGTGGGTGTGGGTGCAGTGTAGGAGCCAAAGGTGCTTTTCTCAGTGATGGCCCTGCTATGCCTCCACCACATGAGGAAGTTCCAAGATAAAGGTTGCCTTGAGAGCGCTGGTCTTTGAAGTTATTGTAACCATCACTCCGGTAAGACCCTGCATAACAAATCAAACAGTATGAATGCTGCATATACACATATCCCCTTAGCACATCACACAGCACAAGTTAATTTGGCGCACACACATACTATCCTGTAAGATAAATATGTGACTCACCCACTGCACTAGTTACCATTCCATCACTGGAAGCCCCTGTCTTACTGTTCTTGCCATCAACTATAGAGTTGCTACTATCACTCTTCGGTCTTGGTCCTCTGCCTGATTTGCCACAAGTGCCTGAGGCAGCATGGTTCAACAAAGAGGTACTTTCACGGAAACAGCGACCACAAGCTGGGCAACGAAAAGGCTTCTCTTCATGTATCTTTTCGTGACGGGTAAGAGACTCACGCCGATTAAAAGCCCGGCTGCAAGTACTGCAGGCAAATGGCCTTGCACCCGAGTGGATAACACCATGCTGAAGCAGGTGTCCCTTTTTTTTAAATCCTTTTCCACAATTTGAGCAATGGAATGTCTTGTTAGGACTATGGCATATAGATGATGCTGAACTATCCTGGGTCGAGTGAGGAATAGTTGGATCAGCGGGATGCAAAACAGGATTTACAACATTACTTCTTGTGCCTGCTGTGCCTGCAGTGGTCAACTCATGACTGCGTAAGTGCCTGCGCAGACTTGATAGGTGGGTAAAAGTTTTTCCACACTCTCCACAATGATAAAGTGGTTCGGGTTCATGTTCAGATGAACGAGGATGCATGGAGCTATGATTGTCAAGTTTAGAACTGTTTGTAACTAGAACTGATGCGGATGTAGATGTGGGAGCAGAGGAGGAGGAGGATGACACAACTGAAGAGGAAGATGGGGGGGTTAGGTGGGACGAAGGATCTCTACCAATTCCTGACATGCCAACACGGCCACCTTCACCAAGGCCAGGTGTAGTGTCTTGGTTAAGAGTCCCTGAAGTGCTACTACTGCTGGAGTTATGATTTGCAGAGCCATGACTATTGCTGCTGCTAGTGTTACTGCTGCCATCAGTCTTCCGCTGAGGCAAGTATCCAGCCATTGCCTTTTTTCTCCTGCCTCCCCCACTTCCTCCTATTGCACTGTCTACTTTCCCATCATCTTTGGAGAGGGACAAATGTAAGGGTAGAGGTAGTGGTAAACCAGTTTCCTGTTGCATCAAGGATGCTAGCTGGTTTGAGGAGAGGACAGGAATTCCTTGAAAGTCAAAACTGCTCAATGACGAGGGCTGAGATGAAGAATGAAGAGGGTGATGTGGATGGGGGTGTGACAGAGTGTGTGTTGCCAGCTGTTGTTGTGGTGGTGGTGGCTGCTGTGGCTGAGGCAAGGTGCTTGAGTGGCTGTGTGTGTGTGAGGAGTGGAGAGCAGGCGGTGGAGCAAGACCTGAACTTGATTCAAGACCAAGATGATTGTGACTTCCTTGCTGTACCAAAAATTGCTCTAGGCTGGAATTGGCTGGCACTCCAGAGAGAAAATACTGATTAGCAGCTAGCATGCAACTAAACTGTTGATGCAAGCTTCGTGCATCAGACTGAGCTCCTGTCAGCTGGTGACCGAGGGAGGTGACTGCACTAGTGCTGGATGGGTTGTTTGAGCTAGAACTTGAAGGAGATGGGGAAGAGGAAGATGGTCCAGGAGATGCTTGGGGAACCGAGAGGCCAGGATGTAATGGAGGAGGTGGAGGTGGAACAGATGATACTAATCCCCCAATTCCTCCTGCACTTCCTCCACTTCCACTACTGCCTGCAAAGTGGTCAAATCGCCCAACTCCTGAATGTAGCTGTTCTTGTGCAAGTGCGGCCTCAGCTGGATGAAATGACCGCAAAAACTGAGGATACCCACTCACATGACCTCCCCCAGTGCTACTGCTTCCAGACATTTTGCTTGACTTCCTTGAGGATGAAGACAGTGATTGCTGATGTAAAGGAGGTGGAGGTGCACTCATCTTTGCAAAAATTGATGCGGAATCAGAAAAGGCACTGCTTCTAGATCCTTGCAATGGGCCTAAGCCAAGTCCAGACAAAATAGCCCCAGATGATTCGACTTGCTGCTGCTGTTGTTGTTGCAACTGGTGCTGGTGAAGCTGCACCTGCTGCTGGTGTTGTAGTTGTCGCTCTAATCCAAGACCTTTGAACTGATGGGCTTGGTGTCCACTTAGCATCTCTATGATGTCCACATTGTATTTTCCAAACTGGAACATTTCCCAGTTACTGAAACATGAGGGTGTAGTGGCAACACCTTCTGCTCTAGGAGCAGTAATAACAATCACACTAAAATTGCCAGATGAGGTGTTACAATGACAATCACGGTTGATTCTCTAACCTGTTTCAACTCACCCTTGTGTATGGCCAGCTTTGAATTGATCTGCAGTTAGCTGACAATCACCAACTGTTCCCACTTTAAAGCCAGTTGTGCCAAGCAGATGCTGCAGCGTGGATTGGGTTTTCGGTACGGATAGTGATATTCCAAAGTTCTGCAACACACAATTCAAAGGCTGGTTTTGATTTTTGAGTCTTTAACAGTTCTGAGGTTTAGTGCTTGATGGTTACTTGAGTCACTGTCTGTGGTTAAGAAGTTGTCTTTCATTTCGGGTCTTTCTTTCATCAGTATCCTTGTCAATAATTGTTTTCCTTGAACTGCATTGAAACGGTCAGTCCGTCATTAATGTTAATGGTTTTGATTTGGTCTTTTATGTAATGTAAGTGAGAAGATGTGCAAATCACATATGGTGACAGTTTATTTTCACATTTTGAAAGTGCTTATTGATGAAACAAAACCAAGATGACTTAGATAAGACTGTTCTTGATTACATACTTAAGTTCATGACCGTCCTAGATACAGCTAGATTTCTCCAAGTGTTAGTTCATTACAGTCAAAGACGGTCAGTAATTAATCCGTTCACGCCCAAGTGATAAATAATTTGTTCTCCATGTTACAGCAAATATCTTTTTCATCTTTTCATCTTTTTTTTCATTGTTGAAGAAATTACTCTCAGGTGCAAGCGATGTTTCTCCACACCACACCACTCCTCTTCTCACTGCAAGACAGGAAAAGAGTGAATAGAAATATAAATGCAGGAAGTCAAACTTATAGAAATGTTGATGAATAGCTGACACATTGAATGCAGCATATAATAATAATTTGAAAAATACAAGAAAACTACATATCAGGTTTGCATTTTAAGTTTATAGCCTTATCGTAATAAACTGAAACACTGTAATGTGAATGAAAGCTGTAAACTTTAAACTGACTTGTTTCTGTGCATAAAAATGTAGTGTTGTTTCATGTGTAAAATAAAAATGATAATATAACAAACTTCATTCATTCATTCATTTCTTAACCCATTTTTCCTTAGCTTGGGGTCACAAGGGTAGGCTAAAGCCTATTACAGAGCAAACAGGGCAAAAGGCAAGGGTTTGATTAAATTAAATGAATGTTTGTAAATAACTAGAATACAAGTGATTTTTAAGGTGAGAACAGTCATTACATTTAACACACTAAGTATAACCTTTACGCATATTATTTTGTAATGATAAATAATTTGTCAAAACATTGTTAAATAATACGTCGCGTGTTTTAAATACTGGTTTTACCTTATTGCTTTAAAGAGAGTAAGACATCTCTAAATTATATGGTTACCCATTAATGATTTTACCTAGGTAACAAGTCGAACATTGAACTTGCATGTCGGCTAAATTTTACAACACAATAAAGAAAAACAATTTTAAAAATAGCATTTGCAAAAGTTAATCTTATTCCTGCGCATTAAATGTTTTTTGGGGGGAGGTTTGCGTGATGATCGCACAGTGCGGGGGGAAAAATGATGCTGAGGAACCGCGCATGTAGTTAGAGAAAAGAGGTGTGAATTTCAAGTAATTCTTACATCTGCCGATACCTCTGTATGTCACACAAAAGAAAAATGTCCGTTTTTGGACACGCAGCGGGGAGCAAAGAAATCGCAAAGGGGTTTTTTTCTAATACGAATGCGCGCATGCATGACAGAACCGTTACTACAACATGTTACAGCGCGACAAATAACGGACGCAACGCCAGCAAAAACGTAGTCAACATGTCGTTAGCATGCAAAACAGCTGGCTAATAGCACATATTCCGCTAGCGAAGGGGCATAGCTTGCTATGTCATCAGTTTATAGAATGCGCAACGAAACATCTGCAAGCATCGACTATATAAAAGCAACGCGTAGATAGCAAACGCATCGTAACGAAATGAAAGACAAGACAATAAAAAACAGGCCTTTTTACCTATGCATCCATCTTTTGGATTGGGGGGGGGGATGACCGGGGCCTGCTACACTCTTCCCACCCTGCCCCTTCTGCTCATATGCCCCCCTTGTTCTGCGTGCTGTTTTCCAATCGTTAGCCAGATTGCTAGACCAATATGTTCACCCGCAACATTGCTTCGGTTTTGCAAGCTTTTTTCCTTATCTTAAAGGCTAAACACGATTACCGCAATTTGGTTTGGTGTTAAACGAAATTGACATTAATTACAATCGATTCATTTTTAAATATTTTGTCGGCTAAAAATATTTTTTATAACAGTCTTGTGTTTAAAAAACCGAATGACGTGCGAGCGCCGCCAGGCGCTTCCGGATTTTATTCACTACTTCCGGTTAATACAAGCGCGCTATTTGTTTCTATTTTGTCGGTGCCTTGACTTTTAATTTACGCTAATAACTATGAAGGAATAACATGGTAATGAAGTTTTTGCCCCACTATTTTAGATAAATTGTCAGTGACTGATGCTAAGAGTTGCGCCAGAATTGGATGCTGTTCAATGTAGCGCGCTAGGAAGCTGTCTAATTTTTATCGGGTAGAATTGACTCGGATAGCTGTTTTATTCTTTTAATATTTTCCTAATAAGTTATAACTTTTTGTAGCAGAATTAAATTAAACCTTGACGCTGTGGGACGTGAACAGGCAGTGGCCATTTTATTACGGTGTGACAGCTCAAAGTAAAAGCTCGTGTACGCGTCAAAATGGCTGCCTCAGTTGTTTCGGCAGTTCTTGTATCCAGGGTGGACAGTGATGGCAGATAAATGCGCTTGTGTTTGAGTGTTATTTTATGTAAATGTTAGTGTGCTTTTAAGTAATCTCCAAAACAGTTTTCATCAGTTTACTTTATTTTACAAAGGTAAACAATTATACTTTGTGTTATCGAGGTGTGTGAGATTATTTATATATATATATATATAGGTGATATCTATCCTCTCTCTCTATATATATGTGTGTGTGATATCTCTCTCTCTCTCTCTCTATATATATATATATTCTCTCTCTCTCT
>JAOTQW010000036.1:14859669-14871556 GCA_026260075.1 Sisor rabdophorus | reverse complement strand
TCGAACCCAGGACCTTCTTGTTGTGAGGCGACGGTGCTAATCACTGCGCCACCGCGCCGCCCTAGATGACTTTTTGATTACTTTTAAGTTTTTTAACAGATATTTTCAACCAAAAAATGTATACCAGGCAGGGTTAACCTTACTCTCAGAGAGGTTGTAGTAGCCTAAAGCTTTCAGTGACAATGTGGAATAATTTGACTAGCAGTTGTGGTGCAAATTCAAACCAGAGAACCAATTTTAAAAATTAATATTATTCAACATATCCTAGGTTTTCTTTGAATTTAACCCCTACTTTGCTGCTTTTTTTCTCTAAATAACTGTAACAAGTTACGCTTAAATACATAGTCACACTTTTATGTTCTCCCCGGGCAATTCAGCATAACCGGTACACAACTGTATTTTTTGGTGAAAATATGTGCATGCTCAGGATCAACCATGGAGCTCCGCGTACAGTAAAATCTGCATTATTAAATAAATATTTATACACCCTACAGCAACAGAGTATGTATTCCTTTCACTCTGGCAACAGATATTTTGGCCTTACATCATATAAACTAACAGTATATGCACATATTACCCTTTTTGGCTGTGTGATTGCCTATACAACCCAATTATTGCAATTTTCAATTGTATCTACCCACTTTTTGTATCTAACTGTATTTTTCCTATAATTTTATCTCATTAGATTGATGGCTAGATGCACCTAATGCTAAAACAAGTCTTCCCAGTATAATCTGGCCTCATTTAAAAGACCTTCAAATATTAAAGGTTGCTAATATTTTTGTCACAGAACTGTTTTAAACAAAGTAACATAAACAATATGTGTCATAGATTTATGTCCAGTTGTTCTACATCTCCATTTGCAATGAAGCAGCGTTATAATCTTTCTGTCCAGCAAGTAACAAATAAAAAAATTACACGTTCAACTTTTTAAGTGAGGTTTCTTCATTTGACTCACCCAGCCGTTTGAGGGAAGAGTATCTGTTGAGCTCAGGCTTCATCGCAGCCTCATACGAGGGCGGGAGATGAGCCAGGTTATGAAGAGACTGGTGAAACGAAGGCTGAGGCTGCATGGCATTTGTGTGTTTTTTTGGTTTCAGAGTTCCACCAGCTGTTATCTGCATGTTGTTCATACGTGGTGCACGCTCTGAATACAGACATACAGTTTACAATGGATTAGAAGGATAGAATAGATACTTTATTTTGTTATACAAATTTGTAATCTACAGATTAATGTAGATTACACTGAGATCTGTAGTTTGGTGGCTTTGGAGATTAAGGTATTTAGTCTTTAGTTAATACAGGCACCAAATGGCATATACACATTTTTACACATTTTCTTTTAAAAGTTTAACATTGTATACTGCACACCTTCAATAGACAATATAACCTTCATATAAAAAACACTACATTTAATTTTTTTGTGGATAATTTTATCTTGTTTATCTTACTTTGTACTACTTTAGTGTACATCACATTGTATTACATTTCCTTTTTTAAAATTATTATTTTCTTTTTATTATTCATTATAAATGCATTGTTATTATTTTATTATTTTGACTACTATCTAAATTTTTATACATAGACAGCAATAAAAACCATAAAAAAGCATTTTGTGACATATTCATTTATCTTTGCTTATTCCCTAACTCTGGGTCACGTGATGTGCCCCGTCCCAGCCAACACAGGGCAAAAGGCAGGTCTACATCAAGTCGCCATCTATCGCATGGCCACACATAGACTACCAGACACACAGACTCACGCTCACTTGCGGAGTAAAGTGCAGGGAGAACATGCAAATTTCACATAGAAAGACCTCTTGCCGGGAATCAAACCTGGCACCTAATTGCTGTGAGGCGACTGTACTAACCACTATGTCATTGCCATTTTGTAACATATACCGTGTATATACCGTATGTATTAAATATTTTTTTCCACAAGCACAGTTACTAATTCCTTAAATACTGCAGATCATTTAAAAGGATAGAATTGAGTTGAGTTACCGATGGTGGCAGTGTGTTTGGGGCTGGAACCTGAGGTATGGATAAAGTTATGCTGCAGATTTCCCACTACAACAAAGTAAATCAGGAAACAATCAAGATAAACCAGTAAGTGATGTGTATTTTCAAAGCAAAAATCATTTATTATAGCAAAACCTATAATGCTAGTAATAAATTGTTCAGAAACTAAATTTGATTCTCATCTTATTTGTTATTAAAAATTGTTAGTTTTACGGTAATAATTAGTTACTTACCTAGTGTTATAAAAGTAATTCTTTTACCACTAAATCTTATAATTACCCCTGGGTGAAATGCTGCTGCATGACTGATGCCATGCACATCTGCTTTTAAGAACTCTTCATTAAACTACAAAATTCTTGTAATTGAGGTACAGTGGTACCTTGACTTATGCTGGTTGGTGTGGTAAACCCCATAGTAAACTCTGTAACATTTACTCAGCATCCCATGTATTACTTGTCTGACATGCAAGTTAGCAAGTGTGTTAGCAAGTGGAATCATTTGATCTCCAAAGTAAATGCTGTACATTATACTTAATAAAACCAGTTCATTATTATTTGTTATTAATAACCTGGAACAAATGAATGACATTTTAATTTATTTCAATGGGGAAAATTGAAAATACGAGTAATTCGAGTTACAAACTCCATCACAGAACGAATTAAACTTGTAAATCAAGGCACCACTGTAATCTGTTCTATGTGCAAAATACATGGAAATAATTCATGGAAAACTGGTCACATATAACAAAACATGTCATAAGTAGTAATATCTTTTGTTCATATTTTATTTATTTATAGTAAATTGTCACTTGTCTCACATCTGTTGTCTTTGCTCTGCAGAGTAGGGTACAGGTTTTTAGGAGGCCTCCCAAGAGTGCTCTCTCCCCCTCCACCACCTCCTCCTCCTCCTCCGCCACTTCCCAGGGCAACGCTGTTGTTTCTTTCTCCCTGTTGGACTGGGCTGGACTGATGGCGCAGCATGTCCACCAGAGCTCTAAGTGAATAAACATAATAGACATTACAGGTTTGTTTGGCATGATCACTCAATTCTTCAACCCTTAAATTAAATCTGTTTTTATCCTACCTGGGCATGTTGAGCTCCCTGTTGCGTGCTTGCCGTGAAGCCTTGTTAAATGCCAGCTTGATCGACACAGCCACAGCAACAGTAAATGAAATGACTCCACCAATAACATATATGGTATTGTTGCTCTGTTCGATACGACTTTGATCAGGATCAGTGAGGTGATGGGGCGGTTTAGTTCCTGGTGGTGCTGTGTTGGCCCATACTGGAGATTTGTAGTTATGGCAGATGTTTTGGTCGAGCCGGCGGGAGCGGTCTGGACAACAGAAGCGGTAGTGACATGTGCCACAGCAGTAGATAAAATTATCCTTAGAGCAGTTGAAGGTAAGGTCATACTGGCCCATAACATCGTAGTAACCACGGCACACGTCTACTTCCACCAGTTTTCGTGGAGGTGGAGCCACCTGTGCTGCTTCAAAAGGAGGTCCCAGGGCACCAGCTGTGGCATTTTTATTAAACATGACTTGAGCTTGGGGTCTGGGTGGAGTCTCTGGCCATCCAGTTGGCCCTTTTCCTCGCCCATTTCCTCTTCCATTTCCTTCACCTCTGGACTGTAGAAAGATTCCCCAGCTATTAGGCCTGGGGCTAATAGTCGGGGTGCTGGTCGGTCTGATGGGTAAATCTCTGGTTTTAGAGGTGTCCGACACACTGGCTGAGGATGTGTTAAGCGGAGCAGCGATTAGCAGGAAGAGAAGAACGACATGCGTTCGGGCTCCCCAGGTGGCCATCATCTTTATTTGATTAACACAATTATTTTCTTTTGCTGACTCAAGCCACTGTTTGCTGCAGAATCGTGCTAGAAAACCTCAGTCTTTAAGAATATATGTAAAAATACAAATCATGGGATTTGAGAAGAAACTTGTTTGTTTAAATATCAGTAAAAATGGCACTGTGCAAAGTTCTGTAGAAATATAGAGGGCAGTGATTATAAAATGGGGAAACTCAAATCCTTATTTTCTTCAACAGAACAAACAAAGCCCAAAAAACAAGCCTTATAGTTTTTTCTTGAGACAAAGTAAACAATTTTTCTTTAAGAGACACTCACTTTAAAAGTAGCTATAGTGGGTCTTAAGAATAAAATGGCTTTCCTTGTTAATCAAACTTTGTTTAGGTAGTGTTATGCTTTAAAAAGGCTTTTTAGTTAATAAATGTAGACATCTTCATTCAGTAATATTTCAGATAATACACTCTCCTTGTTTGGGCACTTATTTAAATGAATTTGCTTATAGAAGCAAGGGTAAATGTAAACACCATAATATGTAAACTAATGCACTGTCTTCTGTACAGTTTGGGCTCTCGTTATAGTCAGCAGTGGCACTTAATTCATAAGAAATAGTCCTGACCTGTAATACTCCCTGAAAGCAATTTTGTCTGTTATCATTTAAAACAGCTAAAAAAGCAAACATGTGGTTAAAATAATATCAATAAAAGTGCACAAACAAAGGATTACGTCTTTTGACGACTACTTATAGTGGTGAAATCTTTGGAATGGTTAAGGTCAGTGTGATGGGGAATCATGTTGACTACGCAGCCCTTTACATGCGCTTCTTACTGGGAATAATTCTAATTCTCATCTAATCAATGATTGTTCTTCTGCTCAGAGCAGAGCAACATACATTTTACACAGCTGATTCAAAAATGTCACAATTCATGTAAAAGGGTGCAATTTTGTGGATGAAATAAAAGGTACAAATCTACTTTTAGAAATAAATGTCACTGTGTTTGAAAAGAGCACTGGTTTCGCATGCAGCAGCAAATTTGTTGAGTCACGTCCTGAATCTTTTTTTTCAGGTGACTGAAATCCCAATCTGTGATCCTAATGAGTTCTGAAGAGTAGGCCTCAAAATTTGCTCACGCTCCCTAATAGCAGTGATGCCTTCTCAGGGGATGTGAAGAGTTTCTGAAATACAGCAAAAAATATATACAAAAAGTTGATTTCTGACACAACAACAGACAAACATAGAAATAAAGGCTGTAATCTAAAACCATGGATCGTGGTTATCAGATTATCACTACAAAGCCCTAACCAAATACAACAACTATAGTGTACAACAGTTATGCAGATATTAATATTTAATTAACAAAATTTAACAAGCAAAAACAACAAATGCATTAGTTTCATGCTAAATTCAAAACTATTCAATTATTTTAATGTTTATTAAGAATAATCAGTGTTCATCCGACTATGCTGAGAGTTATATTGCCAACATTGCAGGGGAAAATACCAGCATATGCTTGGAGACAAGAAAATAATTGCTGCATAATAGTTGTTCAAGGAAGGGTAATGGTGGTTTGTTTAATGTGTTACTATGTGCCAGTGTGAGTCAGAGGAATTGAGAGGTCTGAATAGTAGCAATGATCTGAACAAGCAGTGATCAATTCCTTTCATAAGGCACATGATGAGGCTGCTGATGGGCGCATTATTATATGTGTCAGTATGTTTATGCGCCGTGTGTGTGCATGCGTGTGGAAGCGAACGAGATAGGGCAAAAAAGAGAAAGAGAGAGAAAGAAGAAGAGCTTTCGCTACTCCTGAGATGTCTAAATGCATCTGATTTTTCAGGAAGTGGGGGATGGGGGGCTTTTGCATTTTCAGGGTACAAAATGATAAAAAAATAAGTTTAAAGAAAAAGAATGTTATAGCGAGAGAGAATAAAATTAATGCAGCAGGAACAAACAGAGCATTAGGTATCGCAGAAAAGCTTGGTGTGTGTCCGTGTGTGTGTGTGTGTGTGTGTGTGTGTGTGTGTGTGTGCGCGTGTGCAAGCGTGTGGGAGTTTAGTGAGTGGGTGGCAGAGAATGAAGAGCTTTCTGTGACACCGCTTCCTAGCACACACATGCACATGAGTATTCATGCAGCATTCAACTCCTTGACAAAATACGTGCACAGAAACAAGCAGATTTACAGGGTGCATGGACGGTGTGTGAATGCGAGTAAATCAAAAGGCAAATTTGTGAAATTACAAGGAGAGTACAGTGAGTCTAGGTGCTGCTTTAGTTTAATTGTCGAAATTTAATTAAACCAGTCATACAAAGTGCACTCTTATCACTCTTACCTTAGGCAGTGGGGTGAAATTTAGCTTGACATTCACTTGTAATTATTCTTTATGAATATATAATCGAAGGTAATATTTTGATTACAATACTATATGTACATCATACATCATTTGTAGAAAGTTAAGAGCAAAATGTTTTAATGATACCCTTAGACACATTCACAAAATCACAAAATAAAGATTCACACTATTTATACACCATTTAACACAGCAACACAATCTTCCTGGATAAACGTTGCTCTTTTTGCCCTGTTTGTCCCTGATTCACAAATGTCTGTGCACTCAACAATGCTGTCCATTTAGTACTGAAATATTCCAACTGTCGATGAAGTGGCCAAAGCTGACCAGCCAATTTTAAGCTTCATGATTCATTCAGCTAACACAGGATAAGTGGTGGAGCTCGAAAATAACCCTGGAATAAAAAAATTGTTATTCTTTAATTTAAATTGTAATGGTCTAACAGCTGAAGCTAGAGCTAATGCTTTACAGACTGTTTAAATAGGACAACTGGATTCACAATTTTATTACGTTCCAATGCACCTTTTTGTGTGGCGTGTGTGCATGTTCTCCTCGTGCTTGTGTGGGTTTTTCACCGGGTACTCAAGTTTTCTCTCACAGTACAAAAACCTATACTTTACATTTACATTTACGGCATTTGGCAGACGCTCTTATCCAGAGCGACTGAGCAATTGGGGGTTTAGGGCCTTGCTCAGGAACCCACAGTGGTGGCTTGGTGGTGCTGGGAATCGAACCCCGGTCTTTCTGGTATCAGTCCAACACCTTGCCCATAGGAGTGAGGGTGGGTGTGTGCGTGTGTGTGCGTGTGGCCCTGTGATTGACTGGCGACCTGATCAGGGTGTACCTCACTGCCTTTCGCCCTTTAGAGAGCTCGGATAGGCTTCAGCAGATCCCTGTGATCCCGATTCAGAATAAGTGGGTATAGGATATGATGTTCCAGTGCTACAGTTTTTAAAAAATTGGACTCTATTCAGAAGCTTTTATTTTTTGGGAATTGTAAAACTGTAGCTACAGCGTAACTATAATGATACATAATCTAAATATGTTCCTAATACATTCTTGTATCTGTTTGATTTCATCACCCACAGTGGAAAACTGATCCCTGGTACTTATGTTTAATCTGATCCAACTATCTAGTATATCAATGGAATGTAACACTGCTTTTACTAAGTGATGATTAAATTAAAAACAAATGTAATCTTTCATTTCAAATCATAGCCTCTTTTACATTTGTTTTTTTTTTGTTATTTAATTTAAGGGGGAAAAATGTTTTTCTCTTAGACTGTATAACAATTACAATACATGGATGACACCGCATCGCAAAATATTATAAGTCAATACATATCACAATACTTTGTACTTCTGCTATGTTCGCTTCTGAGAATAAATTACAAGAGTGAAGGAGGAAGTTGTTTAACACACACTGAGGATTTTAAATAAAACAATATGTATCAAGGGCGGTCGCCTCACAACAGGAAGGTCCTGGGTTCGAATCCCAGGCTTTGTGGAGTTTGCATGTTTCTTGTGGTTGTGTGTCTGTGGCCCTGCGATGGACTGGCGACCTGTCCAGGGTGTACCTCCTGCCTCTTGCCCTATGTGCGCTAGGATAGGCTCCAGCAGACCCCTGTGACCCCGGATTTAGGAATATGCGGGTAAAGAAGATAGTTGAATGGATATGTATCGATACTAATGGTTAGAATATCGGTACACTATTGTGAGAAAATGCATCACAATAGTTAGCTGTATCAATATTTTTGCACGGTTAGCATGTTCGCCTCACAGCAAGAAGGTTGTCGATCGATTCCCTGGTCTTTCTGTACGGAGTTTGCATATCATTCTCCAAATACTTAGTTTTTTAGGTTATTTTAAATCATTGGAGTAAGTGAGTGTGAGTGTGTGCGGTTTTTCGTCTATGTGTGGCCCTGCGATGGACTGGCCACCTGTCTGGTCGGTTTAAAAAAATTGTTTTTTTTTATGTCGAATTTATAACCACAATATTGGGCCAATTGATTTTATTCACAGCTAGAACAATAGGATGCGAACAACTACATGCTTGTGTTTTGTGTTCAAATTGTTAAGTTACAGCTAAGTACTGTATGTGAAACACTCTCTGTAAACTGAATTAGCCTTTCTTAAGCACATTACCATCAGCAAGGGACTGTGGGCGATTCGAAAGAGACATGCCACTGAAGACGTGGCACACTGACAAAGAGTTGCTATAACACGCTGACTGCCTAGTTGATCAAAAAGCGATGATCAGACCATCAGATTCCACTGCAGTGGTGTGAAATGTTGCTGTTCTCTTCATTCCAATCTACTAAAAAAGCACAACTGTTTCTCAGACATTTTCTTCCTAATCTCTCTATTGCTCCCACCCTCCATTTCTCTCACACTTTCTCTCGCTCTGTCACTCTCTCTTTTTCTTTCCCTCTCTCTCTTTATGATATTCAGTGCGTGGGTTGAGGCAGCTAGCTTTCTCTGTCTCTCAGAATAGCACTGCAGCAGTTCATACTTTTGTAGAAGGAAATAGGAGAAAGAGAATGACAGAACGGACAAGAAGACCTTTGTTTCCGTTTCGACGCGTCTTGCCTTTGCCTTTCTTCCCTTATTTTTTCGAGACCCTTTCAGCTTTTTCTTTGACTTAGCACGTACAAGATGTAGTTGGTACTTGCAGAACATGCAAGATTTCTTGAGTTTTTTCCCAACAGATGTCATCTGGTTTGACACTTAGGCAGTGAAATTAGGTTCACGCAGCTAGCACAGTCGCAAGGAAATTCACAGACAAATGGGTTGCTTGGCATTCCATGTCCTTTACCTCACCAGTCAGTTCATCAGCAAATGGTGGAATTATTTCATGCCATGTGCGTGCATATGAAACAAAATGTTTTTATAAAAGCAATTGTTGACTGATTTCCACAGACATTTATGACACATCAAGACCTCACTGATTTGATTGCATAAGAGATCAAATACATTGAATGTGAGACATTGGAGAGGCAAGGGTTGAGTGAATCACGCTGTCTGCACTTGACTGGCATTGATGTGGGATAACTGTTTATCTGGTGGGAGTAGAGGGCAGTGGCGCAAAATTATGTAGGACAGCGTGAGTCTGTGTTTGTAATATGTGTGTGCGGTAAAAAAGGAAAAAAGAAAGACTTATAGAGGGTGAGAGAGAGAGAAAGAGAGACAGAGGAAATTGGTCAGAAAATGTTTGTTAGATAGTGTTTTTTTCCTTCATTTGAAATGGACAGGCATAAAAAAATTATGACATATAAGTATAGAGCAAATTACACATTTTTTCCACTAGCGCAAGCCAATTATTAACATAATATTTAAAGCAGTTATGTGAGCATCATCTATTTCTGCGCTACCAAATGTAAAAGGAACTGATTAGAAGTCAGAGCATTAAACTGGTTATGTTGCATAGTACAGCAAAATAGGTGTGTATAAAACCCAGTAAGACTGCACTGAATAGCCGCCTGAGTCGGTGTCAAAGCATGTGCAAATCTGCAGCTTCAGCACCCTTTTAGGTGGATGTCTAGATCTTTCATCTGCATTCTGAAGCAAAAAAAAAAACCCTGATCAACAGCTTCTACAGCTTCACACCTGATGACACCCTGCTGTAGTGACAGGGGGTAAATGAAGTAAAACACAGAGGCAAAAAAAGTATTTTGATGTGACACAAAATAAATAAAAAGTAATGGCTAACTCAGCGACTTACCTGAGTGATGTTTCTATTGAAAAGATGCTGAAGATCCTTGCACCGCGTTTCTTAACATTACATTTCATTTAACGCCAAAATCACGACGCACTTTGTTGTTGTTTTTTCTGTTTTGTTTTGTTTTTTTACGCATGCGGATAAAACTTGGATTAGGAGATAAAAACAGTTTTGCTCACCTGTTTGGTTTTTTTTTCTTTCTTATCTACCCAGTAAAGCTGCCTCCATGGTCGTGCTGAATGATGAAGCCTGGAATGACGCCTGTGCACATTTCTGACAGACGGATTTCAACTTAGCTATTTAGTCTCAACTGTTTTTTGTTGTTGTTGTTGGGGGGTTTTTTCATGAATTCGGTTAGGGCGCTGTGAAGGTATTCCAAATTTTAATTAAAAAAAAAAGCTCCTCGGCTTATTAAAAAAAGAAAAGAACGCAGTTTGTGTCGTGGTCTGAAACTGCTGACGCGCTTAAACAATGTTTTTTTTCCTGGGTTTGAGCGTTAGATACTCCTTCAGGTGGCGTTAGCTTGACGCAGCGCGGCTATACAGCGTGTACACGGTACACAGAAAACACTGGCGTAATGAAGCTCTGGTGCTCATTCACAGGTCCACTGGACATGGCAATGCGTAATTCTCCTCCATGGCTCGCTGGATGAACACTCAATGAAGCACTTCTGCACCGTTTTTCCCTGTTTCCTATCAGTCGCGTTGTTTTTTCCGCGAATATGGCTGGCAAAGCAGTTGGGGGAAGGGGGGGCTTGCTCGGTTGCCACAGCAACGGTGTCATTTCACTGGTGAACGTCTCGGGGTTGATGGACGACCTGGACAGAAAAGAAAGAAATAAAATCTATACATATAATTAAAACAATATATATTTTTTCATAAACATGAAGGTAGAAATACCTTTATACCACAATAGTCATTATTTTCGCGTCGAGCTTTTTTTCCTTCCCAAACCACATCAAGTAGCCATGATGTTTTTGTTTTTCCTCTCAAGAAATGTGTAATGTAATTGGATGTAACATACGCCATACAGACGCTGCAATCACTAACTCAGACAAACATGCAACAATGCAGCATGTATTTATTTATTAATCGTAGAAAAGGTCGTTTAGATTGAATGAAGTACTTACTACACTTTCCTATGCTGCCTTTATAAACACTAGGTATTAGTATCTATGCAGAACTGTGCAAATGTTTTGATTAAAAAGATAATACTAACTCATCAGGTCAGTGCAAAGAAAGTAACAAACATTATTTGTCCAGCATAAAATACAAATGATTCATGACAAAAATCCATTTATGAGTAAATAAAGCAGCGTATTAGTTAAGCGTACAATTTTTACTCCAAAACAATCATAAAGGTTGATGAATTCTATATGCAAAAAAAAAATAAAACAGAATGTGACCGGGGGGGGGCATCTCTGTTATTAAAACATCAAAATCAAATACTATTAAAGCTCATATTAAGAAGGAATAAATAGAAGAAGTAAATGCATGTTTAACATTTATCTTTTTTAACATTTAGTTCAATGTTAGTGTGCAATGCATTTGGTAATAATGCATACAGGTATTAATACATACAGGTATTAACATAGAGCTTCCAGCTTTGTGATGGAACAAGAAAAATGAACCGATGCTTGGTTCGCTTGATTTATTTGTAAAATGGCATCACAAATAAATGTCATCCGAGTCAGAAATCTGGAACTAGGATTAAGTTTTCTAGTACCACGGACAGCGCCCGGTTGAGTTTGAAGGAAAAAAGCCTAGGAACGCTTGAATTAGTCATTTGGCCCGTGCGCACATATTGTGTAAGGTTCGCAAATGAATGAAAATGCAAATGAATGAACGACACACAAAGCTGTGACTTCCTCTCTGCGAAACCAGCGCTCACACACACACACACGTCCCTGAGATAAACTGAAAATGAATTAATAACCGTACACTCGGTTAAAACAGCAGAAATTAATGTGTGTGTGTGTGTGTGTGTGTGTGTGTG
>JAOTQW010000036.1:14827612-14844081 GCA_026260075.1 Sisor rabdophorus | reverse complement strand
GGGTGTACCCCTGCCTTTCACCCTATGTGCGCTGGGATAAGCTCCAGCAGACCCCCATGACCCCAGGTTAGGGAATAAGCGGGTAGAGAAGATGAACGAATGAATGACTGAAAAAAGAAGCAGCATTTCATGAAAAGGACACATTGCCAACTATTAAGCAAGGAGATGGAGCGTTTATGCTTTGGGGTTGTGTTGCAGCCAGTGGCACAAAAAACACTGCACGAAAGCAAACATCATGCTATCTTTAAAAAAAAGAGGATGCCTTCTACAACAGGACAATGATTCTAAACTTACTTCAAAATCCATTATGGAATACCTCAAGAAATGCAAGCTGAAGGTTTTGGAATGATCATCACAGTTTCATGATTTAAACACCATAAAAATTTGAGGTTAGATCTTAAAAGAGCTGCGTATGCAAGACGACCAGAGAATATTACTGTACTAGAAGCCTTTTGCATGGAAAAAGGGGTGAAAATCAGACTTTTAGCTGGTCATAAAAAGCATTGGTGTTACTGATTATGAGGGTGCCATAAATTTTTTTATTTTTTTAAAACAAATAATGTTTTTATTTTTTATTTTTTTCATTTTATGGCAAAAAAAGGAACCATGCATCAATGTTTGCTGCAAATATTGTGCATTTTATTTAATTTTCAAGAGAGACTTCTGAATAAGACTGTATAAAAGACCTGAAACACTAACACAAGAGTATAAGAGTGATAGAAAGTAAAAGAGAGCGAGAGAATGTGTAAGACACAAAAGATCTAAAACACTAACACAAGAGCAAAAGAAGAAAAAAAGTAAAATAGAGAGAGACAGAAGGTAAACGATCTGAAACACTAACACACGAGAATAAAAAAGAGAAAGAGAGAGGGAGCGAGAAGGAGAAAGAGACAGAGGACAGAGTAGAAAGAAAGAAGAGAAGAGAGATAAAAGATCTAAAACAGTAACATACAAAAGAGAACATGAGAGGAAGAAAGTAAGAGTGAGACAGAAAGAGAGATGAGTGTTTCCGTCGATTGCCCCAGACAGTGGGAGTCTGTATTAAGAGCCAGCTGCTGCCATCTCCTCCAGTCACTCTTACTTGTCTTTCTTTACTGTTTGATTGGTAGTCTACTGTGTGTATTTCTCTACTGTCCACATCCCTCTCTCTCTCTCACTCATACACACACACACTCTCTTTCTCTCTCTCTTTGCCCACTTTCTCTGCCCACTCTCAGCTCTTTTTGATGTGGCTGTTAAGACCTCTCTTCCCCATCTTCATCACAGTTTGCCCTTTTTTACCGTATTGCACAAAGAGCTACTCAGTATGACACACACAGTCTTTCTCTCTTGCAACCCTAACCCTTTTATTGCCTTTTGGGGGAGTGCCAGGACTGCAAAGTTTCTAAGAGAACAAGCTTTTCACAGTTTAGCGCGCACTCGCGCACTCACGCACACACACACGCACGCACACACACACACACACATTCTCTCAAATACTGAAATATAAATATAACCTTAGAAATGATTAGCTAAAACCTCTATTAACATATGTAGTACTTTGCTTAAACATTTGAAACTTTTGAAACAAAGAGAGCTCCTGGAAACATACTCACACACATTTTAGTTTGAATACCATGCCTGGGGAGAGTTGTTTTTCAGATGAAGTTTGAAATGAGCTGCAGGAGCTTCATCTTGAATACTTACCACCACTGTGGCTGTCTCCAGGCCAAGAGAACCCCAACTCAAAAACAGTGCCAACCAGGCCAGTATAGTCATCCTGTAAACACACACATTACAATTAGTATCTTAATATAAAGAAGAAAATGTAAAGCTTAATCTAAAATTTTGGTGTATTAAACTGGAAGTAGGTATATTAAAATGTTTGTTAACACCAGTAACTAGACAGGAAATAATAGGTAAAAAATATTATCGAATTAGTTTTTTATTTGCTTTTTTATTGCTATTCCATTATCAAGGCTGTTTTTATAGGGATTACACACTTGTGTATAATATTCATGTTTTTGGACTGAACAGGAGTACTCTTAATAAACCCACACAACATGCTAATTCCACACAGAAAGCGCCTGCCAGGAAATCAGAGGCCAGGGGCCTTCTTGCTGCGGGGCAACGGTGCTAACCACTAAGCCACAATGCTGCCTTTCAAATAAGCTATTCAATAATTACTGAAAATAACTATTGTTTTTGAGAACTACTTGTGAACAATGGCCAATAAATGATCAATAAATTATTTATAACAATAATAACAAAGCATGAATTGATATATGTTTTATGTTTATTTTAATCTTAAACACAATAATAATACTACAAATGGGGCGGTGCTGTGGCATAGTGATTAGCATGCTCACCTTACAACAACAAGGTCCTGGATTCGATTCCAGGGTACAGGGTCTTTTTGTGGGGAGTTTGCATGTTCTCCCAGAATTCTCTCTGTGGGTTTCCTCAGGTTAATTAGGTTAATTGCTGACTCTAAATTGCCCATAGAAGTGAATGTGAGTGTGTGGGGTTGTTCGTCTATATGTGGCCCTGTGATGGACTGGCAACCTGTCCAGGGTGTACCCCCTGCCTTTTGCCCTATGTGTGCTTGTATAGGCTTCAGCAGACCCCGTGACCCCAAATTAAAGAATAAGCGGGTACAGAAGATAAATGAATAAATAATACCAATGAATAATAGGATGTGATGTTGGAGAGCTAATGATTGGATTGGTTCAGTATTCCGTTTATTGATCAATGATAATGATGATCTCTTGTCAAAAATAATTTGCATCTTAATAAAAGGCATTTACTTCATTCAAATTGTGCAAAATCATTTAATAGGTCATCGTTCTGTGAAAGCTAAAATAAAAGTTGTAAGGCTATGTTTTTGACCAGTCCAAAAATAGATGAAACACAAGTCAACTACCTCCCTAATTGTTTAATTCATCATTGGGACCAACACTGAACATGCAAAAGCATGTGCAACTCTGATTGGTTAAATAGGATCCCAGGACGAGATTTGATCCCGGCTTGGTAAGCAAAATTATGGGTGCCTAGCTTTAGAATAGATTTAGAAACAGATGTTCAAATAATAGCAGTGTTTGACACTTACAAAATAAGGAGCCATCGGGCCTGTTTGGCCAAACCAAGCAGTATAAAGAGACACACCACCAGATCCAAAAGGAGAAGTAGCACATACGAGAGCCACCTAAACATTAAAACATACAATATAAACGAAAAGAGTTAGTAGAGGACACAGTTTTTTTAATTGTATGAGTAAACACATACAGGAAATCATACAGCAAACAAACAGCCATCTTTACCTGTAGTCCTCATTTAACATGAGTATGCTGGCTGCCCACCCTGGAGAGAAGGGTGCAGGGGCACTGTTTAGGCTGGAAGTCACAGCCTGTGGGATAGAGGGGAGAACAGGTGTCACAAGTCCTCCATTAATGTCACTTAGATTAACAGGGATAGTGCTCAGCCCCTTTCCTAAAGTAAGTGACGAGAGAAGGGACATCACACGCTCAGAGAGACGTCTGCATGACCGAGTGGACACCAGAGCAGGTTTATTCCCTCCGAACACATTCTCCAGTGAAGTCAGAGGGCCAGAGATGGACTGCCGCAGAGACATTATAGTATCTGAAACCTGGACTCAGGAGAAAGGGGATCAGGGGAAAAAAAGGACATATTTCAAGGAAACATATTTCACAAACCACAAACAGAAGCAATTATACATAATCAATGAATGAACATCCATAACCACAGACATACTGATAAATGGAATAGACCATTTCTCTATGTTTTTCAATTTATTTCACATTAGCACAACAGGGTGGGTCTTTTTTCTTGAAAGGAAAGTCATAATAGACTGAGTGCTTTCTCACCAGCATATCGATAGAAGCCAGTGTGTGATTGGCAGTGAGCAGAGAGGAGGTCAACTGATACATCCCGTCGTTCGCCTCACTGTTACCGTAGAAACCAAAGCCTATAGCAACACTGTAAGAGGCCCAAACACAGGAAAAATGGAGGCAGAAGAGAGAATAAATGTGGTGTATTTAATTCAGCAAATGTCTTATCCTTACCAGAGATGTGAAATAATTTCCCTAAGCATTAATGCCTCAATACCAATTGCAAGTTCCTGCGAAGTGGTGTAGTTGAGTGTCTATTCGCTGGTAAGCTTTTCCGACCCTTAATGCACACAGTATCTAGGTGGATTTAGCTTAAGAATATTACCCTGAATTCAACCGGATGTTTTAGACCAACAAAGAAAAAAGTAACAAAAAAAATGTGACAAAATAAACAAAGACAGGAAAATCTGAGTAAAAGTTATTATTTTTGCCATTAACACTACGCACAGCACAAATACCGGCAATGCCATTTATATGCAGTGTCTGTGGGGTTTCACAAAAATGACATACAACAACATTTGATTCAGATAAGTGACATGCCTTAACTATTTAAATGTTTAACGGATACAAGTTTGTGAATACCTGAACATCTATATGCCATATGTTGTTCTCTCCAAAATGTTTTTAAAAAAAGTAAGAACTACACAATTGTATTTTTATGTGGTAGCATTACATGATTACTAAAACTAGGAGACTAAAACACTATTCCAGAATGACAATACTCTTGCACACTAAGCACCATTAAGACATAGTGTGTTCTTGTTGAAGTCTAAAATCTTGTCCTGAACACCAGTGAACACCTTTGGGATGAACTGGAACACCAAATTTACTGCGGCACAACCTGATGTTAGTGTTTGATCTCACTAATACTGTTGTAGCTGAATAAATACATATCTCATGTTCAAGCTGCAAATTGTAGTGGAAAACATTATGAGGAAAATGGAGCTAAATTAGGTCAGGGGTCCACACATATCTAGCAATATAGCATATTTTATATACATCATTTCCTTCTCATGAGAGCAGAGCAGCATTGGATGTCAATATGTTTTTAGCCTTGGGTAAAACACATTTTACTTAAGATTGTTAAGTCACTCACATAAAAATATCTGTTGTTGCCGTCTCTGTGCACTGGAAGGCTATGTCACCAAAACAAATTCCACAGATGTATGTGTCAAATGCATGTACAATAACGCTTAATAAAATCCTTATGCCTGTCCCACCCCTTGCCATGCTAAATCTACACCTACACCACAAATCCACACTAGAAGAAAAAAGAGGTCAGCATGAAGGGGAAGAGTATGAGGTCATCTTTGTAAGCCCACGGGCTAAACAGATGCTACGTTTGGGAGGCTGTGTATTATGATATCATAAGGCAGATCTGCCATATTTAATCGTGCTTTGTGTTTCACTTTATGCATGACATCATTCTTTACAGAATTTCTCTCTTTTCATGATTTTTTCTTACTTTCACTCTATTTCCGGGTCTGTATCCCAAGAGATATTTCATCATTTCACCCAAATGAGGATGGGTTCCCTGTTGAGTCTGGTTTCTCTCAAGGTTTCTTCCTATTTCCCTTAGGGAGTTTTTCAGCAGATTGTTCAGTTCAGTTTGCAACACTACCAAGCTGCCACCACTGAGCCCCTGAGCAAGACCCTTTTACCTTAACTGCTCAGTTGGGTGCAATGTGAGTGAAATGAGAACCAGTTTAATTTATAAAATCATGCCAGCCAGCAGCTTCAAGTTTGATTTACATTAACCATCAAAATGGTCAAGAAATGTGATTTAAGTCAGTTTAGCTGCAGCATAATTACTGGTGGGCACCAGTCACCTTACAGCAAGAAATTCCCAGGCAAGAGGTCTTTCTGTGCAGAGTTTGCATGTTCTCCACAGTTTACTCCCGGTACTTCTCCCACAGTCCAAAACTAGTACATTAGGTTGATTGGTGATTCTAAATTGCCAATAGGAGCAAGTGTGAGTATGTGTGGTTGTTCGTCTATATGTGGCCCTGCGGTGGACTGGCAAACTGTCCAGGGTGTACCCCTGCCTTTTGCCGTATGTGTGCTAGGACAGGCTCCAGCACAACCCTGTAACCCCAAGTTAAAGAATAAGAGGGTATAGAAGATAAATGAATAATTCCTGGTGCCAAACAGGCTTGTTCGATTATTTCTTTTATGGCTGATTAGTGCAGCAGTTCACCCAGAATGGTGCAATAAAAAAAAACCTGTGGCACTATTCTTGCAAAAAGAATTAACTTTTGAAATGGCCAGACTGGTTATAGATAAAAGAATGGCTACAGAGTCTGTGATCAGCAAAAAATATGGTTGTCCTACGACAATAAGAGAAATTTTTCCTAATGCTGAATTCACACCAAATGCCAAGCAAATAAATTCAGTGTTCACACCAAACACAAATATAATTATGTGTGCAAGTTGATTACATACAAACTCAATACAAAGACGCAAACAGAAGCAAATTTGCTTCAGGCATTTTTAGCAAATTTGCTATATTAGCTTCAATTGCAACTTCCACATTCAAAGTCGAAAAAATATTTTACTCATTCAAAAATTCACAGGTCGCCAGTCCATCGCAGGGCCACACACACACAACCACATGCACTTACACTCTCTTCTATGGGAAATTTAGAATCACCAATCAACCTAATGCACATGCTTTTGGACCTGGAGGAAACCCACACAAGCGCTGGGAGGACATGCAAATCCCGCACAGAAAGACCTGGAAATCAAATCCACATCCTTCTTGTTGAGAGGCGAACATGCTAGGAACTACGCCACTGTGCCGCCTGATATGTCATTGACAGATGAAATCTGTCAATTTCAGTCAATGAAAAGGAGCATTTCAGCAGAAGTCTGTGAGCACCTGAAAAATGTACTTTTTTCAAATAAAAACACTGAGTGAAAGACATCCAGCATGTAAAGCATGTTACGAGATTGACATCTTCACTTTGCTTTAGAACATTTATCATAAATAGAGTTATTAAAAAGTTTAAAGATGTTTTTTGCATTCTTTTATACAATAATAATAACTTCTGCATTTAGGCTTAATCCAGGTTTTTAATAATTCTTGATTGCAAAAACACCTGTTTTAAATATTTTTTAGGATTTTATTTTATTTGTATTTTATCTTAGATTTAAAGTTTGGCTAGATTTTAGGAATGGCTGTATAAAAATTTTAATATACATTACCAGCACAGTGTCACAGCTGCCACAGACACCCATGTGACGCAGCAAATACGCCGTCCTTTCTTTCCGCCGTATCCATGGCCACCACTGGCATCGTCATCCTCTTCCTCGTCTCTGCCACTATTGCTGGGGTGACAGCAGCAGTAGTGAATTAGGAAGGAGAGGATGACGAGAAGGGAGAGGATGAGAGCGATGGCTGAAACACTAGACAAAACCAAGAGAGTCTGTGTGCAGCAAAAAAACAAATGAAGAATGTTAATTCTAACATCAATAGAAAGTATAGTTTAACAGACATAAGAAAAGAATCTGCAAAGAACAACAGTTAAGTCTCTATTTTTACAATTTTTACCCTAAGTATAATTAATGTTTATATTTTATGTAACGATTCGCTTTAACATTGGGCAATATTATACAGAGGCAACTTAAAATGGATGCCATCTCTTTTATTTCATTGGTTGAAAGAGAATGAAAGCTCCTCTCTTGTGATACCATGAATAAGTCTTAAGTGATTAAATTACAGCATGTTATAGCATATGTGCCCACATACAGGAAAAAAAACAACCTATACAGCACAAATCTGCAGTATAAGCGTTGCACAACCAGCTGTTCTGGCTGATTGTCTGTCTCTTATTCTCTCCTATCTTCTGGTTCCTATTTGCCCATCCCCCATTTATTCATTCCTCATCTCTTACCACAATCACCCCCCCCCTCATATACTCTCCCTCATACTTGTCTTTTCCACTTTTCCTTTCAATGCCGGATCTCTATTAATAACACATGACCTAGTAAAATACATTTATTACTTCACATTCATTTGCTCTCTTCATATTTTTTTTCTCGTTTATGAAGGGATCTCATTTTTATCTTCACTCCTTTGCTCTTCCCTGTTACCCCATACTTAGGCTTACACTTTTTACCTCTCAACCACTATCAGGTCAGAGGTTTGGCGCAATTCAGTTCTCCACAGAGCATAATAGTCATCATCGTTCTTTCTCCTGCCCACGTGGTGTTATCTCTGGAAAGCATCTCTTCTGTTCTAACTAAAATTAGATGGTTGCTGTGAATCACACACTGCTCTGCAATTTTAACACAGGCTTCAGTGACTTATGTCACTACGTATCAAAACCAGCTCAGGAGACACTGTGGTGAATGTTTTTGGACTGTCGGAGAAAACAGGAAAGCCTGGAATAAACCCACACAAGCGTGGGGAGAACATGCATAGAAATTGACATCATATTGAATCCTATGGATTAGCAATGGAAATACTTTTGCCATGTAGTGTATAAATCAAGTAATAAAATACCTAATGACTTAGTACCTAACAGCAAGAGGGCCCAGGTTCGATTCCTGGGCAGGGGAATTTTTGTGTGTTTTCCTTGTGCTTGTGTTAATTTACTCCAGGTACACTGGTTTCCCTCCAAAGTCCAAAAACATGTACATTAGGTTAACTGGTGATTCCAAATTACATATAGGAGTAAGCCTAAGGGTGTTTGCCCAATAATAGACTGGCTTCCTCTACAGGGTGAACCTTTCCTGTCTTTCACCCGGAGAGCTGGGATATGCTCTTGCAGACCCCTTTAAGCCTGAAATAGGCAATAAGTGGGTATAAAAGTCAATTAATAAATAGTACAATGGGGTCACTTGAATGTTTGGTAATGGCCAAGATGTTATGGGCAGTGTCTAAAATTCTTAAATAAAGCAACTAGACATTGTTAAAACTAAAAACTAACCAAATTATCCCTGTGTTTATCATTTTTTTATCAAGGATTTCATAGAGGCTGGCTGTGGTAATGTATTTATAGATGTATCAATAGAATAAGAATAATTATATAATTTGTACATATTCAAGATTTCACTCTTTCCCACTAGGAATCGCACTATAATTTGGACCTCATGCTCAAATCAAGACAAGATGAGAGAAAAAAATGTGTGAACTGCTGAAAAAAAAATAGACACACCAACAGAAATAGAAATAGCATGAGTCTACCCACTTTCACCAACTGTCAGGTGTGAAAATTACATTGCTTATACAGAAAGAAAGCAGAATATAATGAAAGAGATGCATTACTACAGCTTTCTAAAAACGGAACCTGTTGGTATTCCCAGCTGTCAGGCGTGAATACATTGTCTCGCATCTGCATGGTCAGATCAAAGCGTGGAAGTGCGTGGCACATCTGCACCCATATCGAAGGGCTGTAACTGGGAACAGCTTCCATGGAAGCCATTAGTCCTGATGACCACCTAGAAATTTTACAATAGAGAGCAAGAGAGAGAAAGCGAGATAGTTAAAAAGAGAGGAGGAAAGAGAGAGAATTGTATATTTAAATTAAACAGACTGCACACTGAGAAATGAATTTTTCCTTTTGGACAGAAAAAAACACATTTATTCAAACATAACAAAATTAAAAATGAGGTGCATTTTTGAGGCTTGAGTAAAGAGATAGGAAACATGTATTTTAGCATTTGCAGATCTGGAACAATATTAATTCATTCATTCATCTTCTATACCTATTCTATTCTATTCCTGCTATACCCATACCAGACTTACGAACCCGGGGTCACGGGGGTCTGCCGGAGACTATACCAGCACACAAAGGGAGAGAGGCAGGGGTACACGAAAAAATTAATTATTAACTTAAATTAATTAAGTTTTTTTATCATCTTATTGATTTGCTCTCTATTTGCTCTGAGGTCCACTAATCCATTGACATTTTCCAATACAATTTGTAGCTTGAATGTAAGATATCTTTTCGTTCAGCTACAACAGTAGGGGGGCTACTACAACAGTAGAAAGGGGCCTTGTGCTCAGGGTCTTTGTCAAGCTGGAACAGTGTACCTAAGTCCTTAGTTTCAATGAAAAAATAATGTTATGTAATAATGTAATGTTACTTTGTGCTTCTAAATTTGTAGCTACATTTTGGAGAGGAACCACATATAAATCGATAGTCAGATGATCACAAACGTTTGACAATATAGTGTAGTTGAACAAAATGTCATGTAGGTGCTACATACTGGTTAACATTAATATAAACATAAAAACAATAAAAGAATGAGAAAAAATATTTGTTGACCGTGCAGAAACTAAGACTGTCCACAACATAAATAAATATGTGAACAAATGGTATAAAAGTAATATGTTGGGATTTTTGTATTCTTCATAGTAAATATATATCTGTTTATACAGGTAATGTAAAGGTTTCTGATCTGGTAATAAGTTCTTAAACACAATTATTCGGGTGGATCAAAGTAAGGTAGACAACAACTAAATTCATTGAACAAGACTCATCTATAATTGCTTAACTATGGTTAAGCATAAAACTGTACCATGCTCCCCGAAACCACCTTTAGAATATCTAGCTGATAGAGATTCTCTTGAGGAAGAGCAGCCACCACATGTTAATATTTCAGCTTCTTATCTAATCTATTTTAAGCTTGCTTACACCTTGCCTTTCAGAATAGATTCAAATAGTGTTTTAGCCACTTGATACACACTGCAATCCTGTGCAGAAGACATGGAAGAGCGTGAAGGTCTAGAGCACAATAGCTTTTCTAGCCATGGTACACTCTAATTAACACATCCATTTTATAAAAATATCAACAGTGGTTCCTTATCAAATTAGCTATTACTTATCACTGGTTAATATTTTGTTACCATCTTATTAATAAAATTAAAAGTTAAAAATGTTAAAATCTTCAACTACTTACTATTACTTGAAATTTATAAATCTCAATTTTTTTGTCTTACTCGAGCCAATCCTTTCTTATCATATGGTGTCTTGTCCTGTCTTATTTAATCTTTTTTATGCTGTCTTATCCTATTCTATTTTGTTTTCTAACTTATCAGATCTTATGCTATTTTATCCTGCCCCACCCAGTCTTATCCTAATTAATCCTTAATCCTACCTGTCTTTTTAATTCTATCATGCCACATACCGCTCTATTTTATTCTGTCTAATCACAGTCTATAGTATTTTAATCCTATGCAATCTTATCTTATGCTATCTAATCATTCCTTTTCTTATTGTATCCCCTTCATCTAGCCAGTTTTATTTAGATTTATCTTATCCTATCCTATTCTACCTAATTCTGTATGGCACCATCAGTAAAATTTAACATTAATCTATACAGATTCCTGAAAGAAATTTTATGCATCCTTAACCTGTAAATAGGCAGTATTAATGATCAGTGATTAATGATTAAAATTATAAATAATTTTGTTCATTAGCCTTTTAATCAACCTTCAAAACCCCCTACGTCATACAGCTGGAATTACAGAGAGATGTTAAACTCAGACAATGGAACATGAATTAATCTACATATAACAGTAGGTACCATCAAATTGGGCCAAATGTAAATGCCTAAGTTATAATTTTGAGCATTAAAAGAACAGAAAGGGGGGTGATCCCCGGAGTGAGGGGGTGGAAGTGGGGGGTTCTGAATCCAGGGTCAAGAGCACTAAGGCAAATGTGGGTGCCAGGACCTAAATGGTTGTTTTTTAATAAATTCAATAAGCATATATATTTTTGCTACATACATAATCACAATACAAAAAGCACAACTACTATAACTATATACTATACTATAACTAATACTATATATGAACAAAATAAATAAATAAACAAAAACTTCCTATGGAGTCACTAAGCTCGTAAAGCACTTCCATTGGCACAAACACTTCTGTGTGGCTTGTTATATCGCTTTCTGTCTACTTGTGATCACAGTGTAGTGCAACAAGTTACAAAAAGGCTGAGTTGGGTTTTGCGTGACAGAGCAAGGAAGCGAGCATAGTTGCAAATCATACACTGACACTAGTTCAACAACACAGGATATTTTGAATGTTTCTCTGTATTATTCTACCAGTCTTGCAGTATTATCCGTATCATGTTTGGTATATGTATTTTATTGCACATTTATAAAAAATAAAATAACTCAGAATTAGCGAACAGCTGCTAAAAAAGGTTTTGTGTTCTTAAAATTCAACAGAATTGAAACTATTTAATGAAACATACTATTTTATCTTAATTAGCGCTCATTAAACTTTGCCAATTGTATGATAAATTAGAGTCTAATAAAATTTAAAAGTTGTAATTATTTATACAACATTATATATCAGGTATGTCGGGTATTAATCTTAGTTTCCTTAAGAGCGGTTTGGAGTTTGGGTTTCATACTGTGTCCTGAGGGCTTTCTCTATTTTTCGAAGCAACAAAAACCAAAGGAACAAAAAAAAAAAAATTTTATATTTCAAGGCCACATGCTGGAAGAAATGGAACATAGCAACCCAGTCATCCTTTGACTGTGGCAGCAGCAGAAATGCTAGTGGACAATTTTTAAAGCGTTTTTATGGTTTTACAAAGCCATAACAATGTACTTTAGGTTTGCACCATATATCAGTTCAGCATAAACATTGCAATGTGTGCATCTGCAATAGTTACACTGCAGGATGTGTAATTTTTTATTATATTTGCAGAGTTTCTTATTATATAGTTGGTTTATAATCTACTGAACTAGTATGGATGTATTCATTGGTAGAGACCTCAAAGCACTGTGTACGTTGCTCTGGATAAGAGCATGTCTGCTAAATACTGTGAATGTAGTTTCAAATGGGGATTATGTTAGCTGTAATTATAGATTATCAATTGCAAACTTTACTGAATCGAATCTCCAGAAAAACATAAAACTCAATTGTATTTATCTATAATTATTATTAGTTTAATACATTTTATGCAGGTACTTTTTACAAATCTTTTAAAAATTATTTTCAAATATAGCTATTTAAGTAATCTGGTTTAACAAAAAAAAGGTCATACCACAGTAGATATCACAAAATATCACAATTATTTAAAGTGTTTTCTATACTTTGCTATAATTAATAACATATAAGTATGACATAACACCTATACTAAATATAACCCTTGACCTATAAACCAGTATGGTTGCATATGCAAGGAATAATAATTTGCAACCATTAAAGCATTTCACTGTTGCACAAGAACAGGGAGTAGTCAGTAGCTTCATCAATGTTGGTACCATTAAAGTTATTCTAGACGTTTAAGACTGTACTCCCTAATTGAGGCATCATCTTCGCTATTTGCTACACTGTGGTATAGAACATGAATGAAGTTAAAAAGAAGCCCAGAGACATTCATTAAGTCAAAGCAAAAGTCATTAGTCATTGCACAACACTATACACATATTTGAACAATTTTTAACAACCGATGAAAGAAAACCGTCCGACTAACATAAAAAAATAATGCAAAACTTCTAAAGAAACAATAAAGTTAAAAACATAACACAACATAACCTAAAGTCTCACCAATGTACACGATTTAATGTATTTTAATGCACTGAAAGGTAAAATATGATCGATTGATTTATTATGTTCCAAATTAGAATTATTTAATCATAAAACACAAGAGCCAATCATGTTCTAGTATATGCAAAGTATGCAGCAGTGGATTAGTGAAAGTTAAAGAGGTGCATGTGTAAAGGGATGGCATATTGTATTTAGGCATGTTCATCTAATGTTGAATTCTTGATGTAGGAACAAAAATATATATATTAGTGGAATATCCCAAAGGCTTTCTTCAGGTTTCTTAATAGGTGCAGTGTAAATTCAGTACAAACCTAATATTGATTAATCTATAAAAAATAAGTTACTATGAATTGTGTAAAATACAATTCAATACATTAAAACATTTTTACACAATGGATTATGTGATTAATTTCATTTGAAGAGGAATATCAGTACATCATAACCACCAGACCATTAATCAGAAAAACTGATTAAACTGGCATGAGATTTATATTAGTTGTGTAATATTTGCTTACCTTTAATTGTACTTTTGAAAGTTTGCCGTTGTTTCACTGTCTCTGGCAGTGTATTTCGGATTAAATGCCACTCTGGGAAATGCTCTTCTGGCCGACGAGTCGCTTTGTTTGCCTTGTGAAAAGAAGCATAATAAGTGACAAGCGTCGCGGCATGAGTGAGGGGGAAAAAGCAGCGATCGCTCCAAATTCAGCGTTTCAATGTCAGCTGTAGAAACCAGGAAACGATTCTGCATATGATACGACTTTGCAGTGACAAAATGACGAAAAGAATAATATTTGAATGCTGGATAAGAAGCTCTTCAAACGGCATCAATGGCACTCGGCAGCATCCAGGATGGCGGCGAGATTAATCCTGTAATCCTCGTGTTTAAATTACAAAAAAAAATCATCGAGTGTAAACCACAATGAAATATAGACTCCTTTACATATAAAGGAGGCAAAATAATACGAATGAATATATTAGAGTAAAACTGACATTTAGGCTTTGTGCTTGGCTCCCTTAAAATCAAGACAAGTGAAGTTCGACCAAGCACACACACACACACACACACACACACAAAGGATGGGGCTCTGTTTAGAGAATGCAGCCTCTGATGGAATGGAGGCTGGAGGTCAGGGAGCACTTTTAAAAAAGAGCTGAGAACATAAATGAATCTGAACACCATAAACACTGTCGAATTAAATAAAATGTTTAAGTGTACATAATTGTTTACATGTACAGCATTCAGTAAATGTCTTTATCCAGCAACGTGCATTTCTTTCGACAAAGCATGTAAAAGCAATAGTCACATCCAGCACTTTAGAAGGAAAAAATTATTACACTGCAATATGTTCATTCATTCCTTCATTCATTCATTCATTCAGCTACTTAACCCGCTTATTCCTGAATCCTGGGTCACGGGGGTATGCTGGAGGCTATCTCAGCACACATAGGACGAGAGGCAGGGGGTACACCCTGGACAGATCGTCAGTCCATCGCAGGGCCACAGACACACAACAACACACTCACACATTTACTCCTATGGGCAATTTAGAATCACCAATCGACCTAATGCACATGTTTTTGGACTGTGGGAGGAAACTAAAGTACCCGGAGGAAACCCACGCAAGCGCAGGGAGAACATGCAAGAATATGCAAACATGCAAAGGGAGAACATGCAAACTCCGCACAGAAAGAACCTTCTTGTTGTGAGTCAACGGTGCTAACCACTTCGCCACTGCGCTGCCCCACTGCAATATGTAATTAGGAAAATATATTATTCTGCTCAGCATATCTGCCAGGCTTTGACCAAATTGGAATGGTTAGAGAAACACAATAAAGTCACTTAAAGCAGTGAGCAAATGAGAGAGAGAAAAAAGAAAGGAAAGAAAAGGAAAATAAGAAAATTGAGGAAGGATGAAAGGATAAAGGAAGGAAGAACAGATTTAAGAATGGGAATGGTAAATCAAGGGAAGGACAGCAGAATTTTAATTGATTTGATTTAAGATTTTATAAAATGTGTTGCATCTCAAAATAATCATTAACAAGTATTGCAAAAATTACAATTTCACAGTAATTTGAAAAAGTGTTGGCCCCTTTCTGATTTCCAATCTTTTTGCATGTTTGTCACTCTTGAATGTTTTCTATCATCAAACAAATGTAAATATTAGTGAAAGATAACATGAGTAAACACAAAACACAGTTTTTAAATATTTATTATTTAAATTATAATTTTTTTATTATTAAGGGAAAACAAAATCCAAAACTACATGGCCCTGTGTTGTAAAGTGTTTGCCCCCTTAACTTAATAACTGGTTGGGCCACCCTTAGCAGCAACTACTGCAAACAAGTGTTTGCAATAAATTGCAATGAGTCTGTTACAGTGCTCATCTTTGCAGAATTGTTGTAATTCAGCCACATTGGTTTTCGAGCATGAACCGCCTTTTTAAGGTCAAGCCACAGCATCTCAATAGGATTCAGGTCAGGACTTTGACTAGGCCACTCCAAAGTCTTCATTTTGTTTGTCTCCAGCCATTCAGGTGGACATGCTTGTGGGTTTTGGCTCATTGTCCTGCTGCAGAACCCAAGTTCGCTTCAGCTTGAGGTAACGAACAGATACGGGACATTCTTCTTCAGTCTTCCAGGTCCAGAGGCAGCAAAACAGCCCAAGAACATCACACTACCACCACCACCATATTTTACTGTTGGCATGATGTTCTATTTCTGAAATGCGGTGTTACTTTTATGCCAGATGTAATGCAGACCATTTTTGCCCAGTCTCTTGCAATTCTTCGATGTTGTTGTGGGGTCTTTTGTGACCTCTTGGATGAGGCGTCGCTGCTTGCTTAGGGTAATTTCGGTTGCTCGGCCACTCCTGGGAAGATTCTCCACTGTTCCATGTTTTCGCCATTTGTGGATAATGGCTCTCACAAATGGCTTTATAACCTTTTCCAGACTGATAGATCTCAATTACTTTTGTTTCTGAATTTCTTTGGATCTCTGCATAATGTCTAGTTTTTGAGGATCTTTTGGTCTACTTCACTTTGTCAGGCAGGTCCTATTGAAGTGAT
>JAOTQW010000036.1:14802110-14817989 GCA_026260075.1 Sisor rabdophorus | reverse complement strand
GGATATATATATATATATATATATATATATCTGGTGGCTAGTCACGCGCACGTTGTTAAAAACAGCGCGTGACTGCTGAGCACGTGATCAGCGAGGAGTATAGAAGGATTGTGAGGCAGTGGAAAAGCGCGATTATTTATAATTTTTTAAAATGTTGGACTTTAAAGAAGAGCGACGCGCTAAGATGTTAAACCACTTTTCTAACTAATACGGAGAGAGTGATAGTTTATATAGATTTAATATTTTTACCAGCGACTTTTGTCCCAACGGCGTTGTTTACTATGCAGCTTTATGTACTAACGTGTTTATTAATGAATTTAGCTGAAAAATAAAATTATCTTTTGGTCTCTCAAAGTCAGACTTCTGTCTGTAGGTGACTTACAGGAAGACTGAAAAGGTAAGACATGTTTTTATAAGGAATACTTGCAATGTCCTTAAAGATCCTTTTTTGTGTGGGATATCATTTCAATTTCGTGACTTTAGTCCCATCCTGTACAGCATTCATTCATTAATATTTTTTTATACCCCCTTATTTCCTAATTCGGGGTCACGAGGTCTGCTGGAGCATGTCCCAGCTTTCTAAGGGCAAAAGACAAGAATGGTATGCCCTGGACAGTTAGCCAGACAAGCAAGCGAGCACGCACACACACTTGCTCCTGTGGGCAATTTAGAATCACCAATTAAACTCACATACATGTTTTTTTGACTTTGGGTGGAAACTGAAGTACACAGAGTGAACCCATGCAGGTGTTGGAAAAAACATGCATCATGCATCATCAAACATGCATCAGCATCACTATTCAACTCATTTCAGAAATATTTTAGTTATAAAATGTTATAAAATCACAATATTAATCAATTCAAATATTTACAGATGAATGCATTAGTTGCCCTTTGTCACTTCTGTGAACTGCACGGTCCTCGGACCCTGTTTTGCACTGAGGCTGTACATCCGCCATCACCGTCACCTCCTCAGCTAGGATCAGTGATGATGCCCGATCGAGAAGCTGAAGGAGATCGGGACGGAGAGGGACTCACAATGAAGGCCAACAGCTCGGAAACACACAAAGCTGATATGTGTGAGGTATAAACCGAAGCCAGGCTTCTCCATGTTACGTTATCAGGTGACTGGGAAGAAGCAATCAAAAGATTTAGTTTGAAGAAAAACATCATTCTTTAAGTGTCATGTGAGTTTTTACTCTTTGTAATGGAGGGGTGCTTTGCAGCTGACAGAGGTGGGTAGTAACAAATTACATTTACTTACATTTTTGAGTATATTTATTAATTATGTTAATTAAGTACGTTTACTGTTACTCAAGGTCCAAAAAAAAAATCTTCACTACATTTGGTGTTGTTCCACCGTGACCTCAAACAGTAATAAATATTCATTCATTTATCCTCTTTACCCGCCTTTTCCCAAACTTGGGGTCACAGGGGTCTGCTGGACATGGGGCAGACACAGGGTGAGAGGCAGGGGTAAACCCCCCCCCCCACACACACACACACACACACACAACCACTCACACTCACTCCTAAAAAAATTCGTTCATATTTCTAAGGGCAAAAGACAAGAATGGTATTCCCTGGACAATTAGCCAGACAAGCAAGCGAGCACGCACACACACTTGCTCCTGTGGGCAATTTAGAATCATCAATTAAACTCGCATACGTGGTTTTTTGACTTTGGGTGGAAACTGGAATACACAGAGTAAACCCATGCAGGTGTAGGGAAAAACATGCATCAGCATCACTATACATCAGATCCTTACGTCTAACTCATTTCATAAATATTTTAGTTATATAAAATGTTATAACCCCCCCCCACACACACAACCACTCACACTCCTAAAAAAATTCGTTCCGATGAATATTTCAGAAGATTGCAAGATTATGGAGAAACTGCTTCTAACCACCATTTTAGCCTGTGTGTGTGAAGATCAAAAAACAATACTGTTATAAAGCAACCATGTTGGGTGCACTGAAATGAACAGACATCAGGGCATACAATAATTTCAGCTTTAACCTGAAAAACACATAGTGATAAGTGTCAATTACGCCTTTTCAACCCTGTTAATAATCATTTGGTATTTAAACACAAAATGTGAAAATGAACATACAGACAGAGTTAAACACATCAAAGTCTTAATCTCAGTCCTTTGATGGAACAGGACTGAGATATACTACTTTAATCTGTTTTATATAATCAGAACAGAAAAACATTGGTGGAGATGGGATGTGAAAACTCACCAAGTAGTTTGAAATTTAGCGTTTTTGCTTTGTTTTAGTGAGATCAAAAGTGACTAGTAACTAGTTACTTAAGTAGGTTTTTATTCAAATACTTCTTTACGCTTACTCGAGTAATTATTGAAATTGTTACTTTTACTCTAACTTGAGTAAATATTTTCATAAGTATTGTTGTACAGATTTTGGATGCTCTATCCAATGTGTGTTTGACTGTAATATCGTATAAAATATATTAGATTAGATATTATTAATATTAATTTTTATTAATTAAAGCTAGATTAGTGAATGACTTTGGATATAGCTTTACGGGCAAATGAGTAAAAGATTGTATAGGTCTTTTTTTCTACATAACTGTTCAGCTTATTTATCTCTACAATTCTTGCTGTCAGTAGCACCTGCTTTGTGCAGATTGGCTGTTAATATTGAATCTACTGTACCGTTCTGTTGATGGGGGAATTCAACAAATAATTATTTAACTGTAATAACTAAAATCTTTTTAGTTTGAAAGTCAGCCTTTTATTAGCAAATGCTGATATGATCTCCGTGTAAAAATGTGATTTTATATTTAAATTTCTGGCATTGTTTTGAGGACTGGTCCACATGTAAAAGCCCTCTGAACCCCTAATGTATGCCCGGTCTTTTTGTCTGTTTTGGAGTCAAATGTTGATTAATATCTCATATGTCTAGGGCTGTCGCTCACTTCCTGCATCTCACCCGGGCTTTGTGAGTGTGGACAGTGAGACCGGGATTCGCTTCCTCAGTCATCAGCACCCACGTCAGCCACAGCTGTTTAGCATGGTGCGGCAGGCATGTGTGCGCAGCCTGAGCTGTGAGGTGAGTGTGAGTGTGTGTGTGGGAGAGAGTGAGGGGGTGTGTGGGAGAGAGTGAGGGGGTGTGTGGGAGAGAGTGAGAGCGTGAGTGTGAGAGCGTGAGTGTGAGAGCGTGAGTGTGAGAGCGTGAGTGTGAGAGCGTGTGTGTGTTGTGTGTGGGAGAGAGAGAGAGTGTGTGGGGGGTAAGTGTGAGAGAGAGTGTGTGTGTGAGGGAGGGAGAGTGAGAGTTTGTTAATAGGGAAATTACTGTCTTATAAACTTAAGCAGTTTAAAGGAGATCATACTAATAATCTCCTGGATATGTAGGATATGTAACTGTAACAGTTTATCATAATGCAATTACTTTGTACTGAACGTGAACACTGGTGCTTTTTAAAGGTGTGTCCAGGTAGAGAAGGACCTATTTTCTTTGGGGATGAACAACATGGCTTTGTGTTTTCACACACGTTCTTCATCAAAGACAGCCTAGCACGTGGCTTCCAGCGCTGGTACAGCATTATCGTAGTGGCCATGGACAGAATCTATCTCATCAACTCCTGGCCTTTCTTGCTGCATCATTTAAAAATCACCATCCAGAATCTGCAGAGCACAGCACTTCAGGTAGCAGAGATCCAATCGCAGTAATGGCACAATTACACAGAGCCAATGATGGAAACTAAATGAAAAGTTTAATTTTGGCACAATCCTAATACAGCTTTGTTCTTAAATGTCTTTGTTGAAAATAATAAGGGGGGGCAATCATTTTAAATATTTTGTATGGTTCTTCATTCTCCCAATAATCAATTCAGCCTAAATGATCCTTTATTGGCAGCGCGTTGGCATAATGATTAGCACGGTCGCCTCACAACAAGAAGGTCCTGGGTATGAATCCCTGGCACGGGTTCTTTCTGTTCGGAGTTTGCATGTTCTCCTCACACTTGCGCGGATTTCCTCTGGGTACTCCCGTTTCCTTCCACAGTTCTAAAAACGTGCAGGTTGATTGGTGATTCTAAATTGCCCATAGGAGTGATTGTAAGTGCGCGTGGTTGTGTGTGGCCCTGCGATGGACTGGCGACCTGTCCAGGGTGTATGCTGGGATAGGCTCCCTCAGACCCCCGTGACCCTAAGTTCTAAAATAAGCGGGTATAGAAGATGCATGAATGTTCAACACAGGTTAGACCTGATGACGTTTTTTTTACTATTTTAGTTAACCTCCAGGTTTGCAGGCTTCCTTCCAAAAAGTGTTTCTGCCCCCAATTTAAATATGTCTGTTAATTCACCATAAAATGTAGATATTAAAAGAAGCAGATTCAATTATGTCGAAAGCAGAACTGGCTGACCTGGTCTCTGTTTTTAACTTTCCTTTTCCAGGTGTTTGATAGAGAGCAAACGGTTTGCCCTCAGAGAGCGGAAAGAATTTTTTCACCAGCAGGCTTTCCTCATCAGCGAGGCGGCAATGCAGCTCGCTCACTAACCTCACTTACGCAGCATTCAGACCTGTGGGCCAGCCTGCACACTTCTTTCAGCTGGTAGGACCAGCACCATGACAAATTGCACAAACTGAGCTCAGCACATAGGTACTTGAGTTTTTTCATGTGGAAACATTTTTGAATATTGTGCAGGCTACTAAAAGCGTGTGGAAGCAGATTGACTGAAAAACTACTGGAAGGGGCGCCTACTGAAGACACACTAGTACTTATTGAAAGACAGACAGGTAAAATACTACTGAGGTCAGATTAACACTGAGTAAAATGTTAATTTTTGGTACAAGATCTGTCTTAATCTGTGTAATGAGCATGAATTGTTTTAAAATCTTAAGATTTTTCACATAGCTTCGATTTCGAGACCAGATCTGATCTTGACCTTGATCAGATCAAGTTTAAGGCACATTTATTTCAAATACACACGCAACTTATATGTAATTTATATGAAATTTAAAGGTGCAGTAGGGTGGCTTGGAAACTGCAAACTATAGCCTGATAGCACTGACTGTCCAAAGCCCCACCTCCTTAACACATGAACGCACACAGACTAGACGACCAGAGAAAACATTTAAATCATATGTCAGTCACCAGTAAGAAAACTAAGGAATATTAAAATATTCATTTCATGCTGCTTCTGTAGTTGAGCTAATTCAGAAAGGTATGCAAACTACATAAGATGTGCATTACTATTAGAACACACCAAAATTTAATCACACCATATTCCTACCTGTCCAAAAGAAATACTACAAGTATGGTGTCATCTTTTAGATCCTTTTTATTACGAGGCCACACTTAGATGGACAAACACTCACACTCACTTCTATACGCAATTTAGTCACCAATAACATATAGCTACCAATTAAAGCGGTCACCTTGTATTAAACAAAGATTTAATGAACAGGCTGAACTGTTCTACTATACCAATACACAGTTAAAAAGTTGTTAATGGACTGTAGCTTGTGCCAGCGGTATAACCAGTGCCAAGCCGTGAAAGAGGTATTTGTGAGCTAATAAATATACACAATTGTGCTAGCTAATAGATCTCAACACCTTTTCTGTCAGGTCCCCTTTTGCAAAATTAAAGAAAAAAATTACAATTGTTTTACCTTTCGCAACCACAATATTGATTTCTAAGAGATAAAGTATGAGCAGGTCAAGCAAATAATTTACCGATTATTTAACTTTAACCCAGATGTGTTATAAAATGGGCATGACTCCAACAAGCGAACTTAAAGAAAAGGGATCTTTTTAAGTAAAAAAAATACTTGCATTCTTATCTGACATGAATTTTAGTTAGTTAGTTAGTTAGTTTAAGGTAGTCTTTACCCATTATCTTAATTGTAGGGTTTTTTTGTACATCACAGCATAATATACCACAGTTGCAGCAGAGTAAAGAAGTTTTCCATAATATTAAGCTGTCTGGATGTACTTAAGTAAAAGTTAGTTTTACTAGGCAGCATGTTGATACATGCAGAATGACGCACACAGTGTTTTGTTCCCTCTGGGATGACCATCCAGTAAATGTAAGTAGAAGTGCATGAATTTACATGTTCATGGTGTATTACTGTGAGAAACTACATTTGTACATGGGAAATAATTCACAGTAGCCGTGGATGGAACAGAACCTAGAAAATCTAATTATTAGTTATTAAAGAACTTAACTGCAACCAAAAAAATACATGTTATAGTCCATTCCAACAAACACTCAATTTTAAAAGGATGCAACATTTACATGTGTATGATAACCAAACACACATGAAATAAACACAGCTACATCGTCTTTATGTATGTTGGAAGCCAAAAGCTACTGTTGATACATTTGGTCTTCTCTGGTGTGTCTATCTTTTAAACTTTCGATTAGTCGTTAGAGATTTAATTTCACTTTAAAGTGTAGTGTAACGTAAATATCATGGCCAGAGTTGGATTTATAAACGATTCTGCGTTTTCTGATTTTTTTTTTTTTTTTCCTCTAAGAGCAAGAAGAGGAAATGAATGCTGAAGGTGTGTGCAGTTTAGCACAGGACAGCCACACCACATGGGACAGAGATTTTCTATGTGGTGATGATGGGAAAGAAGAAGAGTACCTTGGGCCCCAGTTTAAATCACTAAGACATTTAAGACAGGTTGGTTTATGTGTAAATTATTTTTTTAATGTATTTTATTCGGTTGTTATTATAATTCAGATGTGGCGTTGGCAGGTTCTTGGTGCAACAGAATTTAGACAACTGGCATGGCATGTGCTAATGGGAAACCAAGTCATATGGAGAGGGCACGACTCTGGTCTTATCCAATCAGCTTTTAAAATGCTAAAGGTGAGTTAACCACAAATGGAAATATTCAATTCCCTGATGTTGCACAAAAATGCGTGTTACTACAGGTTTATTGTTTTAAAAACCTTCAATAACGTTATCACCTGTTTTCTACTATTTCACTGAATATGTGAAGCAGCTTTGTGACAATAATCATTGTAAAAGTGCTGTACAAGTAAAACTGAACTGAACTGAATTAAAGCACTGCTTTTAATTTCTGGCTGCGCTTCCCCCCCCCCCCCCAATCAATAGGCTTTGCTCCCAGTAGGTTGTGTTCGTGTGATACCCTACAGTACACAATATGAGGAGGCATATCGATGCAATTTTTTGGGTCTGAGCCATGATGTACAAATCCCTGCTCATGTCACCACTTCAGGTATGACCAGTACACTTTTAAACTGCAAAATAACACGTAATTTAAACCCAGGCCTTTCACATGCCCTTATACATAGATCTGTATTCTTTTTTTTATAAGGAAACATTATTCAAGGTTCTTACATGTCCACATAGAAAATGATCGATTCACCAATGAACCGTGTGGTCTGCATCAGTTCACCATGCACGTACAGTAAATCACAGATGCACAGATCAGTTTTAGATTTCACCCAACACAGTGATCGTTTTACACAACTGGTTCATAATTTAGTAATGTTTACTTGTCTACTGTGTTCTGCTGAACTGGACTTCACCTTGCCTTTAAAGTCAAATACTTAAGAGAAAAGGCTGAAGCTTGCAGATCTGGAACAAAATCTCAAAAACATACTAAAGTGTACTGCAGTAGGAACAGCACCTTTTTATTAAATGCTTTGGTTTATTCTATTCTCCTTTATAGAGACTGCAGATAAGTGAAGATGAAGATAATGAACAGCCTAGTCAGTCAGTAATGGAAAAGAGTTTTTATTCAGAAGCTTAGTGTGTGTGGCTTAGTTAGTTTATTATATATTTTGTTGTTAACTCAATTTAGTTTTAATTGTAAGTGGTAACTACTTTTATAAATTCTGGAGGTAGAAATATATTATTTTAGGCCCTAAATCTTTGATCCATGTCTTTTATTATTCAAAATAAATTCAAATAAATTAAATTTTACATTTGCACAGTGTTTTAGGTTACCATGTTACCATGTAAACATTTCGATTAAATTGAGAACATTTGGGCACAAGAAACAATCACTTTTGTTGTTTCATACAGTGAATTCCCTGTATTCTTTTTTCAGAGTTTATGGTGTTGGTTGAGGTGCTAAACGTGGAACAGGCCAATGCATATCCGCCTTACAAAGATGACATCCTTTTAATGTACCAGTTTCACATCAGCAGTGTAAATACACAACCAACAGACAAAGGTAAACACTAAAATCTACAGCCTGTGTGATATCATATTACACGAAACATAGTCTTTTTCTCTTCTATTTAAAATATGTAGGACCGACACTGTTGAGCAAAATCGAGCTGGCACTGGCTAATGAAAATCTGTCTGTAGAAGTGGTGTCTCACTGCCTGCTCTGTCTAAAGGAGGAGTGGATGAAGTCAGTACTACTCTAATTGTAACTTGATATGTCTGTGAATTTAATCATATAATGCTAAATATGCAAGGTGCAAGTTTAGGGGGGGTGCATGCAACTGGTTGCAGAAAACTGTTAAGAAAAGCTGTTAGAAAAGTATGACATTTAATCATTTTTTTCCTAATGCTGTTCGTTCCTTCTTTTTCAGCAAAGTAAAAGTACTGTTTAAGTTTACCAAAGTGGATGGAAGAGGTAGGGAGGACACACAGAAGGTTTTAGCCCTTCTAGGGGCCACTGGACATGGGGAAGAAGATAATGTGCGTCTCCTTAAGTTCTGGATGACGGGATTGAGCAAAACGTACAAGAGTCATCTTATGAACGCTGCCCGAGGAGGAGAGAGATCCATGAGTCAGTGAGAGAAGGAGAGAGGGAGGGAGTGAGCGGGTGAGAAGGAGAGAGGGGAGAAAGAGAGCGAGAAGCGGAGGGAGAGCAAGCGGGAGCGAGAAGGGGAGAGAGGGAAAGCGTGCGAGCGAGAAGGGGAGAGAGGGAGAGCGTGCGAGCGAGAAGGGGAGAGAGGGAGAGCGTGCGAGCGAGAGAGGGAGAGCGAGCGAGAAGGGGAGAGAGGGAGAGCGAGCGAGCAAGAGGGAGGGAGAGCGAGCGAGAAGGAGAGGGAGGGAGGGAGAGCGAGCGAGAAGGTAGGAAGGGGAGAACGAGAAGGAAGGAAGGGAGAGCGAGAGAGAGAGCAAGCGAGTAGGAAGGAAGGATAGAGAGAGCGAGCAAGTAGGAAGGAAGGAGAGAAAGAGAGTGAGAAGGAAGGAGAGAGAGCGAGCGAGCAAGAACATGAACAAAACTCCAAAATGGTGTGTTTTGTATTGCATCTTGTGTTTTATAGATTAACCTGAACCTGGTCTACATAACGGTCACATTCTTGTCACAATTTTTTCTGCACAATATTTAATTGATTTGACTTCTTCAGTGTTTTTCATTCCATTCTTTTCTGTTAGCTCAAATCCCAAGTATGAAATGCTACCATGGTCACCTTAGGCAAATGTTACTCATGACTCATTAGCGCACACATTTTAATCTTGCCGCACCTTTTCAAGCGCATTAACTTGAGCACTGCTGTTTACACAAGTTGGAATGAACTACTGTGATTATAGCTGGCACAAATATATTATACCCAAAATATCTAATTCTTGCTATTGAAATTGGAGTGCAAATTGCATTCCGTTTTGATAAAATTAACAAAAAATAAATTTTTATTAAAAACTAAAGTCTACAGGACCTAAGGGTTGTATCTACAAGACCTCCAGGCTGTACAAAGCACATTTATTTAATAAGATTTTTAAGCATTATACAGTTTGGATATGTTTATGCATTTCTTCTTGTTTTAATTGTTTTGTTTCGTATTTAAGAGAAAATGTACACATTCGATTTGGGATGCAGAAAATGTTTATAGCTCAATAACCTATTTATGACCAATTTGCACATATTTTAAACAAGTAGGGCAGCAGCATTTAAATATTTTAGTAAGGAGAAATTGTTTGTTTTGCACCTTCACTATTTTTTGTTAACTTGTACTCAATGTCTGTCATACTCTATAACTTGCTGTTAATATTTGACTACTTACTGTACATAGAAATGTGAAATAAATTAATTAAAATTCTTACAATTGTTACTGTTTACATTCTCAAGGTTATGCATTTAAAGAATATTTTTTCCTATTTTCTTATAAAAGAAACCACAGTAATTTAGAATAACATAAAATACTACACATGAACTCATTCAGTACATATTATTTATTATATGTAAAGATGTGTACAAACATCATTCTAGAATTACTGGAGGCATAATTAGACCATTTTTTTCAGGGGTCTTTTTCAGGTGGTAGCACAGCGGTTAAGACGTTGGATTGCTAATCTGAAGATTTGGGGTTGATTCCCTTGCTTATAAAATGAGATAGAGGCACTCTGAATAAGGGGGGCAAAAGCCTTAAATGTAAAAAAAAAAAAGCATTTAAGATTTTTCTGGCCAGACAACCTCATCTCATCTTCTTCCGCTTATCCGGGTCGCGGGGGCAGCATTCTAAGCAGGGACGCCCAGATTTCCCTTTCCCCAGACACTCCTCAAGCTCTTCCGGGGGAATACCAAGGCGTTCCCATGCCAGCCGAGAGACAGTCCCTTCAGCATATCCTAGATTTTTCTGGCCAGACAACCTAATCTTTCTAAAACTTTATATATGGGTTAATTATATCAATACCAATATACATGTTTTTGGACTGTGGGAGGAAACTGGGATACTATCGTAGCCCAAAAAATTATGTAAACCAAAACAAAATATTCATTCATCTTCTAACCCACTTATTTCCTAGCTCTGGGTCATGGGGTCTGCTGGAGCCTATCCCAGCATACAGGGCAGGAGGCAGGGGTACACCCTGGACAGGTCACCAGTCCATGGCAGGGCCACACAAAGACAAACAACCACACACTCAATTTAGAAATATTAATTAACCTAATAGTGTTTTGGACTCTGGGAGGATACCGGAGTAGCCAGAGGAAACCCATGCAAGTGCAGAGAGAACATGCAAACCCTGCACAGAAAGAAAGACCCTGAAATCGAACCCATGACCCATTTGACCTTGCTTCAAATGTGCTAACCACTACTGGTTTTGGTTTGCTCATACATTTGCAATGTATAGGTTATCAGTATTAGTCAAATTATAAATTTCATGTAAAATAAAATAATACAAGACACTAAAGAGCAATTAATTGCTGATTTAAATCAGATCATACATTTGATAATGATGATGACGATTTAATTTTTTCATTCATTACATTTTTGTAGTCTGCCAGCCCAAAATTTACTGTGGCCTTCTTTTATGGGGTAAATGTGGTCATTAAAGGTCTTTAAAATTTAAGCATATGCTTTTCTTTTTTTTATAGGTTGTTTCATTAATGGTACCACATTAGTGACCAGGCAAAAAACTGTTTATTCACATGAAAATTGTTTTATTAGATCAAACAAAAAGTAAACATTTTAATAAGGCCAATAGATTTGATAAAAATGCATTATAAATGATGTGGTCACCGCACAGAATGCACGTGATGCCCTAGAATGACTTAAAAGGCTCAAAGGGATGACTAAATAGCACAAGTCTTCTTACTCACCGACCCGCTGAGCTGAACTGAAACGGACCCTTTGGGTAAAGGGTGGAGGGGCTAAAGGGCTAAATAAAAGGGCCTGTACGAGCCTGTGCACGCTTTCAGCGCACAGTAGAGCAACAGCGGAGGAGGGGAGAAAACTGATTTCCTTTCAAAAAGGAAAAGGGAGGAGAGAGTTGGAGAGAAGTGTGGAGGGTCACACACACACACACTGGCTGGAGAGATTTAGGCTGCAGGGTTTAGGACAGGGCTGTACAGGGGGAAAAGGGGGGCACAGAGTGAAAGTAAAAACGAAAAAAAAAATAAGAGTGTGGAAAATACCAGGAGAGAGAGAGAGAAAGAGAGATAGAGAGAGAGAGACCGAAAGGGGTGTGCTGGTGCGCAGGACATAACTTCGCAGTTACTTACACCGACACTGTAAAGCAGCTCCGAATTTATCAGTCATAAACAGTCATAAAGTAGGACGTCATAAAAACCAATGCATGATGGGTAAAACAAACGAAATGGACCGGTAGAAGCATGTTACCGACAGGTAAGCATTAATCACACGCGGGTGTTAAAAAAAACTACTTTGTTACAGCAAAAGATGCAGCGTCGTGTGCGTCAATGGACATTGCGCTCTTGTTGGAATAATGCCTGTTCAGGAAACATGTAAGATGAAATGATTCCTCCTTCTGTTTATCTTTTAGTTTTATTGCTTCTATCAGTGTTCATCGTTCGAGGAAGCGCGTGCAATGAGTTTAATAGAGCCACCTATAATAACCTACAAAGCTCTATCAAGGAGGAGGAAAATAAAGGATTTGTGAGTAGAATGAAAAATTCATTTGTTTGATCATATTTAAGAAAAAATATATTTGAGTGTGGGTTTCTTATTTCTTGCAGAAAGAAGTATTTCCCAAAAATTATTACGTACAGCATCATTTCAATGGCAGTACCCAGTGTGAAGACTCGGTGAGGAAACGTTTCTGATTTTATCACAGCATCCTGTGTACTAACCTGTGGCATAAGATGTTTAAAAACGTGTATAAATCTGATGGCCAGGTGACTACAAACATTTCGCAATAAAGTGCATATAGAGGGCACAGGGAATAAATGTTGGATATATCATGATTCTTTTTTAGGGTACATAATAGACATACACTTACTATACTTATTCCCTAATTTATATAGTTGAATTACATTAGTCTAATTTCATGTACAGCCCATAAGAATTAACTAATCAGGTGACGAGTAAAAGTAAAATTTTATTCCTTTGTCTGAGTATATAGTTATATAGTTATACTGCTGTGGTGCTACACCATTTACCTTTAAATACTGTAATGTAAGCAACGGTTTTAGATATAATTTGGGAACAAATTATGCTCCCTATGTGCAAACCTTGCTACATAATTAACAATTATAAATATAAATAATTGCTTCATTTCTGTCTCTGTCATGCCTTTTGGTTATTTTTAAATTATGTAAATAGTTGTTGTGGATTAAAAATTAATTTGTGTGTAAGATAAAAATACACTTTAATTAATGGTGTTTTCTACCACTTTGTAGCAGTCTTTATTCGCTAAGAAGGCATTGAAATGTGTGTCCTGTGCGTGTGTTTTTGTGTAGTGCTGTGTAATCAGTGCAGCCTTCCTTCTGGCAGACTCCTGGAAACAACTCCTGCAGCATATCGAATCGATTCACATGAAACACAACTTTATCAGTGAACTGATCCTTCATCTTAATAGCATTTGGGAAACGGTATGAACAACACCTATACTGAAATGTATTGTTTCTTTAGTCTATTGTCAATTACTTTTATGATCTGTTTTCTGTATTTAGCTTATAATTTATATCCATAGTTTTTTAACCTTATTGTAGCCAGAAAGTCTTTTAACTGAAAGTAAGATACACATTCTCTCCCTCTCTCTCTCTCTCTCTCTTTTTGTACCGACATATTTTCTAATTATTGCAATGTGTACAATATTAATTTGTTAATACATTAAAGCCTCAGAATATGATTAAACTTTTTTACTATTAAAACGTTACTATAACAAGATATCGCTATTTTATTATTGAGCCGAGAAACAAAGTAATAAAATGTATAACTAATGCTGAATTGAATTTTAACATTTAAGAAACCATGCTTTACTGACCCCCACAATAAACTATTATTATTAATAAGCTTTTTTAAATGTATAATTCTTTTAGTTACAGTAACCTGACTTGTTTTTGTATTGTATTGAAGTTTATGCACTCTCTTATTGTAATGAATAATCTTGGCTTTTTATTGCAGTACCCACAATCAATGTATTATCTGTGTGTAAACAGAGTTTCCAGGAAATTCCAAATCCCTTCATCTTCCCATCTGTCTCCTCCTCCCCAAGAGCTCTGCTCACTTACACAGCTGATGTCCTGGATAAATGGGTGGCTCTGAACTGCCCTGTTGAAAAATGTGTTTTCCCCAGTCCAGCTCCTGTGAAAAAACCTGCTAAGCAACAGAAAGAACAAGGTGGTACTGCAGGAGAAACGGTTGAGGAGTCTAAATATGGGAAAGAAGGAGAAAGAGATAAACGATGGATTACTGTTGCTGTAAAGAACGGAGACATGGTGCTGTCTGCGTGTCCAGCCTACCTTCTCTGTACGGTCTGTTTTCTAAAAATGCTGCTGAAAGAGCTCGGATGAGAAAGGAGTTTCATCATAAACAGAACATCGAAAGATTCTGGCTAATGAGCTGTAACATACAGTTCACTGGCTATACTGTATATAATGAAGAAGATGCATTTGCTGCTTGTATGGTGCTGGAAATGGAATGCTGGTCATTAAATAATCATTTCCAGGGGCACCACTGGCAATTTTTAACCATATGAATAAGATTTAGCCCTCTACCACTACCACCCATTTTGCAGTGTTCCTTCTAAAAAAACAGACCTCTCTGGGTCCCTTAGAACCACATAGCAGTGCCCCTGACTATAGACAGCTACATGTTGACTGAAAAAAGACATCTCAATCTTCAGTAAACACTTAAGAAGGGTCCCATATACAGTTGGTGTGAGGTGGCAATATTCCCTGAACAAGACTCCAGTTCAGAGAAGCAGAGAAGAATTCGTATGATTTAACATTTTTGAGGCAAAAAAAGAATTGATTTAAAATAAGACCTAAAGCATATAGGTGTCTTTTAACTTTAAGCACTGTACTAATCAAGGTATAACAATACATTGTTATTAGGTTTATAATTGCTTTGGGTTCATATAAACTTTTAATTCAATCCTTTTTTCCTTTTTGACATTTAAATTAAGCCTGCATGAACATGACTTGACATTTTTTATTATTATACAGAATGAATTTAAACAGGATGTGGATATAGTGCGTGGGTGTATGTGTGTGTGTGTGTCTTATACATTTTGTAAGAAAGGAAATTGGTGGATTATCTTGCCCTACTAAATGATTTACCAGACCAATCTTTATGCCAGAGGACATGGAAGTCATTCTTGGTACAACTTTTGTTGTTTTTTTCTGAGATTCTGTGTACTTCATACAGCCACTGTGTCAAACGGTAACCTTAAATCTACCTTTAATCTGATAAAAGCTTCAAAAAATCCATTAGTTTGTTTTCTAATAATCAGGAAAGTATAACTGCCCAGTTTAATGCTTTATATGTATCACTGTTAAGGATGGATAGACTAGTGCTGCACACTAAAAATATCCATCCCTGTTATCTGTGTGTTTGTGTAGTCCTTCTGAAGGACATTCCGTAACAGTAATTCAGGATGTGTGCTTCTGACTATTTTTTTAAAAAGCTCTGATTTTCCATGATTGCACAATACAAAAGCTCTGACGGGAGGAAAATGGAATATACTCGGTATTAACAACAGCATTACATGTCTTTGAAAACATTGCTTTAAAAATGGTTGCAATATAATAATTTTAGGTTTGTCCACTAGTGCCCTAAATATAATCAGTAGTACTGCAGGAAGTGCATTATTATAATTTTTTCATCATTGAAACTGATAGCTTGGATGCTACTACACTGCTGGATGCAGAACTGTTTTTGACTCATGCTACAGTACATAATGCAAATTAATAGATTTTCATGTTGGTTTTGAATAAAAACATGTATATGGCTTGTACAGAACCTGTGTGTTTATACATTTTTTTGAAAAAAACAAAATAAGCAAACAATTGAATCATAAAATTCTGAACATATATAATTTTTTTCCATTCAAATTATTAAAATCATGTAACAAAAACCAGACTGCTTTATCATTAAATTCTTCAATTTTGTTTGTTAGTATAAAATAAATTCATTTATTTATCTTTTATACCCGCTTATTCCCGAACTCAGGGTCATGGGGTCTGCTGGAGCCTATCCCAGCGCACATAGGGCGAAAGGCAGG
>JAOTQW010000036.1:14741900-14756651 GCA_026260075.1 Sisor rabdophorus | reverse complement strand
GCTCTTCTCTTGGTACTCTGTCATAGGCCTTCTCTAGATCTACAAAAACACAATGGTGTCAAGCAGCTGTTAAATAGTTAAATAACAACATGTCTTGATTAGATTAACATGTCTTGTTTTTCCTATGTGGTCCTACAGGCCCAAACACCCAGGCTTTGTACAGCTTACAGGCTAAAGTAGCTGCGCTTCCACAGCTCAAGCAAAGCCGGCACAGGTTTAATGCCTTCATTCTTGGCCTTCTCAAGTAAGCACTGCTTACAGTTATTTTTAGCTACTAAACTCTCGACACTATTTTTGTTGTCAAGACTACAGGATATATGTATCCTCTTTCATAATCTCTATTTCTTTCACAGTATCAAGCGCCTTGATTACTGGTTTTGCCACCTACAGACCTGCCATGGTAAGTGTGTTTGGTAATGATGTATTAGTAATTGCCTCCGGCCTTCTATTTTCTTGCCAATTTGTGAATGTTTAACCTGCTCCTTTTTTTTCCCACACTTTCAGATGTACTAGAAACATATTACTGTCCAACATCCTTCATGCGCCTTTCAGGCACCTTTTGCCAGCCTTATTTTGAAGAGCTTCTCCTCATGCTGCAGCCTCTATCTCTTTTGACCTTCAACCTTGATCTGCTGTTTCAGCATCATCACTTTGATCCCTTGTCCCCTGCGCTCAGCCAACCTGGTCATAGTCCACAGTCGTCTAGTCCAGACCAGCCTCAAAGCAATGGGCAACATTTTAAAAATGGTTCCAAGCAGGGCCTTAAATATCCTAAAGCAAGCAGCTACAATTCAAGTCCTGCATGCTCATTCAGTCCGGGTCCAACTTACTGCAAGCCAATATCCGGAAACGTTAAAGGAGAGACAAGCCCACAGCTGCAGTGGCTAAAGGAAAAGGAGATAATAGCCCCTCCTAACATCTGGAGTGGAAATAGCTTTAGTCAACAGGCAGGTCAGGCTCTTCAGCAAGGTTTGGGAGTGGTAATACGTTGGGGTGAGCGTTTAGGGCAGAACTGGAGTGATTGGACTTCCACTAGTTGGTCAGAGGAGGCCAATACTCACACTACAGATGATATATATACACACTTAAATTCTGGTGGTCTAAAATGCCCAGGTCAGGAGTTTCGGACTGCTGAAGAAGAAGTAGGCTCTTGGGGTTTAGGCAGACTGTTTGGAGCATCCAAAAGCCCCAACAACCCACCAACAAAACGGTAAACAAAACAGCTGAATAACAACCTAGATTATGTAATTAGAGTAAAGGAATTAATTTTATTCATAGTAAAAATCTCAAAATAATGTTTTCTTTATAGTTATAATAAATATAAAGTATTTTTCTGATATGTAACGTTTACAAAGTTTTACAAAGTTACATATGGGTTGTAAAATTTCCATGCTGTTTTGGAAAAGTAAGAATTTAACAGAGTGATAGTATACAATTAATTATACAAGTACTGTACATTTCACTATTATGTAACTTAGTAATTATGTATCAAAGGGTGCAGAAAAATATACTTATTGTTTCCTTTACCTTTCAGGCGTCCTTCTCACTGGCTGAATCCTGGTATAACAGTTCTGTCACGCATTTCAAATACAGGCCAGGCTTTTCTGCCTGAAAACATTGAGCCTGGAAGTAAAGAACAGAGGGGAAATCACAAAAATGATGAGAGTAAAGGAACTAGTGACCATCCGAAGCCTTTGAGGTAAAGTGTTTCAATATGCTTAGCCAGTTTAATTTTTAATTTGAGTTAAACTGGCATAATATTCTACATCATTATTCATTAACGTAATTGCTGTGAAGATTACCTTGTGATACATCAGATAAGTATTGTATTAAATATATTATGGACACAGCATTTAAGGGTCGACCGATTATCAGCCTGGCTAATGTTTGGTATTTTCATCATTTTGGTTTGCTATTTATAAACTTGCTATTTGGCTCTTATGAGCATCCATTAGTCCCTAGTGATTATTTGAAGTAAGTATAAGCAAAGGAAGCAAGTTCAACAGTGAGCATGCTGAAAAGCTCTGCGTCTTGCACAACAACTTAGTGCTGCTGGCTTAGGGCTCATAATTGTTACCCATTCTTTAGGTTATACAACTTTAAGGAGCCATTAAATTAGCCATTTTTGCTATTTGTTTCTTCTAACCATATCTATCTATTATAAAAAGGCCCTTAAAACTTAACTTTAAGTATTATAAGATTATAACACGATTTAAGAACACATCTTATGAGTTTCATTTTTTTATTAGTATCTATTTTTTGTTACAAAATTGATATTGCTTTTGTTGGGAATTATATGCAGGGTTGTCCGAACTCTGTGCAATCACATGGGTACAGGAGCAGAGCTGAGCTTCCAAAAAGGGGAGGAGCTCTTACTTCTTGGAGGCATGGATCAAGACTGGATTCGCTGTCGCCAAGGAAACAAGGAGGGCCTTGTTCCTATTGGTTATGCATCACTTATAATGTAACTCCTATTTGGCAAAGTGGATTAAAGTGAATATGTATTATAAATTATGTAAAAAGAAAATGATCTACAGTTCTATAGAGTAAGAGATCTACCGTTCATATCCTAAACTTCTAAATAGTTATTATGGCCTGTGCAGAAATGCTCAACTTTGCCTGTTGTGTGACATTCCGTGTTTTTCTCTAGCATTTGTCTAAGATAATATAATATTGTATAAATGAACATACACGATTATACGTGATATATGATTAAATGATCACGATAGATAGGAAGATAGACATAAACGAAAGTCCATGTTGTCCAGTTATGAGTTACAAAATATCCCATCTATAATATACATCTTATTCCAAATGTCATGCTTGCTAATAGATAGTAAAAGAAATCATATCCATATCCATCTATTTGTGTTGTTGCCTAAAAATAACCTTGTTTTGTGTTTTTGGTGTATATCACATATTAAAAGAGCTTCTTGCTGTCTGTAGTCTCAGTATAAGTTTTCATATTATTATTATTATCATGTAGATTATTTGACCATAACATAGTGCGTACTGTGTGGATTTTTGGATATGGATTTAATCTAGGCTGTGTCATTCCAGAAATCGAGTTAGGCTAGATTTAAATCTCTATGCTAAAGTGTATGTATTCAGATTTTATTTCAAGATGATGTGTTGTCAATATTTAACAGCTGGACAACAACTACTTCTTCTTAAATAGTTTGCATTTACTCATAGCAGTAGAGTACTTTGGTGTGGTAGAGCACTGATTGTATTTTTTTATTTGGTATTTATTTCCTACATTATGCTGACTAGTATCCATAGATAATTTTATCACTGACTATGCATATACTGTACTGTACTATTCACAAGATCCATTACCGGATTAATCATATATGACTGATATTATTAATTACTCTTTGTTTTAAATGGTTAATACATGTGCAAATGCCTTGACTGAAGTTGCATGGACATATATCAAAACTATTTATCAGACGTGAGATAGCTTGATTGTGTGTTGACGTCGATACGTTATTCCCTGATTGTTACTCCATGCTAAATATTGCTGCATTCAGATTTGAACTGAAAGCAAATAAAGAATGAAGGCATGCGTTTTGGATGAGCTGAGCATAGTAAGCAGGTTAGGGAGCAGACAAAAGGGGAGAAATCACTTGCTTTTCCACAAGTTGATACACTAAGCACTGCTGATTGATGGCTTTTCTTCGCCATCTGTGCCTGCACTGACATGCAAGTTTGCATGGATTAGAGCTTCATCTTCATAACCCACACCAACAAATGCTCACCATCACTGTGCCAGTGTACAGCAGCATCGCCACGGGCTCCACCTTATGCTAAGGAATTACAGCATCTTTACAGACACCTGCATGAACGTGTAAAAAAACATGCTTTTCCTATTTCAAGTCTTCATTATATAAGCTTATCTATTTAGCTTCTGTCTATTTTTTGGGTAAGCAGCAAAGTAAACTTGACCTAATTTAGAAAATTCACTGCATTTCTGTACTTGGTTATGTATAAAGGTTAACTATATGGTATTATAGGTCAGAATATATACATTAAATGCTTCAATGTGAGTTGCATTGTTACAGCTATAACAAATTTAAGGCTACATTTTATTTCATTTACCTCAAAGGCAAAATTTTTGTGATGCACAAAGGTTCATGTAAATTTTTGGTAGCATTTTTACTATTGTGATCTAAGGCCTTCTGTGCAAAATTCGATGGATAATATTGTGTTGGTGTTTTTAGTTTTTAATAATTTGGCAGCTGTATCCTTGTTTTTGTCTATCTCTCTATCTATCTTATCTGCTGTTGTGTGTAGGTATGTGCAATATGCGTGTACATGTTAGTGTGGCAAAGGGTTGCGTAGCTGTGTGTAATTTATTATTTTAATAGCCCGCTGCTGGTAGCACACTTAGATTACATAGTAGCCTAAAATACCCTGTTCGATTAAACATCATTCAGTAGTCAACCAACTGCTTGCATGTACGGGTGTTTGTAAATATACCCAAATAAACAAATAAAATCAGTAATCAGGCCTCAAAGTGTGATTGGTTTTGAAGCAATGCTTTTAAATGTCAAGAAGCTTTTAATATCTTTTTAACCATATATAGCAGTTGCAGTACACAGTGAAATGAAACAATGTCTCTCCAGGATCATGGTTCCAGATAAAACAATACAGAATTTACACAACAACAAAGAGATATTTATTTATACAACAGACAAAGTTGAAATGGATTCGATAGAGCGAGGTGGATTGGGTCACTGTAGTGCAGTGACGTAAAGTACTGATATCAGAACAATCTATTTAGGTGCAGTAATAAAGTATTTGTAATTTGTTACTTCCTCTCACAAAGCTACGGACTAGGCAGTAAGTGTCTTAGGGACAGAAGTATACAGCGTGTGTGCATCCTTGTCCAAACAGTGCAAATAACGATATAAATATTACTTCAGACAGTACAAAGTAGACAATACAAAAACAAAAGAACACTAAGTACACCACCAGATTATTATTAAGTAATGATGTACATATAGAGGAGAAAAGTAAGAGTATAACTGTTTTTGTATGGGAGCAGGTAGCTGGAGTTTTATAAGTCATTCAAAAAAACAATGAGTCACACTGTGTTAAAAAATTTTCAAGGTGAACCAGGTGCATGTTTATGTAGTAAAACTTAAATCTTTAATATTTTTTATAAATTTTTTTTCCAAATTTAAATTTTATTTGTAAATATACACAGTACAACATAAAGTAAAATGTTGGTTTTTTTTACATATTTCACCTTAAAGTTGGGGTCAGAGCCTATGTAGCAGAAAGGGTTAAGGGTCTTGCACATGGACCCACAGTGGCCTGGTCTTCCAACAACTTGGCACCTACACCATTTGAGACACCACTGCATCGTTTTATTCAATTAAGCAATTGAAACAGTGGTGGCTTGGTGTTACTGAATTCGAAGTGAAGTGTTCATAGCGAGCTAATCTTGATAAGCCTTAGGCACCCACAACTGCTGCCAACGATTAAGTGCCAAAACGAAGAAGCACCTCAAAGATATTACAATATTTAGGATTTAAGTGATGATCGCATACAAACTGTGCAATGTAGACCATGTAAATATCGATTGGCAACATAAAGGGGAAACGCTACAATTCTTTACAGTCACCTTCAAACCATACAAATCAGCTATGCTCACCAGAAAAATATTCAAACACAAAATGTATTTGAAGAAACTTATATTTTAAAATATTGTATTGCATATTGAATTGGAATTCATTTGCATATGGTCAAACGTACCCCGAAATTAACCCACACAAGCTCAAGGAGAACGTGCAAACTCCACACAGAAAGACAGCTTGCCCGAGAATTGAACCCAGGACCTTCTTGTTGTGAATCCACTGTGCTGACCACTATGCCACTGCACCACTATAAAAGAACTTAAACATTGAATTGATTTATTGGCAGTTGATTCTGCTTATAAAATGCAAAGCTAGTGGAAAAAGTATATTAACTTAGTAATTTAAATAATATTGATTTAATTATTTTATATTTGATTAACCTTTATTTATACTTTTAACAATGAACATTGTCTCGAAGCTACTTCACATATGCATATGAAGAGTGAAATAATAGAACAAGTTTGTCCCCAAAGAGCAAGAAAATAGTGGCAGGGAAAAACTCCCTAAGAGAGTAGTAGGAAGAAACCTTGAGAGGAACTCAACAGGAAACCCATCCTTATTTGGGTGATAGACAGAGACAGGAATTGTACAGTGTGAGAGTGTGTGTATGGTACCTGTAGCATCTTTATTGGTTGTGAAGACGTCCCAGCTTGGAATGGTGATGTTTCCAATCAGGGGTCTGCTGAAGCCTATCCCATAGGGTGAGAGGCAGGGGTATACCCTGGACAGGTCGCCAGTCCATCTCAGGGCCAAACACACAACCACATACTCACATTCACTACTATGGGCAATCACTGATCAACCTAATGCACATGTTTTTGGACTGTGGGAGAGAACTGGAGTACCCAGAGAAAACCCATGCAAGCGCAGAGAGAACATGCAAACGCAGCAACAGCAAGACCCCATGTCCGGGATTCGAACCCAGGAACTTCTTGTTGTGAGTAGACCGTGCTAACCACTACGCCACCATGCCAGCCTTATCTAAAGAAAGTCTAACAGTAATATGCCTGTTAAATAGATACCTTTTTATTCTAGACTTAAATACTGAGACTGTATTTAACTTTTGGACATACACTGGAAACTTTGTGGCTTTCTAGGAAAAAGCCCTGCCCCCTGCTATAGATTTATTAATGCGCGATACTGACAGACAGCCTGTGGAACGTAAAACACAACAGTACACTTAGATACTACGGTGAAAGAACATTTCATGCTTTGTTGGTCAGAAGCAGAATTTTAAAATCTATGCAGAATCTCACTGGGAGCCAATGCAGTGTGGATGGAATAGAGGTGATATGTTCATATCTTTGTTTATACACTTGGGGGTTAAGGGTCTTGCTCAGGAACCCACAGTGGTGGCTTGGTGGTGCTTACTATGATATGATTATTTGATATACATGACGAATTGGTAACCAATTAGAAATTACCACTTCGAAGAACTATCAGGATCTTGCTAGTTATACCTTAAACATACAGGTTGATGTGTTAATTCTCTTAATGCAGCTTAATTCTGGGGACACCAACCCTCCAAGACTGAGAATGGCCACCCCTAGTTCAGTGGTTTAAGTGATGAAATGCTGATTAGTTCGAATTCAGTAACACCAAGCCACCACTGTTTCAATTGCTTAATTGAATAAAACGATGCAGTGGTGACTCAAATGGTTTAGGTGCCAAGTTGTTGGAAGACCAGGCCACTGTTGGGTCCATGTGCAAGACCTTCAACTCTTTGAAATATGTAAAAAAAAAAAAATTCACTTTATGCTGTACTGTGTATATTTACAAATAAAATTTAAATTTGGAAAAAATAATAAATGCAAATCACTCTGTAATTAAAATATAGAGACATTCTGAGCAAATTTCTGTTGTTTTCTTTCTAGACACAATCCTGTTTTCACTGTTTTACCATCAGAGGGCAGTGTCCTTCCAGTTCTTTACCCTAGTCTTCTTTCCTGTTGCAGTCCATGCAGTGTGTTAAGAGTTAAGGTCACTTTTAAGCTCACAATGTTCTTGGCTTATTTCTTGGCTCTGAAAGCTTTTACTCAGGAGCGGCTGTGCAGTGAAAATACTCAATCATGGATCATGATCTTTTAAAAGTGTAACAGTGTTGTATGTAATTTAATATTTAATTCTTAATTTACATTTTTTTAAAATAAATATATATATAGCTTGAATAGTGCCATTTGTTGTTAAAGAGTTGTAATATAAAATACCTTGAGTTATGCATATGAGGAAGAAACTGATAAAAAAAAAAACTTTTATGCCAATGTTCCCTAAAGTATTTAAAGTACTCTGGATGATTTATAGTGCTTTTAACCCCTTCCCCCCTCTCTCTATTCATGATATATATATAGTATGTCACAGTTGCGAGTATAATTCTTACTTACATTTCTTTAAATATTTATCTTTTTATGTGAACACTACAATGTAAAATAGTGAATGTACAGCTTGTGCAAATTTGCCGTCCCATCAAAAAAACTCAATACACAGCTGTTAATGTCTAAGCCCCTGGCAACAAAAGTAAGTACACCTCTAAAAGGAAATGTCCAAATTGGGTCCAAGTAGCCAGTAAACCATGAATGCAACTTTATTTACTTTAGTGTACTGGAAAATAATGGTGGTTATACAAAATGGTTGTGCGTTTTTTTTTGATAGGACAGCAAATTTACACTGTTACACAAGTGTAGGTACATTCACTACTTTACATTGCAGCAGAGTTTAATTCTTTTTTTTATATAATAAGAAATGTAAGATATCTGTTGCATACTGTATCTCTCTTTCTCTCTGCCAAAAAGTTTGAATCAGGAAATTATAAACAATAAATGTCTTCTGCAAGTGTTTGCCATAAAATGTGTTGCAATAGTAAAAAAGTAACATTTTAGTTACACCTGGAAGCAATTTACAGCTGCAGCTCATGAACATGTTTCAGTGAATTGGGAGGAAACAGATGCGGACAGACTGAGAACATACAATACTGTACACAGACAGTAACCTGATCTAAGGATTGACTTCAGGACCTTGTAGTTCAGTAACATACTGAACATATACCATGGTGCCTCAGATTTACTCTAAGAATATATCTGTAATTAAATACACAATATACTGTATATTCTATACACAATTTTTATTCTTTTAATTATTTTTTTATTTGTATCTATTACACAATACAGCAAATAATAGAAAAGATCACAAAACACTTTTTTATTCTACAACTTAAAATAATTTATATATCATACACAAAGTGTACAATAATCCTAGTGAGTCATTTAAGACCTAGCGAGCGCTATCTAAAAATGCTATCTTTGAGCATTTGATGGTTGTGTTGAAATACAAAATATTAATAAAAATATCAGTAGACTAAAGTTAATTGATGTTCTAAATATTATTGCCTACTGTCCTGTCTACAGAAACAGTGAGACAGGTCAGTTCCAGCACACTGTCAATGGATCAGTGTTTCTGCCCTGTAGGTAAGCTCCAGGTGACAGACTCAGAGAGTAAGGAGTGAAAGACAAATAAGTAGAAGAATGCAAGAGTGTCATATCATCTGCATTATAAAAGCAAACCTGATGCCGGTCACAGTCCAGGTATAGCCCTATTCTCCATGGCTTTACTGCCAGCTCCTTCTCAGTCTCTGTGCTATTCTCTTTAATAAAGTAGCCTTGATTATGTTTTAGCTGAAGCCTGATGTTCTTATTTGAATTGCTTATACATCCGCCATCTACACCCACACTCCAGTCAGTTTTTTCTCCTACGTCTACCTCCCAGTAATGCTGCCCGGACTGAAAGGACTTGTGGGTTCTTGCCAGTGGTCTGTAGTCCTTCTGTTGATTAAAAAACCCCTTCTTGTTTGTCCGAATCACACTGCGGCCATCAGACGACACCCTCAAATAGGGGTCATGGCAGTCAGATATTACATTGCGATTGAGAACTGTAAAAAAAAAATTGCAGCTTGGGTAATGTTGCGTGCTAATTTTTATTCACTTTGCAGTTTTTTATCTCACCTAACCTGTAGACCTATATGTGGCTCTTTTTTAAATGTTGCTGCCAAAGGTCAAAGCACTATTTGTATCACTATTTTTTCCACTAAAATCAATTCTCCTAGCATAAAATGTACCTGTGTACAAATCAAGGATATCCATATCCTTGTGCGAAAAGGGGTGGCTTAGTGTTTACTATTTGTGCATTTAAGTTGTTGGACTGATACAAGGAAGGCTAGTGTTCGATTACCAGCACAACCACTGCGGACAGTGAGCAATGCCCTTTCCCCCAATTGTATGAAAATAAATAATTGTAAGTCTCTCTCTGGATAAGGGTGTCTGCCAAATGCTGTTAATATAAAAGTTAATAAACACATTTGGGAATGGAACACTGACTGCAACCCAGTCATTACTAATACTCAGTGGTGGGCTAAGTATGCATATTCAAATAAAACTGTGAAAAATGTTGAGGTTGAACTGGAATATCATGAAAAACAACATGAAAAATGTTGAGGTTGAACTGTAATTATAAAGTTTAACAAAAAGAAAGTGATAGCCATCGTTACATCAGATTTTGCTGTTGATAATGCTTTGAAAAGGTAAATTCTTGCAGAGAAAATAAAAATAATTTACAAAGAGATCTACATCTAAAATGGATTTATGAACAAAAAAAAACGTATTTAGGGAAGTGGTAGTGTAATGGTTAAGACATTGGATTGCTAATTGAAAAATTGGGGTTTGATTACCAGCACCATCAATCTGCCATAGCTAGGCCCCTGAACAAGGTCATTAACCCCAAATTGCGCAGATGTAGAAACAAGATGAATCTAAGTCGCTCTGGATAAAGCCAATTGCCTAACAAATATTTTTGTTGTTTATTTAGTTTTTAATACGAGTATAAGTTGCTTACTGAAGATTCTGACTGAAACAATATACCATTATTACTTTGTAACTGAATGAGCACAAATCCTGTCAGTTTACTTGCCAAATAATTAATGAGCACAAATCATTTTAAATCTTTTGGAAAGCCTTGTCAGGGTTGACAGCAAAATGGGGATTAATCATATCGGTCTATATGTGTAATATGAGTGTAATAGCAGTCTTCTTGCAAACCTTTGGCAATATAGTGTATTTATATATTGTTCGTGTCTAATAAAAGTTATTTTTAATAACTGTTACCTGGTGTAATAGAGCTGAGCATCTTCTTCCACACAAAGAACTTTAGATGAGTTTCATACGGGCCAAGAAATAGGGATTCAGACGTGACACTGAGGCCCTTCACGCTTGACTTATACCTTGTGTGAATACTGTAATCAGAATTCAACTTAAAACATTTTTTTAAGCATATCGCTTCTCATACTCACTCTGGTGACTGAGAAGAAATGTTATTCATTTTAGAGCAACTGTCAACTTTCTTCATTCCTTCAACAAAACCGAGGCCATGTTCGGTCCACCACTGCACAAGACACAGAAGGAGGCTGTGAAACTGTGAAAGCAACAAAGGCAAGTACTGAACCCTAATCGTAGAAGCAGAATCTGTTTAAACCTGCAGAAATCCATCAGGTCGATCACTTTCAATAACAGACTTCAATACTTCTTCATGCTCTTTTCCAACATTTAGTTTTTCCTCTATGTCATTCTGGTTCTTTTGCATCTTATCCACTACAGCCTTTTCTTCTTTCTCAAGCAGTGATTTTACTTCCTGCTCCCTTTCGATAAGAAACTGGTGCATTTCCTGGAACTGAGCTGAAATATGAGCTAATAGTTGCTTGGACCGCTCCTGTAGAGATTAAGATTTTGGCAATGTCATTTTATTCAATAGGTTTATTGATTATTTTTTTATACCTGCTTATTCCCTAACTCGGGGTCACTGGGAGCCTATCCCAACACACATAGGGCAAAAGGGGTACACACTGCAATTGTTGCCACTTCATCCCAGGGCCACACATAGATAAACAACCACACACACACTCCTATAATTTGGAATTACCAATCAACCTAATGTTTTGGATTGTGGGAGGAAACCGGAGTGCCCGGGGTAAACAGGCACACAAAAACACCCCTTGCCCAGGAATCAAACCCAGGACCTTCATGCTCGGAGGTGACCGTGCCAACCACTACACCACTGCGCGGCCTCTTCATTCAATATAATAATCTTAATTGCGCTGGGATAAGCTCTAGCAGACCCCATAACCCCAAGTTAGGAAATAAGTGGGTAAATAAATATTTATTACAAATAAAGTATTTTTTGCAAATATCAAATTCTGGTCAATTGGTGAATGTCAGTTAGATATTTTGAATAGTTCTGCTTCTTACCTCAGTTTTTGTGATTTCATTGGTCTGCTTTTTAATTAGCTCCTTCAGCTCTTCATTCTCTTTTGATATGAAACTTAGAGGTTCTTTTAGCATCTCCTAAGATATTGAAAATTTTGATTAATAAGGTTTAATAAAAACTGAAGAAATTAAGACATGTTTTGTCATAATTAGCTTGTATTTCTTTTCTGCAGTGGCAGGCGGTTGATATAGGGCGCTAGGGCTTTGCACCTACAGAGAAGAAAGTGACTTACCATGTAAAAAATAAGCTAAACATATATCACAAAATAAGAACAAAATAAAACCATCCAGTTGTGCTACTTTACTTTTATAAAAATAATCAAAACAAATCAAAAGTTGGACAAACAAGATTGGATGTACTGTGGGTCTGTAAAATTTATAAAGCATGTGATACTTAGCTTTGATTGGCTTAATACGAATTCCATTTGTTTGTTTTTCATCATTTGGCCTCATTGGACTAGAGACATAATTTCTGCTTCGAGGTGAGTTATGCCTTTTATGATTTCTCTTTGTCTGCCTCTAAATCTGATTGATATAACTGGCTAAACCATTTAAATGATTACCTCGATTACTTAATTACTGATAATAAACCCACATTGAACTCAAATTCACTGATTCCAAGTTCATTTTCTGCATTTTTTGTGTTCATTTATTACCATAAACATTTTCAATATTTTAGCTAGCAGTAATGGTACATAATGTTTGAATTGTTTACCTTTAAATTGTTTGATTTGTTTACCTTTTTTGGTTTTGCTGCTTCATCCACTGGTTTGAACCTGTGTCCTAGGTGTTTATCACCATCTCTACAAATAAGACACACCAGCTTTTGATCCGTCTCACAGAACAGTTTGAGCCTCTCATCATGGTCAATGCACACTAGTTTCTCTGGCTCCACAAACACTCCTGCTCTTGGCCCATTAGCTCCAACAGCAGCCATGTCCCGGTCCTTTATGGATTGTTGTTCTGTGAGGTGCTCCCTCACTGCATCGACCATGTTTCTGAGGACTCGGTTGGATTTTAGGTCCCACAAAGTATACGGTCGACGGCATTCGGGACACAGTCGTAAGCGACTGCTGGTCTGTGAGTGGTTACTGATACACTGCCGGCAAAATGTGTGGTCACACAGCAGACTCACTGGGTCTGTAAACTCCCCCAAACACACAGAACACTGAATCTGCTTAAAAAGTCGAGAATCCATAGCAGCTTCTGTATACAGTGAAGTACTGATCAAAACATCCGAGTTTGTGTTCTCTAAAAGCTACAACCTGTATTCAAACTGGCCCTTGGAACAGCTGATGACTATCAGATATCTGAGAGCAAATGTCCACCACATTGGACGTCACTGATCTTCTGTTTGTCACCCCTCCACCCACACATGCTCCTCAGAAGTCTATATTTAAATTTTAGCACCTGTTTTACACACTGACCTGCGTTTTACCCTAGAAGTAAACTCGACCAGCACTCTTTACTGTGCAGTTGACTTCTTCACACAGTGATGAACATGCAAACACTGTATTAGTTAGACAGTAACATAAAACTAAAACTAAAAGAACACTGTATTAGTTAGACAGTAACATAAAACTAAAACTCCTATTCCTATTTCTTTACCAAAGAGACAAAATTATAAAATACAAAACAGCCATGTTTTTTTTTATTTATGTCTTTTATTTCCCTGGAAATATAATCAGGCAAGTGCCAAAAAATAAGTTTTGAACCCTGATAAAATAATATATAAAACAACAGCTGAATGGATTGTGAAATCAACATAAAATTTGAGCCTTGACGAACTACACATCTCTCCAAAGCTATTTCGTTCTATAATTAGCGAATGTATCTTTTACTGTTAAAAAGTTGGCTGAAATCGCTTGGTTTTTTTGTGTGGATATTTTATTCAATGAAATATATGAATCAATTTACAAAATACTTATAAAACTTATAAAACTTATACTTATAAAAAAAGTGAAAAAATTGAAATATTCAGTTACAAATATTAAACAAACAATAATATACATACTGTATATTAAATAAGAGCACTGTTATATAAAATAAGTCAGTGACTAATTAATATTAAGGTTATATAATTTGATTTTAATAAAAGATTTATTAATAACAACAATAATGCTATGTTCTATTTCAATTTATATTTATAGCAAGGATTAACAAATATTCAGTTTAATTGATTAGGTTCCCGATATTTAAGCATACTTTTTGAAATATATATTAATTTGTAATATTGAATCCTCTATATAGTGCCATCTTGTGGTCATTTTTTACAATTGACAGCCATTGTGGCATTTCAGGTGAGATGAGTCAACAATAGCTCTTTACTTTGCTTTTAATTCATTCACTTTATTACTCCATTGGGACACACAAAAAAGCAAAGCTTTTTTTTTTTCTTTTTTTTTTTACTCTGTTTTCTTTTTTATTATTAATATTTTACAAAGATACTTTGGTAGTTCATTTTTAACATTCATTTTTTTACGTTTCTATTGTTTTATACCAGTTTATTTTTCATGCATAAAAAATAATTTGTTTGTTTAAAAGTAGAAAGAAAATTAATAAAATTGTTTTTTACTGTGTCAAAAATACAGTATAATTATGTCAAAATCCAAGGTAAAAATTTTTTTTTCAAATCAGTTATCATGCAATTAATTAAGAACAGTATGTGTCTTTAGGACATACATTTGCAAATCTCATTTCATTTCATCTTCTTTACCCGCTTCTTTATCCCAGCGCACATAGGGGAGAAGGCAGGGGGTACACCCTGGACAGGTCGCCAATCCATCGCAGGGCCACGAACA
>JAOTQW010000036.1:14709348-14727227 GCA_026260075.1 Sisor rabdophorus | reverse complement strand
AATCGAACCCCGGTCTTTCTGGTATTAGTCAAACACCTTAACCACTAGGCCACCCTTTCCCCCAAGATTTCTTGAAGTGTCTGGGGGAGATTTTGGCTTTGGAATGTTACATACTTCCCTCTTCAGAACATGACCATACACTCAATTGGGGACCTGTCTGCGACATGGAGACTGACTAATGCGATTAAGATAAGACAATAAAAGGTTGATTAACCATAGGAGTGAGTGTGAGTGTGTGTGGTGACCTGTCCAGGCAGGGTGTACTGTTGCCTTTCTTCCTATGTGCGCTGGAATAGAGCTGACACCCAGTGACTAAAAGATGAATGTACATGTGAACTTACTTACTTACTTATGTCTATGCTTTTTGTCTACAGCATTTCTTTCACCTGCTGTAACTATAATATATATATATATATATGTATAATCCAAAAATGTACTTCTTACAGAAACTAATATAAAAAAAGAGCAGCAGAGAATGAGCACTTACAACACAAAGGCAGTCCTGTAAGTATCACTGACACTGATGCTTAGGAAACTAAAATAGCACATTTCTGTGCAGAGAATAACTGCAGGAGAACAGCGCAGGACACACTGACCTCTGCGCAGTGGAACACTGTCAGCATGTCCGAGTGGAAGGCAGCCAAACTCTTATAGTGTTCTGACTGGAGCTGCTTTTGTATCATGCTGAGATCCACCAGAGCAGAATCAGACCTAAAATATAAACAAACAAACACACATACAGATGTTGTCATGCCAAAAAAAAAAGGTACAATATGCTCCATCTAGTGGGCGGTAGAAATAGTGTACACAAGTATACACAAATGCACCTTTTTCTAGAGCACAGGTTCAGCAGAGGATCACTGAGTGTTTGTCCAGATGATCCTAAGAGACACAAACGTAAATTAGAAATCAGCTGTATGCTTGCTTTTATTTTTTCCCTGCTATTATCATTTCCAACATGGATTTCCAAATCTATTTTTTAAAACATACCCTTGCAATTAACAATCCTCTCCCAGATTTCTTGAAGTGTCTGGGAGAGATTTTGGCTCTGGAATGTTACATACTCCCCGTCTTCAGAACATGACCTCCGCTCAATTGGGGACCTGTCTGCGACATGGAGAACGACCGACACGATTAAAGAAAAACTCCACTCTGATAAGACAGATAAAACATGCAAATCTTTTATACTTTAAAATTTAAAATTATCATGTGGAAACAGACAAGAACTGAAACAGTCATTAAAAAACATCAACCAATTCTAGTGTATGACAACATGCGAAAGGACACACAAGAAGAAAGATAGCTATGACAGGCAGCAATTACATTTGTATTTAGATAAAATAACTAATTTACCAAAGTAAAAACTAAAACCAAATAAAGAAAAACTAATTTAGAAAGAACTTATTAACAGGTCAGTGGACAGATGAGACACTTAGTTTAGGGCAAAAAAAGGTTTACAGCATTTGATTAAGATGCAAGCTAAATGAATAACAAATACATACACACATGCACATGTCGCCAACAACTATACACACTCCTAGACCTGACTCGATGGTTGGATCCTGTCCAGGGCCACTACCCTCAATCTGTTGACTGCTTTCTTTGTCCTCCTCTTTTTCTTTCTCTTGCTCTATTGCAGTTTCTCTCAGAAGAAAATCCTGTCTGGCCTTTATCTTCTTGTAATTTCTCACCAGGAAGATGCCATGTTTCATAACAAAATTTCTGAAATTAGTGCAATGACGAGAAAGACAGAGAGAGAGAGAGAGAGAGAGAGAGAGAGAGAGAGAAGAAGGTAGAAAGACAGAGAAAGCAAACGTTTATAGCATATGGCACACTCAATTATCCAGAGCATCTAATATTTTCATTTTTATTATTATTTACTTTTATTTTATACTGGGCAATAGAGGGTTAAGGGCCTTGATATAGGATATTGCTAGGAAAAGAAACCCACAATCCTATGGTTAGCAATTTAACACCTTAACCACTGGGGTGCAACTTCCCAGTGAATATTAGTCTATAATTACATCCCTTGCCCTAACCTAAGCCTTGATTTATTTTGCTTTTATTTTAGAACACAAGAAATGTGCTTTGTAATCCCAGACAAAATCCCCAAATTAAGTAAACAATCATTTATCTAAAAGATGTGTCTATACATTTAGTGTCTACCATTTACCATAAGCTTGCACTCAATTTTTTTCATGTGTAAGGTTTGGCTTTATTTTTTTGAATAACAAAATCGACTGTATTATTATGACATAGAAGGCTATTGTTAATCTTTGGGTTCACTGACTGGGACTTTCCCAGCGGTAAGCATTGAACATGCTGGCCCTTTATCCTGGATGTATCACCAAATTACATATTTTAGTAGTTGTTTTAGAAAGTCATTTACCTCAAAACATTCCTTTGCTTTAGAACATGTTTTGTTATACCCAAGGAAACCTTTATGAACTATAGAAACAGTAAATCTCAATCTGTTTAAACATATTTTTCCGGTACCTCTCCTCGCTGGATAAGGTTGAAGGGAAGTTGTCATTTTCACTGTTTTCCTCCTGAAAATGAACAACAGAAAAAAATATCTTCAGGCCGCAGTATTTTGAAATTAGATATACTTGTCCTTGCGTGGGTTTTTTCCAGGCTCTGCAGTCCAAAAACATGTACATTAGGTTAATTGGTTATTCTAAATTGCCTATATAGGAGTGACTGTGTGTGTGGTTGTCTGTGGGGCCCTCAGACCCCTCAAGTTAGGGAATAAGCAGGTATAGAAGATGAATAAATGTATGAATTAATACAATGAATACCATGTTCTGTGTTACCTGTTGTATAAAGTGATGACAGCAGGAATGGTGTTCCTCGTAAACATGTGTGTGATCTTCCATATCACATAACTGAGCCTCATCCTCGCTTTGCCTGAAAAAAACACTTATTGTTTAAGATTAATTTAATCAAAAATTAATACAAAATGTATTTTCAGTTTAAAGCAATAACAAACTATCACAAAGTACATTTTTATATAGATCAGCAGATGAAAACACAGTATCAACAATATCTGGCACAGTCAATGTGTTGCCCTGCAGGAAAGTATTGCAGGCTCTGTTCCAGTTAAAAGAAAAGCAAAGCACTGCTGACTTCCTCTGCCCCCTTCATTCAAGAATTAAAAAAAGAACAAAATCGTTTTTGACATGTTTTTTTAAGACATTTCCTTTTACCTGTGAATAAAGAGGGCCTTATGTGAAAGTGTGTGCATGAGCTTACGTTTTGTTAGGGCAGTTGTCAGAGCAGGTCTGAGACACGATGCTGTTTGGGGGGTTATAGGAACTGTCTGAAGGCAGAAACACAGAAATTATTTCTTAAAAATATTCCTAAAACCTGCTAGTGTTATGTTCCAAAGCACACTAATAGTGTGCATAAGGTGATATAAACATACACACACATTAGAAGTAATCAGGCAGCCGTAGTGACAGATAACACAGATTTACTGTTGCGTACAACAGTGTCTTTGTCCTCAGTATTACTCAGAGTTATTTTAGACCTCTTACACACACACACACAGACACACACACACTTACTTGTGGGTGATGCCTGTGGTAGGGTAGCAGGTTTTTCAAATAGCTGAAAGAGGAGCAAAAACACACGCAACATAAATGCTGTAGGGTCATGTTCCTGGAAATGTTGGAGGTTTTGGTTTTTTTTTTGAGAAATTAAAAGCACCTTGTTGCCTGCATATTGCCTGTGAATGTCATAAGGCAACTGAAAATTGATCCGTTTCACTCTTAGGTACTTTCCTGTCATAGATACACACAGGCAAACACAAATACAGCAGCAAAACACTTTATTAACATTTTACACATAATAAATGTTAATTAATTGTGTCAATTTATATTTTTAATTGCTTTCTTATCATTTGATTTTGCCCTGAAACACAATCTTGTACTATCACTACAAATAAAAAATGATTTGTGGTTTTGGATTACCCCGATACTATATCTGAAAACACAAACTGAAACTCACCTACGTGTAGCGGTGCAGGAAGGAGGCCATATTCATGATCCTCTGGATTGTACTCTAAACCCTCTACATTTAGATGATCAGGCTGATCAGGGACGCTGACAAAGCGAAAAAACATTAACTTATATATGTAAACCTAAATACAACATACAAGTATATGTAACAAAACATCACAAACTTGCAGGATCTCCCAAAAGATCAAGACTAGATAAATAATAATAATGTTTGAGCTGAATTACTATATACAATGGTTAATTATTATATCTGTTTATCAATGTATCTGTTAATGTACACTTGTGCAATTTTATGTTACAGCAGTGCAATGCATAAAATCTTGCAGATGCCAGTAAAGAGCCTTATTTAATGTAAATCAGTAAAAAAGTCAGTAATTCAGACAATAACATGGTTGCTTCTATAGCAGATGGTCTGGGATAATCAGAGATTTTTTTATCAGTTCACAACAGCTTCCAGAGATTATAAAGAATGATAGCAACAACAAATAGCAGAAAGGGAGCAGGGGTGGGTTCTGTGGGAATGCTGACAGTGATTAGAGGAAAACAGCAAGAGTGGTTTGTGAAGCTAACTGAAATAAAACAAAATCTGGAAAACAAAATTTTATTCTCCTTTTAGCAGGGGTCACCACTGTGAGTCACCAAATACCTACCCTTTATACAACCTCTTCACTTAAGCCTACAAACTTAATGTCCTTGTTTATCATATCCATATACCTAATCCTGTTGCCCTCTGCCTGGTAGCTTCATATCCTCATACCAAAAGGTTTATTATACCTCCTCTTTAAATGTTCAAACCACCCAAATCTGGCTTCCCTGACTTTCTACTTAAAACATATAATATGAGCTGTCCCCTGTTGAACTCATTTCTAATCCTGTTTGTCACTTTCATCTCCATCACCTCTCTCTTGATTCTAGCCAATATTCTCCTGTCACACCCCTGATAGGTTTCTCCACCCATTCCAACCTGCCTGGAAATCTAGGAAACATGATGGCTTGTTTGGACAATGAGGTGTAGATGTGTTCCTAATAAAATGGCTTGCGAGTATACATGTGTCCGAGGTGTGAGAACTTACTCTTTAATTTTATAAACATCTGAATAGAGCCCTGCCCATAAATACTTCTTATTAGGGACTGATGTGGTAGTCTGCTCTGGTTCTCCTTCTTCAACCTGGCTTGGTGATGAATGAATGGGTTCTGAGCATGTGTGAAAACAATGATCAGTCACATCTTTTTCTTCATTCTGAATTTGATCCTTATCTTCAACAAACTCAGCTAGTTTTGTCTGTTTCCCACTTTTTTGCTCTCCGTGAATGACAAGCTCAATCACATCTAGCACTGTGTCACTGTTATCGTTGTCTTCACCTGCCTCTTCTATACATAAACATGTGGACAGCTCAGAAACAGAAACTAAAGATGGTGAAGAAGCAGGTTTAGAATTCTTCCTTGGTCGTCCTGGTCCTCTTTTCTTAACTTCACTGCTATCTGAGGACTTAATTGACTTAGAAATCTGATATTTTGGTGCCTTTAAATGTTGTGTTTCAGCACTTGAAGTTGAAGGAGTATTCCTGTCTGCTAGGTTTAAGCCATGTTCCTGTCTTAAAAGAGGTGAGCTCTGGCAAACATAATTAGACATTTTCTTAATCAAAGGCCTCCTTTTAGCTTTAAACCTTGGATCCCATGAAGTCTTGTCTGGTTGTCTGGAAGAATCAGTGTAATGATGTTTTTTCAGGAAACCACGAGCCTGGTCGATACCTGTACAACATGCAATTAAAAAGCTTAATTAACTTCTGTGAACATTTATGAATATTCAGTAAGAATTTATTCATTCATCTTCTATACCCGCTTATTCAAGGGTATCTGCTGGAGCCTAACCCAGCGCACAAAGGGAAAAAGGCAGGGGGTAAACCCTGTCCATCGCAGGGCCACACACACAACCACACGCACTCACACTGACTCCTATGGGCAATTTAGAATCACCAATCAAGCTACTTGGAGGAAACCCATGCAAAAGCGAGGAGAACATGCAAACTCCAGACAGAAAGACCCTGTGATTGGGATTCAAACCCAGGACCTTCTTGTTGTGAGGCGACCGTGCCACCCCAGTAAGAGTTAAGTAGCAAAAAGGTTTTACTTTACTCTTTTCAATTATGAATGTAATGTTAAAAGTGTGACATTACAGAATGTAAAGGGAAGTACACACCGCGCTCTCAAGAGTTATACAATAACATATAGCTATAAGCCTTTATTGTATTTCATGTGCGCAGATCTTACTACTATTATTTTTTGCACGACAATGTTAACTTAATCTTTGACTTGCACACTTAGGAACCAACTGGAACCAAATTCCACCAACATGGTTGCCTGGCAATAAAAATCATGATCTAAAAACAGTACAAACACAGGTTTTTTTTACATGTACAAATATAATCTTAATACAATAGACATTAATTCCTTTGTCATGCAGTTAAAGCAAAAAAAAATAAATTCTAGAAAACTGAACTAGTAAACTACTACTAAACGGCTACTACTACTAAACAAGTTTAAAAAATATTTATCTAAATTTACTTTTTAATAGTAACATATAAATTTATAATGACCAGAGTTACACTTTAAACATGCAGACTGGCATTTGTTGCACTCCTGTTGACTGTTTTGCTGCCAGATGCGGCTGCAATCAAGAGCATTCCACAGCAAAGCTAGGACAAGAATTGTGAAATCAGAATGGGAAGATACACCAATACCTCATCTTAGAGCATATAACAATTCTACAAGGGAATACAGTGGGGAGTCATGTTTTATTTCAAGACAAACAGACAAACTTTACACGAAGACAAATAGACAATAAATAAGACTGTTATAAAAACAACCTGGCCAAAGTGCTGTATTATGACTTGTTGTTTTTTGTACATCTGTGGAGAAGCTATTCCTAGGATAGATAAGAACCAGACCAAGAGCGTTTTAAATCTACCTCTGTCACATTAACATGGAAGTATAAATACAGCCAAGGTATATTTTAAGACTGAAAAAAAGTCTGCAAAGGGGGTGAAGTAAAGAGTAAGGGACAAGATAAAGAGGAAAATGGTCTGACCAGAGACATTAGGGTGGGGAATTGTTCTGGAGGCACATATGAAGCTAGTTAGAAGATGAACTCTGGCCAAATATACTCTTTGGCCTTCAGAAAAAAAGCTCTCTCTTCTTCACTCTTTTCCTCTCTGCCATTTGTAAAAGTTGACTTTTACAGATTTCCAGGCTAACCCCCACCCACATAACCACATTTCCTTACCACTGATGAATGCCTGCACTTTTCTCTTTCTACCTTTCCAAGTCAAACAGAATGGTGTATAGTGGCCACTGGCAGACAAGCACTTTATAGCAGAAGTCAAAATGGACATTCCTTGGCAGGCAGATAACAGCATAAGCACATAATTCATAATGATTAATTGTACAGCACAACTTTTCAGTGTCTCACAGGGACTTGTTATATCTCTGTTAGTCTAAGTATGAATGCGAGAATGGTTGCATGCATAAATATAGCTAACCACAAATAAGCTCATGCTCGGTTCTGTCCACAGAAGGCTTACTGCGTATCTAAAATGTAACTCTGTACTTTTGTTTTAACATTTAATATATTTTTCAGTTGTGTTCATTAAGAGCTCTTTCCAAATGTTTTCCAGTAGTAATTCTAGTAATTCAATGAACAAACAAGGTTGCTAATCAAGTGGTTTAAATGGTGGTGTTAACCAAACAAAGTCAAATTCAGCGATTTTGGAACTTCTTTGCAACATATCAGACCATTTCCTTTTTCCATAGAGTACATTACTCATAAAATCTCTTCGGCCCTGTGCCATTTAGTAAATATGCAGTCCTTATGTGGGTATGCTGTTAAGTCCACAAGGCTGTAGAGAGTCCCATTTCTTAATTTAGGCTTAAAATGCTCACAAGTACCTCTGGAAAAGACCACATCCAAGTGTACTCAGCCACAGTTTCTTAACCCAAACATAGACGACCAGTTTGTTAAGTCAAATAAAACAGTCAAATAAAGCATTTTGACATTCGAATGTGATACACTATATTCACAAAAGTTTTCAGTTAGTCTCCACACTATTCTTACGAATATGGAAGCAAACAGTTGTCGAGAATGTATATTGTAGCATTACATTATAACTTTACTGGAACTAAGAGACTATAGCACTGTTCCAGCAAAACAGGGACTCTGGGCACAAAGCTGCTGATCTCCATGTTCGGCACAAAGTCCTAATCCTAAAAACACTGAACGCCTTTAGGATGAACTCAAATGCTAACTGCACGCCAGACCTTCTTACCTGACATTGGTGTCAGATTTCGCTAATACTGTTGTAGCTAAATAAAGAGATAGCTCACATTGAAGCTTCACATTGTAGTGGAAAATCTTACTAGGAGAGTGGAGCTTAATCAAATAGCTAAATGGGAATACATCTTGAATAATATGTTTGAAATAGCATGTGTTTGTCATGTTCCGGTGACCACATACTTGTGTAATTAGGCAACAACGACAAGGTGTAATTAGGCAACATAGTTATATAGTCAAATTAATTAAGCAGAAATAATAAAATAGCTTTTGTAAAATAAATTTTATTAATTTATAGCTACTATTGTTATATAGCTATTTCAATCAAGTAATTAAGCTACAACTACACTGTCAGAAGGTTATGTCTTGGCCAAAAATTTATTTTTAAATATAGCAGTATAAATTCAAATCAAGGGAGATCAACTATCAATTGTTTAACATTCTTTTATTGGTTATTATTTTAAAAGGCACTTGCGGTGCTTGCCCCAAGTAACCTATAAGGTAAACATAAAAATTTTAACTCACATATATAAAAACTGCCACCACCTCTATAAAGTGCCACTTTCCCCTCACTTATATTTTATAATTATGGATTTTGCCAGACACCCTTATCCAGAGCAACCTACATTTATCTTTTGTACACTAAATTATGTGGGGGGTAAAGAGTCTTGCCCATGGGCCCAACAGAGGAAACTTAGCAGTCAAACTTGGTATATACAAAGAGTTTTAAAAGAATTTGGGGTTAAAGTCACGACACAGGACACTGTGTAAACAGTTAATGTTACAGTTACATGTAAGTCCACAATGTCTCTGCTCCTAAAAGCAAATAAACCACAAGAACACCACTGTTAAAAGTCAAATTATAGACCTTTCTCACCACATCAGTATGACCTGATCTCACCTCTGTGGCATTACAATATGAATATCATGCTGCCAAACACCAATTTTCATCCAATTGCTGTCCATGGGTCAGACAATGAGGCTAACGAAGTGCCAAAAAATTTATACAAACGTAAAAGATTAGTTAGGTAGCCTTAGTGAGTATGAATATAATTAAATAAATAAACACAAATGTGCCTAATGCACTTTTACCAATGACGCATGCCAGCAGTACAACTACTATGCTTAGAATGATCAATTACTCAAATAAATATGAGCAGGAGTTGTCCCTTCACTAGGGACAAAGACAAAAAAAAAACAATGTCCCTGATTAAAGATGTATAACATGTGCAGTAAGACCTGCATTTTCATCTAATATAGCCAGAGCATGTCTCACAGATGATACACCACCAAATGCATTCAGACAAATTCTTCACATGCTGAGGTTTGTTTCTTGCCATATGTCTCACCGAACAACAGCAAGCATAATAGTTCTTTCATTCTAATGGTATCTTAGAGAGAGAATCATTATAGCAGCACAATAGGATTAGAACAGATAAAAAAAACACTGGATTAAACCTAGAGTTTATTTTCAATATTAGGGCCGTTTTTAAAGAGGACTGTGAAACTAAATACAGGCTGCTGTGGGCAAACTGTTTGATTTATAGAAATTCTACGAAAGGCAGGAATTCAGCACCTGCATTACACATGCATTTACACAATACTGTTACTGCAAAATAATTTAAGCACAAAAGCACAACTTGCTGTCAAAAATAGGTCTACATAGAATTACCTATAAAATAACTGCCAGGACATCACAAATCAATGCATATCTGTTGCTTAAATGAAACTACGCAAGCGCTCACATATCTGAAAAATATTGCTTGCCAACTAGAAATTATAGTAGTAACTACAGAGACAGGAAAAAGTAGTCTGTGCAATCATTTTGTAGACCACCAGTTAAACAGTGGGTGGTAAATAAGCTGAAAGACACCCAAATATAACAAAAGCTGCTCTATTTTAACTGCACAAAGTGCTTCTCAGTCTTGTAAAAATAGGTCTAATGAACACTTAAATCTACATTTAATCTTTAACACTAAAAAATAAGAAAAAAAAAAGATTTGTAAACCTTCTTACCTGGTGTCTTCTTATCTCCAGTTGTCAAGTCTGGCACAGATGTTCTAGCCTGTTCCTTTAGAACAGTGGAAACACCAGTTTGTCCTTCCTTTCTTGACTTTGTCAACCTTTTCTGACTTGAAGTACCGCTAAAGAGTGTACATTGTTTTAAGAAAGATTGAGTTTTTCTATGTAACCGCTGAGCTGACAAGTTCCACTCCATCTCCTTCTCAATGCCCACTGCATTGATTTCAGTTGTTTCAAATGGCTGGTTAGGGTCTTTCTTGCCATGACATCGTGGTGGCTGATGCTCTGACCATTGTATTTCTTCTCCCTGCCCCAGGTTTGATGGACTCGAACATGTAAATGGAAAGGTTTTGTCTTTCTGTTGGATTTGTGAAAAGACTGGTGTGGGAGAAGAAGAGTTGAATGAGGAGCTTCCTGAATTTTCATTGTCTTTTGTAAGATTATTATGCCATACATCATTTCTACGCTGTCTTTCTGTCATCATGCTATATTTGTCACGCTTTCCTCTGCCTCTCTCTTTCTGCCTCTGCCTTATTTCTGGATTGAAACAGTCACAGGAGGAGTGTGGGGTCATCCTAGGATATGTCCCAAATGTGTTCTGTCCCCAAACTGCAGAATCCTGCATTGGGAATTTGGATCTTTTCTTATGAAACTTTGATGGGCTTATTATAGGGTTTTTAGAATAGTGTGGCAAAAATGATGGTGGAAATGAAAGAGGATATAACGTCCCGGAGGGATATCCTCGACACAGTCCAAAACCAAGAGAAGTAGTTGTAAATGGAACTTTGTAGGATGGATGAATGAATCCACCACTTGGGTATGGGTATCCAAGTTTGTGCATTACAGGAAAATGTGAGACAATTTGTTCGCTTGGCTCAGTGGAAGAATCATGTTTCCTTCTCATGTTTGCCATTCTGACATAATGAAAAGGTTCACAGGACAGGGCAGAATGTGGTGAATAGTACCCACTAAGGTTAATTTGAAACATAGCTGGGGGGTGAACTTTTTCTTGTAGGCACTGAAGTTTATATGATTGGCATTTGCCCTTTAGAGAGCTTCTACCAGTTGTATTACCAACATCGCCAGAGTTTGTTCGAGTGACATGCTGCACAATACGTATCTTGCTCAGTCTGACAACCAAGTCATCAATATCAGCAAGGAAGTCTGGGTCTTGTTGTTTGGCCCGAAGTTGCATATACTTTTTCTTGCATTTATACTTATGTCTTCTAAGCTTTTCTCGATTAAGGCAGTTATGGCCCTTTCTATGGCATTTAAATGTATGTGCTTCTTGGTCTGTGAACGTCAATGAGGGAGTGGAATTTTGTGGCCTACTAGAGCCTAATGACAAATGAGCAGAAAAAAGGCGCTCTGAAGGCAAAGAGGAAAAAGATTTTGGTCTACTCTGAAAGAAGTTACTCCCTGAGACCCCGGACTTTGTGAATACAGAATCTGTAGCTGAGGCTAAACAAAATCCCATGCTTTCATTCAACCTCTTATTCCTCTCGCCCCTGTCTGATGTGGTGGATTCATCAATTCCTTCTCCACTGTTACACATCAGTTTTGCTTCACAGCACGCCTGGGAAATTTCACTCAGTTGTTTAAATGAAGTTGCTTTGATTTGGGGGGCATTAAAATGGATTTGTGAACTCCCCGATGATAAGGATGAGGAAATATTTTTCAGCACGTTCGATGAGCTGGATAAACAAACAGTTTGGCTTTCTAACGATGGTTGCACAAATGTAGATTTCAAGGGTAACCGTAGATTGTCTGAAAACATCTGTAAAGATTTCTGGGAGGAAATGTTGAAGGTTGTCTGACATTTTGGTTTACGACCTCTCTTTTTTCCCATGTATATAGTTCCTCTTTTGCTGACATTAATTTGAGAACCAAGTTTGCCTCCAAAAGATGATACCAGGGAAGATAATGAGTGTGTTTCATTAGAATCTGGACGGCAAGAATCACTTTCTGTCCGGTGTTGTGAAATATCTTTACTGTCGCATTGCTTCTGCCCCATCAAGATCTGTGTAAGCACTCGATCTTTTCTTTTCATTTTAATCTTACTGATCTTTCCAATGATTGACTTCATTACTATTCTTTTTCTATTTTTACACATTTGAATGTGTCTTGCTTTGTCTTTGGATGTTATATTAAGTTCTCCAAAGTTCTGTTTTTTTGGCTGAGTTTCATGCGCTTGGATAGAAAAAGACTGTTTGGGGCGCCCCCGTTTTTTTGCAATAGGCTTTATATGTTTTCCGTCATGTTTTGTCGCTAGGTCCTCTTGGTTTTGATCATTTGAAGTATTAACAACATATGCTTCAGAAGTGTTTGCCTGAAACTGTGCTTCTGATTTGTTTGACTTTGGTCTACCTCTTTTTTTAGATGGTGAATTAATTAGAAATGAAATTTCTGAATGAAAACTTTTTAAGTTTTGAGGAGGTTTTGATTTGTGAGCTTGTCCGACTGGATTTTGTTTAAACTGCGATGAAGGCAATATTTCTATAAAACTACAGACTGGAGTTTCATTTTGTGAACTGCTGTGTAAAGCTGTGCAGGCAATAGGACTATGATTAATCTCATTAGCCATGGTTGCATACTTACTGCTGCGAAGGCTTCTGACCTGTTGTTTCTTTGAAATTTTTTTGTCTTGCTTGTTGTTAGATGAATCGTCCAAAGTATTCAACGTGGCAGAGGATACTTGAGGATATAATGTAGAACCTACAGAGTTGTTAGTATCAATCAAACAATGGACTTCAATTTTTTTTTGATTTGCACAAAGCTTGAACTCCTTTCTGTGCTCGTTATTAGCCGATCTGTCACAATTTTCAGGCTCAGAAACAGAGTTTTTGGAGCATTTCATGATTATTTCTGGACTCCGGTTTAGGCCTTTGTTTTCTCTCTGTCCTTTACTTCCTGTGCTATTCTCTGACAGATCTGATGTGGCTTCAGTGCACTTACTAAAGGATGGGGAATCGGTTACTTGGAAAGAGGTGGTGTGTTCTGGTATGTCACTTGTACAATTGCTTGGTTCTTTTGTAGAGCCATTTTGTTGCTTACTCTTTTCATTAGTTACTATGGGGTTGAATTCATTTACACAATCCTCACCCTTCTTATTATTAAAATTGAAAGTGGAAGTGGGTTCAAAATGACTATCATTGTACTTTGAGGCTTTTTTTTGATAACGGGACATTACCTTGGATGACACAGCATGTAAACCTGTTTCACTTGAATTTCCATAACTAGAGTTGGGGTTAACTTGTCCTTTCTCTGTCATGTCCTCATTAAGAACGATAATGCGCTCTTCTGCTCTGGAGTCCTGTTGAGAGGTGGAATTAGACTCAGGAATATTTTTGAAGGAGTATGTCTGATTTATATGAGTGTTATGAGTTATCTTGTGAGAAATTAACAGTTTGTTGGACAACTGTGGGGTTTCCTGAAGTTTTGTATCTTGACTTATATCTGTCTTCTTAGTTTGGGTTGGATGAACCTGTCAAAATACATGAGGTGTAATAAGTACAAAATCTTAACATGGACTCTATCAACTACCGCAAATTAAAAAATAATTTTCTATTAATTCATAGAAATACTGAAATGACTACATCTTTAAATAAATAAAAGTATAATTTGGAAAAAAAAAGAAAAAAGAAATTAAGCTGGTTAATTGATCTGACACATAACAAAAACCAATGACTATAAAATGGAAGGTGGGGCGTGAAAAAAGTTCTCAGAGAGAAGGGAAGATGAAAAAGTGTCAAGTTACAGGCTTGATCTATTTTTGCCTCATCGATGAGAAAATAAATGAGGAAAAAAATAGCTTGATAGATTAACTGTTTAGTTTAATGCTACAGTTTATCCTCAACAAAGGTTATAGATTTTTAAATAACTATACAATATCTTATAGATTTTTTAAATAATAAATTTATAAATAGAACATTTCTATATATACAATATGCTTTCTGCTGGGCTCTGAAGGGCATATTGCTTTTATAAAGCCATTGAACAACAAACTTAATGCCCAGCATAAACTTACTGGCTCCTACCTTTTTGGCTGTCCTTGTAGTAAGGGAGTCTGTAGCAGGAGATATAACACCCGAAGGTATGAAAGAGGACAAAGAAAGTGCTGATGAATCAGTTTTTGTCATAGCTGAATTGTCTTTTGTTTCCAAAGAGTCAGTGTTACTTTTTTTCTGAGCTGGACCACATAGCTCACTGTAGAGTCTAGTTTTAGCACTTACGCCATCTCTTCGTTTGCAGACACTTTGGCCCACAGGTTCAACCCTCTGAAACATTCGAATAGAAGGTCGGCATATAAAGTTTTCAAGGCTCTTTGGGGGTTTCTTTGTCCGTTTTGTAATGGGACTGATCTTAGCTTTCATATTGCCCTCTGAATAGTCAGAATGTTCAACTTCTGGATCCTGTAGCTGTGCATCAGTTCTTTCTGAAAAGGGTTTTTTTCTACCCTCTGACCCATCAACAGCTCTTCTTTCCTCTGGTGTTGGTGTAGGTGAGTTGTTCTTTCTTTTTTTATCCATCTTGGTGTTAGTAAATTAAACTAATAGCTGGGCAGGTATATGAATGTAGACTTAAATACTGGAGAAAGATCAGCAAATAAAGTGATCTTTAATTTAAAAAAAAATATATAGCCTCCAAATTGGTGCTGTTGTCTCTTATTATATTCCTGGAATGAAAAAAAAATATATATATTTTAAAGACTATAATTGCTATACTACACATTTTATTTACAATAGCTAGGCCTGTAATAGTAGAAGACAAACAGCATCCTACATTAAATCTCTATGATCTCAATCTTAATCAGTTTAACTGATTATTTCCCAGTAAAGTCAGCTGAAACTATGTTGAGAGATTTCTGAAGAACAGGTGCTTTACTGCACTGTGTGAGTTCATTTCTAAGAACAATCTTGAATGATGACCTCAGTGCATTAGCTTTCACTGGGGAAGCATAAAATCCACAGCTCAGACTTTTGCCTGAGGAAAAAAACACATTAATACAACACAGGACATGCAATTTAAAGCTGCATTAAAGGTGTTGAACGACAAACTTGACAGTGTACCTTTCAAATCATGCTGAGGCACACTCAATAAATACCATCAAAGCCACATGGATTTAAATAAATAAATAAAACATCACTTGATTGGTAGCTAAAGTCACCAGGCCAAAACCTGCCCAAGAGGACACAGGTAATGTAACTAATGACTTTTAGCTTTGTGCTGTGCCATTTTTAGGGTTGTGGAAATGTCCCCATTATAACAGACCAGCACGTAACCAGTAAAATGTTTAAAAATCCAACACTGAATCAACCTTAATTAATGCTCATTGCTACCAATATAAACACAATTGATTTATTCTTAATTAATTAAAAACAGAAGGTTTTGGGTTGTTTCCAGGCAGACAACACAACACACACATCAGTTTACAGCAAAGTGTGCCACTTAGTCCTTTAGCCAGCATCTGTGGGCGTGACGTCTGTGGCTGAGACAAGGTAACCCCTGTTCTAGCATTTGGTCTGATTTTTGCAAATATTTACATTTAATTGAAGTTAGCTGGGCAGCGCGGTGGCGTAGTGGTTAGCGCGGCCGCCTCACAACAAGAAGGTCCTGGGTTTGAATCTTTGTCTTTCTGTGCAGAGTTTGCGAGTTTGCATGTTTTCCCCGCGCTTCCTCGGGTACTCCGGTTTCCTCCCACTGGTATATATATATATATATATATCCTTATTGTCTGTAGCTAAAACCAATACCAAATTATGGCAAATTATAGCTGGCACTATAATGCGCTTCCTCTACAAATCTTTTGTAGATTTACAATTGGGGTGAAATCCCTTGCTCAGGGGACCACAGCAGTGGCTTGGTGTTGGTCTAAATCGAATCCTGTTTTTTCCTGCTATCAACACCTTAACCACCAAGCCACCCCTTGATGGTCACTGCCATGACAACAGTATTTAAGATAAAGAATCCCTTTATAATTTTACATTTAGGTTATTTAACATTATTCTGATAATTTAAGCAAATAAAAGAAAAAATAAGCTGCTCCAATTAAAGCATTTTGAAAATAAACACTTTCTGCCCCTAATATTTACATATATGTGATCAGCATCCAAGGCTTGCAAAATCGCAAGCTCAACATCTTGGGTCCACTACATTTTTAAGTTGGGCTACTAAGATATATCTTTGCCCTGCTTGGTGGGCTATTTTATATATGGAATTAATATGTCATTTAGTTCAATGAGTTTTAAATGTTTTTAATAATCACTTAATAACCGTTCAGTAATTATTTTGCATGTAGTTTTCAGGCATCAAAATCATATTTTTTCACTTTCGTTTTCAATTTGTGACAATGCAAACTGTGTATAGGGTGCAGCGTTACAGATATTACACAATATTTATCAGGAACGCTGTGGACCTGTTGCTCGCCAGTTTCTTCAGACATCCTTCTGTCAGTTAATACTATCTATAAAAACCCATAACAAGCTTTAACATGATAGAAAAAAACACATGCGCAGGAGTGTTTAGTTAAACGCAAATATCTGTATTTATTTCATTTATTTTCTATACCCACTTATTTCCTAACTCGTGGTAACGGGGTCTGCTGGAGTCTATCCTAACGCACATAGTGCAAGAGGTACACACACTCACTCCTATGGGCAATTTTTCAGAGACACCAAATGAAGAGTATCTACCCGAAGGGCTACAAGAAAGACAAAAAATGTGCGAGCCCTGTCTTAATCAGACAAAGTGTGTAAAATTGATTAGACACTTCCTGCTTCGTATTTCTCACCATAATTCATCAAATGGCCACTGCTAGACTGTTCAGAGTCCCTTTGCAATTGAAATTGTGTTGACCAAGCATTTGAAAATCCTAAAAGAAGTATTTTATGTGATTTTAACTAATCCTGTATTAGCTCCATTCCTGTTGGGCGAAGCACTCATTATCACTGTGTAGGTTGTTGCCTGGTGGGATCTATAAGTGTATAGATTTTGGTGACCTGCACCCCTAGTTCCTTGGTCCCTACAAATGGCCTGAGGAAAGAAGAGGCAGTACTGAGCTTTACCTACACTAGAGCTATTAGTAGCGCAGTTAAAAGCAAAGTATAGTTTTTTTATACTGGGAGAACGATGAGCAGTTCTTAAAGTATACAGCAATCATTCATATTAATTTTACCTCTCTTCTGTAGAGGTCTTACCACAGTTTGCTAACCTTTCTCCAAGGCTTCCTCTCTCTCTCTTTCTCTCTCCGTCCATTTTATTATGTTCCATAATAGCAAAAACAGTTCCCTTCTTTTTAGACTGCAAACTGAAACCTCATAACGACCATCTGACTCATCACAATAAATTACCCAACAAAAGTCACTTTTAAGATTAATTAAAAAATGAGGTATTTGGCTCCAAGACCATGGCTTCATTTTAGATAATTCTTTAAACCTTGGCTTTAAAAGTGATGCTAGTGTGTGTGTGTGTGTGTGTGTGTGTTTGTCACATATATAATGACCTCAGACATT